>BSQZ01000009.1:0-405000 GCA_033239005.1 Lamellibrachia satsuma
ATCTTCCCCCAGCCAGCAACCCAAAAGGGTGAGAAAAGCGGCATTCATTTAATGGAATGACGCCATGGATAAAAACAGTGATTGATTGCGGCATCCTCGTACATGAAACCGTGCTGCAGTAAGCAAGTCAACACGTGCAGTCATGCCCAGTGATCGTTTGGTGAGCGTGTGTTCCAGTCGCGGTGAACAAATCCACTTTGTACTCGACAAGTACCTTTCACCATTTATCATATTCGGAGCGAAAGCTGCGTCTTTCAGGGTATCATCACACATTTATCATCATTGGACCTGGCTAGACTCAGTTGTAGAGTGCGACGGAGCTCCTAAAACATGGAGCATTCAGGGAAGAGTTTACCCGTTTCCTCGTGGAGAAACGAAATAAGCCGCACTACTGGCCAATCATAGGACAGTATACATATAATATGGTTGTAAATGTGACGAAGATCACCATATGCTCCGGAAACATTATAGTGAGGTCGACCCATACTGACGTCCTCGCCATTCTTCTTAAGCTTGTCGATGTTCCAACAGTCACATCCTTGTGTCTGCCTGTTGTACAGTTACAAAACTTCTGACATCAACGAGGCAAGGTACAAGGCATTTATGCCCATGAGTGGTGGTACTGAGAAGAAATCCCGGCCAGAATAAAGAAGATTAACTGTGCCTCTCTTCCCCATGCACCAAGATGCTGGTCAATCACATCAAAAGGGCCCATTTTGTTCAAGGAACTGGAAGAAGGCCGACCAGACTGATCCGACTGGTGAGGCGAGTACCACCGACTACAGATGGAACGAGACTGAAAACTGCTTGGCGCTTGACTAGTGCACTCCTGGAGTCCATCACAGCCAGTGCTGCGGACGATGGGGACAGCGTGGGAGCGACGTCAACAGACGATGAGTCAGGCAATGCACAGAGCGAGGACAGTGATGACATCTAATGCATTCATTAGAACAATAAGTGTAATAATAATGCTATTTTCCTTATGAATATATAATTGGACAATGAAAAATGACTGTACACATTATCGAGTTCCTTTTTTAATTATACAGAAATCAAGTGTTTCATTGGATAGCCTTTGAGCAAGATCACACTGTACTGTGCTGTAGTATAGTAGGCCTAGTGTCGCCGCTGTGTTGTTCGAACTCATGAATTTGTGCGTGTGTTATGACTTAGTAATATTTAAATATTCGTTAAAACCAAATAACATTGTGTTTCTGTAGACTCTTCTCATTGAGATCATCACTGATAAATCAAATTATGTACACACGATGATTACAATGGAAGTAATAACCATTGGGACTGGGGGGTTTAGGTTGCTGGTGGGGATAAAGCCAACATACAATTCCTGGCATTGGTCATTCCGTACTCAGATGTAACGCTGTTATTTACCTTTGGGGCCATTCCTTTAAAAATATCCCTTTCTCACTCTCTGGGGGTTGCTGGCAGGGAGAAGGCCCCACTAAAAATTGTTGGCACTGGTACTTGTGTACTCACGGAAACGCAAGGAAAGATTTGATACTGCTTTTAGCCTTGGCGTCATTCCCAATATAAATGCCCCCTTTTTCTCACATTTGAGGGTTGCTGGCAGGGGAAGGCCCCACCTAAAATTGCTGGCATTAGCCATTCCATACTCAGGAATCTCGGGGATCCCACGGGAACATTTAACACCGTTTTTATCCTTCGCATCATTCCATTAAATAAGCGTCATTCCATTAAATAAGTGCTCCTTTTCTCATCCTTTGGGTTTGCTGGCAGGGGGAAGGTCCCACTTAAAATTGTTGGCATTGGTCATTCCGTACAGACCTGTGAGTTTAACATCAGTTGTATGTAAATTACTCGAAACATTATTTAGAGACCACATGGTGGAATTCCTTGTAAAAGATAAATTAATAAAAGCAAGGTCATGTCTAACCTAAAAGCAAGGTCATGTCTAACCGATCTCTTATGTCTTTTTGAAGAAATTACAAAGTGGGTAGATGACGGGTCACCAGTGGCTGTTGTCTACTTAGATTTTCAGAAAGCTTTTGATAAACTGCCACATCAAAGATTGTTACTTAAACTAAAAGCCCATGGTATAGGTAATGATGTAATTAACTGGATATAAAAGTGGCTTACACACAGAAAACAGAGAGTAATAGTAGATGGTGAGATTTCAAACTGGAAATCTGTTTTGAGTGGGATCAGTATTAACCCCTATACTGTTTTTAATATATATATATATATATATATATATATATATATATATATATAAATTATTTGGAAGATGACATATCTAGCAAAGTACAAAAATTTGCAGGTGACACAAAAGTATTCAGAAAGATTGCTAATGATACAGATAAACAAAGTTTACAGGATGATCTAGATAAATTGGTTAAATGGTCAGAAAAATGGCAAATGTTATTAAATTTTGGGAAGTGTAAATGTATACACATAGGACATGGTAACATGGACGAAGAATATAAAATGGGGGATGCTCTACTAGGTAGAACAACACAAGAAAAGGATTTAGGAGTAACATTTAGTGCTGACATGAAAGTTTCAGAGCAATGTGGGATTGCTGCTTCGAAAGGAAATCAAATTATAGGGCTAATTAGGAGAACTGTCATGTATAAGGAGAAACAGCTAATTGTACCCCTGTACAAAGCAATAGTTAGACCACATTTGGAATATTGTATTCAAGCATGGAGGCCATATCGTAAAAAGGACATAGACAAGCTAGAAGAATACAACAAAGAGCAACTAAAATGATTCAAGAATTGAGAGACCTTAGTTACGAAAGTCGCTTATTACAATGTGGTTTGACAACACTAAAGACCAGGAGACTAAGAGGAGCCCAAATAGAAGTGTTTAAAATAGTGAATTGTTATGAGGATGTTGACAGGAATATGTTCTTCAAACTTAAAGAAGGCAGTAGAACCAGAGGACACAAAGCAGCATTAGTTAAGGAGCAGTGTAGGTTGGACATGAGAAAGTACTATTTCTCACAGAGGGTGATAAATGAATGGAACAGACTGCCAAATGATTGTGTTAATGCTAGTAGTGTGAATATGTCTAAAAATAGAATTGACAGATATTTTATAAGGGCAGGCTACACATAGATGATAAAATTGCTGGACTCTCGATAAGCCAATGGCTTCCTTGTCCACTTGCCATCTGGATCTTGTTGTTTGGGATGGCAGTCTTGTTAAATGGTGTACTCAGGGAACCCCAAGGAAAGATTTTACACTGTTTTTAGCGTTTCTACAAATAAATGTCCCCCTTTCACACCCTTTGGGGGTTGCTGGCAGGAGGAATCCCACATCTAAAATTGCTTGCATTGGTCACTCCACAATGTTCCAGTAGAACATTTGGCACTGTTTTCAGCCTTGGCGTCATTCCCATAAATAAATGTACTTTGTTGCTCCTTCGATGCGTGATTTCGGGGACAACCCCCATCCCTGACCCGGCAGCAACGCATATTTGAGATGTTGAAGGGTGGTGTTCCTTTCAGTACAAATCTTTTGGCGTCGTTTACATAAATAAAAGCTCTGGGCTCCCGATCTATTTTGAGCATGTGTGGCAAGCCTGCATACATAAGCAATCATGCCAGTTTGTCTTTCGATCTTAGGGAGTTCCACTACCTGTCTTACATGTGTGCATCACTCAGGGTTGGCACGCATAATACTCATACTAAAAATTAAATGATCAAATGGCCATGGATCTTACAGCTGACCCGTTGTGACAATGCCTATATTTAACATGATTTAACAAGATTGCCTTACAAGGCGAAGGCCAAGATGGCAAGTGGACAAGGAAGACATTGGCTTATAGAAACAGTTTTAATCTATGTGTAATCCGCCCTCCTGAGATATGTGTCATTCTTGTTTTTAAACATATTCACGCTGCTAGCAGTTACACAATCTATAGATAATTCGTTCCATTCATTGATTGTCCTCTGTGAGAACAAGTACTTCCAGATATCCAATCTATACTGATCCTTTACTAATGTTACCTCATGTCTTCTAGTTTTATTATCTTTCTTGAGTGAGAAAAAGATATTTCTATCAATATTTTCATACCCATTCAATATCTTAAAAATCAATTTGACCTCCTGTTAACTACCTTGGGTTGTTAAACCACATTCTTTCAGTAGTTCTTCATAACTAAGGTCTCTCAATTCCGGAACCATTTTAGTTGCTCTCCTCTGTATTCTATCAATCGTATCTATATCTTTCTTACGATAGGGCAGGGGTCGGCAACCTGCGGCCCGCGGGCCAACTGCGGCCCGCGTAGCTATTTCATGCGACCCGCGGACTGACAACGATATTGTGCAAAATGCGGCCCGCCCCTGCCACATTGGTATACAAAATAACATATCCACGTGATGAACATAATAATATACAAAATATGTATTTTTACTTCCTTTAATATTTAATTAATTCAATTTTGCGTATGCAGACATGAAAGTATGCAGCGTGGCCCTCCTAAGGAACACACCATTAAACAACTTTAGCTTGTATTTAATATGCCATCTTGCTCCATCCTTGGGGCAAGACGGTCCTCTACCTGGGGTAACACGGTCTATAACCCACTCCCTGTGGTTTTTACTTATACAGTCGCGCTTCGTTATTACGCGGATTCGGATATAACGCGGTCGGTCGTGGACCCCGAATTTTGGCCTGCTTAAACCTACTTAGAATTACTTTGACAATTATCAAGAAACATTAGGGGAAAACAATGTCAGTGAATGAGTATCAACGTGTTGTTTGTTTTGCGCTGTCGCCGACATCAATCGCTGTCGCTCGCTTCGCTTCGATGGTTTGTAAATTGCAATCGAGATTCACAAATACGCCTCGCGTAAGAATCAGATAAACAGTTTTAAATGCATTTAGTATGCAATGCCAACATAACACTTAGGTAAAATGACATGCTTCCATTACATCGTAAATTTAATCGTTTTCGCGATGCGAAACCAACATGTCAAATTCCTAACCCAAGGCTCTACCGGTGGGCGAAAATACGAATTCGTCATCCGCACATGAAGTGATGAATCGATGTTAAATGGTGCGTAATAAATTTATGCTTCGGTCAAGATCAGTTGAAAGACGAAGTGAAACAATTATTAATTCTACCTATTGTTGTTTTCTGTTTTTTATCAGCTTACATACTACGTTTGTCAAATCATAATTTATACGTTTTCGGCTGCTCAGGTCCACGTTATTATTTTCGATTTGTAGGCCTATTGGTCCAGCACATCATCATCGTAGTAGAGCTATTCCATAACGGTTTACGTACATGTGCTTTATTCAGTTCAAGAGTCAAGAGTTTGTGACATTTAAAAATAATACACGTTGATGCTAGTATACTCGTTTAATAAGTTCCATAAACTGCATATTTGCGTATAAGACAATGCTGCAAGCACACGGGGCTTCGACAGCGTTCTTGGGCTTGGTGCAGCGGGCGGCGATCGCTGTTGTTTAGTAGCTCCCTGGTGGCGGATATGAGAACACCTAACGCGCCTCGCGTACGGCGCGGTCCGAAGTCGTGGACCCCGACTACCGCGTTATAACGAGGCTCGACTGTATGAACGAACTATTGCCTGAAATTAAAATGTACATTATATACAAATGGTATGATAGTAATATATCAGGCCATTCTGGTTGTTAAATGGGAGTTAACATATAATACATACCTTGCAATCCATACAAAATCTAATATTGGTTTAGTGATATTCCATCATAATTACAGCCTACGGGCTAGCTGAACGTAAATTATACAATGTTCGTATTATATTCAATGTATTAAACATAATTGGTCATGTGTAATACATTTGACAAAGTGAGACGATGTGCATGTGGGATAAGACATAGGGACCGTCTTGCCCCATATGCATGGCGACTGTCTTGCCCCAGAGACGTGTGTCTTAATAAGATATATACAAAGCACAACATACTATTCCACATTTTGTATTGTTTAATCTGTCAACTGATTAATAATATTATCATGTCACCAATTACGTCCATGATTCATGATTCACACCGTTATATGGCGAGTTTCACCATTTTACTATTGGCAAAATATTAGGTCAATGCATATATAAGTTTAAAAACACACTGATTGGCATTGACACCCAGTGGCATTTCAGGCAGGCCTGCAGTCACTAGCTTGAGACAGGTCAGGTTCAGACATGTGTAAATTAGTAAAAGTGTGAATGAATCAGTATTGGAGAAATTGTAGACACTAAACAGTAGACACTAGTTAACACAATTTAAAAATACCAACTACCAACTGTGGTGGGCACTGGGCAGTGAGCAGTGGCCAAGTCATTTAGGCAGGCAAGATTTGGAGGGAAGACAATAGAATGTCCACTGGTAGGGTCAAAGGGTGATATGTTGATGGTTAATCATGGCTTGATTGCCTCTGCAAATATGTTTAAAGAAAACATTTGTGGCTGGCTACTTCCAGCCAAGTGAACTTTTGGGGACATTAGATCTATGCAAAAGGCTACATTCATGCAAAATACCAAAAATATGCAAATGTAGCATATGTATTATGTATGTGCTATGTAGTAGTAATATGTACTGTGTAATGTGTATGCAATACTATGCATTAAATTGCTATCAAAAGAATACACATTATTAAAAAATATACCGTTGGAAGTCCCATTGTTGAAAAGAGGTTAAACATTCCAATATATAAAGCACTGGTGTAATCATAATTCCATGCAAGGTCTCAATTTGCAACTATGTAATACTACAGAAATTATTTTAAACATTCATTAAACGGAAATACAATTTATATTCAGTTTTTATTAATATTAAAATAAAAAATCTGGATTTTGTATTAATATTTTTCTTAGGTCCCGGCCCTGCCTGGGCCCGCAAAATGTAGGCCCAGCCCACACAATTTTGTAGAGGCCTGAACCCAGCCTATGGGCCGGGCTTGGGCCCAAAGCCCGTGCAGGGCACTAATACATGCACAAAGTCAAGAATGTTGTTATTGAAATCCAGTGTTATCAATTAAAATACATTTTTATTTATTCAAATTTAGATATATAAAATGGTGGTTACAGTTTATCGTGTCATTATATAACCACAAAATAGCATCACATATATTTAGTAGCCGCTATAGATGGTGGCATCATCTAATGAACAAGCTATAAGCGAAGACTAATGCTATACGGCAAAGTATTTCAGTTCAAGTATTCAGGTAGTTCAAGTATCAAGAACACAAACATCCAAATTGAACACCTATGTATTTACATACCACCAAGATAGTATGTGCTGTCAATTCCAACAGTTTTCAACTTTTTGTGGAAACAATGCAAACTAGTAAGACGAGACCACTGAATGTTGAACAATCTAATTATAATCCACAGTGAGTATGTGTGCATGTATGTTACGCTACTCCTACACGCTTTGCAAGTTTGCATCTCGGGCACCAAACTTTCAGAGGTTATCTATGCCCCACGATTGGGTGTCTCAGTGAAATTTTTTTTAAATTCAACCTGCTATTACCCTTTCTTTATTTTTTTTAAATTCAACCTGCTATTACCCTTTCTTTATTGTTTTTTTCAATTCAACCCGCTATTACCCTTTCTTTATTTTTTTTTTAAATTCAACCCGCTATTATCCTTTCTTTATTTTTTTTAAAATTCCACCTGCTATTACCCTTTCTTTATTTTTTTATAAATTCAACCCGCTATTACCCTTTATTTTTTTTTAAATACAACCCGCTATTACCCTTTCTTTATTTTTTTTAAAATTGAACCCAGTATTACCTTTTCTTTATTTTTTTTTTTAATTCAACCCACTATTACCCTTTCTACAAACAATCGAATTACCCTTTGCAGTTATTACGTACAATTGTCTGCAACGCTATCTGAACAATTACGTACAATTGTTGACGTCACACGTTTTTTCTTCAATTGTCTCTACTTCTATAATAAAAGGACAAGGCATCTTTAGACGTTTCTATAATTAGGGAATAACACACTATTTGTTGATGTCACAAGAGTGTTACCAGCCAGATAACATTAATATTGTTATTGTGAGAGTGTCTTACAAACTACCCAGTTATCCTGTCTGCATGATGGGCATTTTGCTAGTTATTATAATTGGACACATGATTGCAAACTGTACAACGAAACGCACATGAAATCTGCTAAAAGTTAAGTTTCTTTTTGATAGATAGTTTCCTTTGTGATGATTCTTAATCAAGTTTATCAGATAAAAGTATATTCAACTGGAATGCTGTGGTATTAATTTTTCAATAAGAGTTAATTAAAGTTATTATTGAAACAACGTACTTTGATTTCACAAAACTGAATGTGAAAGTGATGCTAATATTTAACGTTATCCAACTTATAACAGATTTCCCAGAAGATGGAGACACTTGTTTAGTAGTCGATTCCATTAATGACTGTCCGAGAGAAGATGTGGGACTGGACCCAGTAGAGTTGCAAACAGCAATGAGGCGCCTGGAGACAGATGGATGGAGACAGCAGAGTTTGACCCTAGTGCCCAACATGATGTGAACTCAATTTATCACTGGTGCAGCAAATAATAATAACTTATAAACAATGTATTCCTAAAGATTCAGCAGTGGCAATATGATGATATGATGCACATTAATGATGATGACGATGTTTCGCCACAGCCTCAGTTAGGTCATTGGTGTCTCTTTGCAATCTCTCTATCCAGTTCAAGTCCACTAATGCTTCATGTTGTTAACCTGCTTCAAACAAGGGAGTAAACAAACCTCTTCTTTAAGCTTTTACTTATGTCATCATCTTTCCAAATGTTAACAAGGTAACATGTAATGCTTCTCGTTGTAGCCAGCTCAACTCTAATTTCATGTGATATTGTGTCTTTCATAATAATAATTTTTCACCTTTCTTACCTCCTGGCTTGTCCACCGAGGTGGGTCACAGTGGCCACAGAAGCTGTCCAGAGACGTCTGTATTGGGTCGCTGCTTCCTCAATCCCGTTATTCTTTCATAATAATCATTGAATATTAATATTAATGAATGTGTTAAACTGATTAAATAGCTTTCTTCCAATCGCTCTACAATCACTAGATCTGTTTCAGTCATATTACTCAGGTTGAACCACATTTTGCAGTCAACACAGACAATAAAAACTGCATGAATTTGTTTTGTTTCTGGAAGACAATCTAAAGTAAATAAGTAAAGGAATACTTTTTAAATACAGCAGAAGATAAAAACCAGAGGTATCGTTGATACCACACAGGCATAAGACTACATTGTCCATGATTCACAAGAAGTGACATGTCGTCTATTTCTGATGTAGTTATCATCTGCTGGATCACACATCTATTTAACAAACACAAATTTAATTATCTTGATCTTCTGCAAAGAAACTGACTTTAACGGAGTCAGTGTTCATTATGACACTAGAAGTGCAGCAGGGAAACGCAGTACAAGACTGTAATTTGATGTCTCCTCATACAATGCTCCAGAATTTACCTGCTATAAGAGACTGCATGGAAGCTGTCAGAGGCTGGCCACTTGAACTGACACACATGGAGACTTGTAAGCAGGAAGTACGGAACCTTTCTCAACTCTAGAGGCTGCCTTAACAATATGACATGACATTGCAACTGACACAGTGACACAATACTATTACTACAGCAGCAAGATGTTAAGTGACACTGACATGTACAATAGTGTTAGTCTAGGTTTCCTAGCTGACACAGTGACTTGCAGTTGGACATGACGACCTGTCTCATTGACCAGTGCCCAGTGATCTTAACCAGAGTCGACTCTACAGCCAGGTGTCAATCACACAGTCATACTCTTCCATGGCAATGAATGGTTTGTCAACACACCTGCAAATAGACATCAATTATGTACAAGTTCAGTCAATCAAATACAGCTGCACCAAGCAGTGCTTCTACTGAGAAAACTTAAACAGAATGGAATATTTTTTCACTTACAACAGCAAAGTTAATTGAAAGCAAAACCTGGCAAACTAGCATAACCAAACAATATTGAGATTGCTATGTATTTATGATGAAAAGGTACATTCTTGTATAGCGTGATATCTAGACCACTTCACCCCCTGGCAGACATGTTCATTCCAGCACCAATTCGATTTCTCTGGGAAGCCACACTGCAATTACTGCACAAAGACTAGTTGTTCAGATATCCACCACTGTCTAAAGTAAGGTACCAAATAACCTACTTAATCGTGATATCACCACAGTAGAGACATTCTCCAACTATCAAATAACCTACCTAATCATGGTGTCACCACAGTGGAGACATTCTCCATCAACCAAAAGACCTACCTAATCATTGTCACTACAGGAAAGACATTCTCCATCAACCAAATGACCTACCTAATCATGATGTCACCACAGTACATTCTCCATCAACCAAATGACCTACCTAATTATGTCACCACAGTAGGGGCATTCACCAGCAACCAGATGACCTACCTAATCATGATGTCACCACAGTACAGACATTCTCATCAACCAAATGACCTACCTAATCATGATGTCATCATAGTAGAGACATTCTCCATCAACCAAATGATCTACCTAATCATGTCACCCCAGTAGGGGCATTCACCAGCAACCAGATGGCCTACCTAATCATGATGTCACCACAGTACAGACATTCTCATCAACCAAATGACCTACCTAATCATGATGTCATCATTGTAGAGACTTTCTCCATCAACCAAATGACCTACCTAATCATGATGTCACCACAGTAGAGACATTCACTGGCAACCAAATCATCAAGCTCTTCCTGAAAGAGAATGGACTGTTGAGGCGACAGATGTTCAGCTTCTCTCACATGCACTGGAACTTGCACCCACTCAGACACAAGCACGCACACACAAACCAATATGACAAAGATCTGAATGACTATGTTCGTAACTAAGTTCTATTTAATCATTTACAGTGGACTGTGCTTAATAGAATCATGCACTTCACAGAATCACTTGGTTAGCAGAATCAAAACGGCTGGGATGGAATCAGTCCCTATTCCTGCTGTGTAAAAAATATATTCTGCTTAACAAAATCGCGTCTGCTGTTAGTAAAATCAGATAACAAAAACAATACATTATTGCATAAAATAACAGGTAATCCTGGAACACTGCAAGGCTATTTAACTATACATTAGTGCTTTTGACACAAACAAGAATACATTGTGCAGGTAAAACAATAAAACATTACATAAAGGGAACTATTGTTGAATGTAGTTGTTGCAAAGAGGACAAGCCTTTGTGACTTGCAAGATTTATGCAACTAAGTTGGGACTTTCGTCTATTTCAGAAAATACCACCTTATGAAATTTAGCATTGATAAAATAAAACTCAGTTGTGTGACGTACATTCACTTCCATATCATTCGGAGTCCATTCTTTGGACATTCACTTAAGTGAATCAGCCGTTTAAATGACTCTGGCCCAAAGTGATGCTGTTAAGCAGAATCCACTGCACGATGAAGTTGCTGTGCAGAGATATGATTCATTATATTATTGACCTGCAAGATTTTGACTGTTCAGTGAAGCATATTGGAATTTCGAGGAGAGAACACAAACTGCCTCTGTTTGAAGGATTACTTCATGACAACAACAACATTATATTGAGATACTTCACTAATTAATCAAGCCGAATTTCTATGAATGGAAGAAAAGTAGCATATGTTGTTCCCTGATACACCAATGACATACACACATCGCCAATAACTGCCACTTGCAAACGTCAGAAACTACCTCTCCCTCAGACTAGTATAGGAGCATGACTCCGAGTGAATGACCAAGCACCCAATGGAATCAGTGTTTTCCACTTGACCGCACCTTCTCTGACTGACTTTGTCTTGCTGCCTCAGTTGTTGCTGAGTGAAGTGGCGTGGAGCTCTTGGCCGACAGCTTCCTCTGCAGTTCATCAATGCGATGTCGTTTACCAGTGCTCAAGTGTGGCCGAACCTGTAATACATTCTGGTTAGTCACACAATGCATAGCACATGTACATTTCAAAGAATGTTTCTGGTAGTGCAATGTTTCTGCTGCTTTCATTTCTTATTCATTGGTACACTGTTCACGTCTAACAGATTTGTAGTTTGGAAATGCATGATGCAAATTGCAAGTTTATTGTGGTGAAAATGTTCATTAATTACTTCTCAAAGCAGTCATTTAAAGAATATTTATTAAATAGTAACTGGCACTAACATGAGTTTTCTTGAAAGAACGTTCAATAAATATAAATGTTGAATTTCCAGTCCCATACAGGCAGTGTTATGTAGACAACAGCCAGGCAGTGTCATACAAACAACAGCCGGACAGTGCCATACAAACAACAGCCAGGCAGTGTCATATAAACAACAGCCAGGCAGTGTCATACAAACAACAGCCAGGCAGTGTCATACAAACAACAGCCAGGCAGTGTCATACAAACAACAGTGTCATGCAAACAACAGCTAATCGGTGCCACGTAGACAACAGCTAGGCAGTGCCATACAAACAACAGCCAGGCAGTGCCTTCAAGTCTTCAAGTATATGCTGCTAAAAAGTAATCATTTACTATCCTGCAGTGTGTAACGTCATCTCCCAAGATGGGGTGAGCCATAGAGACAAGAGTGTCTCCTACCTCCTCCACAAGACACTTGCTGTGAAACTTGTGGCTGCAGGGAAATGCATAGAACGCCTGTGTCATTAGAGGGAATCCACAGCAGGCACACTTGTCTTGTGCCTTGATGAATGTATATCTGTCAAAGAGATTGAGCAACATCAGAAACACCACCACACCTGGCTCATCGTAACATGGTGCATATTGAACTGGAGTTCTTATTCATGCCACTGTTTTCTATTTTCGAAAACAATGGTTGTTTTTGTGATTAATTATGACTAATAATTTACACTTGTTGTGTTAACGAAAGAAAAGAAAAATCAAAACTGACTTTCTGGTCAAATGTACTTAAATTTTTATGGACATAAGCAAAGATGTAGAGTAGATATAAGCAGAGATGTAGAGTAGATATAAGCAGAGATGTAGAGTAGATATAAGCAGAGATGTAGAGTAGATATAAGCAGAGATGTAGAGTAGACATAAGCAGAGATGTAGAGTAGGTATAAGCAGAGATGTAGAGTAGACATAAGCAGAGATGTAGAGTAGACATAAGCAGAGATGTAGAGTAGATATAAGCAGAGATGTAGAGTAGATATAAGCAGAGATGTAGAGTAGATATAAGCAGAGATGTAGAGTAGATATAAGCAGAGATGTAGAGTAGATATAAGCAGAGATTTAGAGTAGATATAAGCAGATGTGTAGAGTAGATATAAGCAGAGATGTAGAGTAGACATAAGCAGAGATGTAGAGTAGGTATAAGCAGAGATGAAGAAGAGGTGTTTATAAAAATAGTGTTTCCATGGTTACTGCAATGAAAGTTAATTAATAAACCTAACTGTGGTGTCAAATGATGTGGCCAATGCATGCCACGTTTGCCAATCAACTCATATACAGACTGTCTGATGAACAAACTGGCATGGATACTAATTAACTTGAAACTCTGCTATCTTGTAACATACTCCTGTCCTGTAACATGCAATGTTGTTTTTAACATGCCTCTGGTTTATGACATGGCTGTTCTGTAGCATATAATATGTTTTGTAACATACCTCTGTTCTGTAACATATATATGTTCTGTAGCATATATGTTCTGTAACATACCAGTGTTCTGTAGCATATATATGTTCTGTAACATACCACTGTTCTGTAACATATATTTTGCAGTGGAACAACCATCTAAAGAGCAATAAGAAGCCAAATTGTCCACTCACTTGTTCCTGAAGGCCTGTATCTCTGTGCGTATCTCCTGGGCACTCCTCGTCGCCTCTTCCATCTCCTCCTTCAACGTCTCAATGTGCTCGTTGTATTCCTCCAGGGACGTACAGATGGCATCCTGCAGCAAAAATCTTACTATAATCTAGCAAGTGTTTGTATGTATGTACTATCTTTTCTATAAACAATCAAATTACCCTTTGTAGCTATTACGAACAATTGTCCATAACGCTATGCGAACAACTACGTAAATTGTTGACAACATGATGGGTCTTTTCTTCAATTGTCCCAAGTTAGGTAATACGAGGGCAAGGCATTGCTACATGTTACTATAACTGCCAAGTATTACATTGCAATTTCTAGAGATATTGACTAGCAACACCAAGTATCAAGACATAGATGCATGTTTCTGTGATAATCTTTTTTAATATTGTTATTGTGACAGTCACTTACAAACTACCAAGTTATCCCATCCGGAGGATGAGTATTTTTGCTAGTAATATTAAAGTCATTAGTCTGCATCCATCAATCTCTAACTGGTGCATATGCATGTGACTACTTATGTGGTGATCATGTGACCACCTATGTTGTGATCATGTGACCCACCTATGTGGTGATCATGTGACACTGATGGTGAACAATTCAGACAACACTGTGACCATTCTAATCATTACACTGTCACATTCGATGAAGGTAACAGAATCTAGTGCCATGCAACCTGCTGAAAGAACAGTTTTAATAACATTTCAAGTTGTTATCAATTAGGCAATTGTTACTGGATGTTTTCATGTGTACAGTTTAGCTGGTGTCATTATGTCTGTGTCACACAACATGTTGTCCTGGTGTTCTATTTGTCCACATGAATGCCATAAACAAGAGATGTTCTTATATCATCAGAACTGAACAAAGTGGCAATCTCAACAGTTAATAGTGAACACTCTTTATCAACAATATTCAAGATCTACCAAAATGATGCAGTCACCTTGAAATGGTCGATAGTGACAAAGTCTGGGAAGAACGGAAGAATGTCCTCAATCTTCAACAAGTCACATTCCCGCTGGAACTCCATTGCTCGCTTTATGTCCTTCTCCTTCTCCACAACGTGTCTCGCTGCAAACATTGCACCAGTGCTGACATACAGACTAACAACCACTGATACTGCTGACATACAGACTAACAACCACTGCTACTGCTGACATACAGACTAACAACCACTAATACTGCTGACAAACAGATTAACAACCACTGATACTGCTGACATACAGACTAACAACCACTGATACTGCTGACATACAGACTAACAACCATTGATACTGCTGACAAACAGACTAACAGCTATTGATACTGCTGCTACTGCTGACAAAAATACTAACAACCATTAATACTGCTGACAAACAGATTAACAACCACTGATACTGCTGACAAACATACTAACAACTACTGATACTGCTGACATAAAGTAACAACCGTTGATACAGTGGACAAACAGACTAACAACTGCCAATACTGCTGACATATAGAATAACAACCGCTGGTACTGCTGACATACAGACTAACAACCACTGATACTGCTGACACACAGATAACAATCACTGATTCTGCTGACATACAGACTAACAACTGCTGATATGGCTGACAAACAGATTAACAACCACTGATACGGCTGACATACAGATGAACTACCGCTGATAGTGCTGACAAACATACCAACAACTATTGATATGCTGACAAACATACTAACAATCACTGATACTGCTGACTTACAGAATAACAACTGCTGATACTGCTGACACACAGACTAACAACCACTGATGCTGCTGCAGCATCACATTACCACTCCAGTGTCATATCAATTGTCACCTCCTGTGTCACGTTGTCATCACTGTGTTAATTCCACAGTGTCAACACATCGCTGTCACACTATTGTGTCACAATCACAAACTTTCATCAACGTGTCACCATGACAGATTCATCACTGTATAAATAAGCCAACAACACAATGTGCTGCTTGCGTGCACTAGAGATACTACCTATTTCAAGCCAGAGTTTCTTGCGTAGTTCCTCGTCCTCTTCTGGCTTGTCCGCATTCATCTTTGCCAGGTCCACGTCCACCTACAATATTCAACTTTTCAAACAACATATTTCTGACATCTTTTATTTTATAAAATATCACCTGCACTGGTTGTATACAATCTAATTTATAAATGCATTTCAACAGCAAAAATGTTTTTTCCTTACGACTGTTTCAATGTTCTGAACAATTGTTTACTATTTCCAACAATCTTCAACAATGATATAGTGTGCAGGTATTCCAAACAAGTTCCAAACTAATATTTCTTCAACAAATATATTGCTAGGAAAAAAACTGAATGCTTCATATCTAATGCATGCATTACAAGGAAATTGTGCACAACACAAAAAAAGAGTGTTTCATGCAGAAAGAGCACACCTGTAGTGCGAGGTGCACAGCTTCTTCATAGAGACCCATTGTTGAGTAGATGTGCACACACGCCTCCTTGTGATCATGTTCCAGACACAGCCGAAGTGCATACTTCAAGTCATAACACACCAGCTCTGGGTCCTGGAACCAGACCACACCCTTCCTTGGTGAGCAACTCAAATCCAGCAATCGTGCTACAGACCTGAGACCACACCCTTCCTCAGTGTGACACACAACTCCAGCAATCATGCTACAGACCACACCTTTTCTCAGTGTGTAACTCAACTTCAGCAATCGTGCTACAGACCACAGCCTTCCTCAGTGAGCAACTCAACTCTAGGAATCGTGCTACAGACCAGAGCCTTCCTCAGTGAGCAACTCAACTCCAACAATCATACTTATCACCAAGCTTGCACCATTTCCACATCACGTTCTCAGTGAACAGCTACACTGAGCACTTATGCCAGATAAAAAATTGGTTTCTACACTTGCTGCTGGTATTATGACCATCTGTTCAAAGTGACCTCACTAACATCACAAGCTGTGGAACCCAGCTAGGCGATTGGCAACGGGACAGCAGAAGAAATGGGAGATTAGCGTTGTCTCTTAGTCCTGTCTTAAGACAATTGTGCAGCAACTTGCAAACAAGTCAATGCTAATT
The DNA here is from genome assembly GCA_033239005.1 of Lamellibrachia satsuma. Taxonomy (NCBI): domain Eukaryota; kingdom Metazoa; phylum Annelida; class Polychaeta; order Sabellida; family Siboglinidae; genus Lamellibrachia; species Lamellibrachia satsuma. The sequence goes on from BSQZ01000009.1 coordinate 16,898, forward strand.
TGTTTAGACAAAAATATTGCAATACAACAGCAGATGTGACCTGGAAATGTAGGTATCTAGTTAGCTACAACATTCCTTGAAGTTATTGTTTTTTAGCATCACATCCATCTATTACCTGGCCTTGGAAGTTGAGGTATTTCATCAGTTTGTCAGGTTGTAGTTTGGCATAGAGAGACAACAGATAGTTGTGAATAGCCTGGTCTCTGACACCAAGGGCCTGCACACAGAACTCGAGATAGCGGATTGCCTCATTGCCCTGCCAACAACCAGTACTCAACATCACTATACAATACACCCACAGATAGGTATCGTTATAGGCTTCTATTGGGGACAGATCACACTTCCGGTCAAAAGTTCTAACTTCTGGTAGTGACCCAGTATTACTGATCATTAGTTTGTGTGTTGTATTTTTTAATATGCGATAATTGAATTAAATCATGCACCTGTTAAGTAGTGATACCTAAGAATATATCCTGTATAATCATTACATTTTACCTAAATGAAACAAGTGATCAACCCACAATATATGTTTGACATCAGATTTAGAATTAGGGAGGTTACTACCTGGGCCTTGTACTTAGTACTTACCAGGGCCCTGTACTTAGTACTTACCAGGGCCCTGTACTTAGTACTTACCTGGCCCCTGTACTTAGTACTTACGAGGGCCCTGTACTTAGTACTTACCAGGGCCTTGTACTTAGTACTTGCCAGGGCCCTGTACTTAGTACGTGCCTGGGCCCTGTACTTAGTACTTACCAGGGCCTTGTACTTAGTACGTGCCTGGGCCCTGTACTTAGTACTTACCTGGGCTCTGTACTTAGTATGTGACTCGGCCCTGTACTTAGTACTCACCTGGGCCTTGTACTTACCTGGGCCCTGTATTTGAGGTGGTCGTATTGCACTAGAGCAGGAATTAGTTTGCGTGAGTCAAGTTTTCCACGCTTGTCAATCCATACATCGACAGTCTCCTTCGGGATGTTTTGCATGAGCAGTGGGGAGAACTTATAGAACAATTCTATGTCATCCTGCAAACATGAGCAGTGGGGAGAAATTATAGAACAGTTCTATATTTCTTGCAAACACACACAGGAACAAGTGAATAGCTCGTGCATAGTGAAAACTTGTGGCATAACATACATATTACAGTATGGATTTCTCTACTTCCAAGAGAAATGTTATACTGGTCTGTACAGGAGAGAATCGTAACATACTGTGAGCAGTGCTACAAGCTGGGTATAACATCAGTTGTTTTACACAGGTGACAGCACGAAATAATATCTGTTATGACAGTCCTTCTTTAGATTGTTGGGACATCCACAGTAACAGTGTTGCTGCACAACGGACTACTGTATGGTTGTTACAATACAGAATGATATATGGCTGTTACAATACAGATTGCTGTACAGTTGTTACAATACAGACTGCTGTACTGTTGTTGCATTACATATTACTGTACTGTTGTTACAATACAAACTGTTGTACTGTTGTTGCATTACAGACTGCTGTACAGTTTAACAAGATTTAACAAGATTTGCCATCCAAGCCAAAGGCCCAGATGGCAAGTGGACAAGGAAGCCATTGGCTTATCGAGAGTCCAACAATGTTCATCTACTTATAACCCGCCCTCCTGAGATATGTGTCAACCTTGTTTTTAAACATATTCACGCTGCTAGCAGTTACACAATCTGCAGACAATTTGTTCCATTCATTTATTGTCCTCTGTGAGAATGAGTGCTTCCTGATGTCCAATCTACATTGATCCTTTACTAATTTTACCTCATGTCCTCTAGTTCTGCTATCCTTCTTGAGTGAGAAAAACATATTTCTATCAATATTTTCATATCCATTCAATATCTTAAAAACTTCAATCTGATCTCCCCTTAACCTCCTTGTCTCTAGAGTTGTTAAACCACATTCTTTCAGGCGTTCTTCATAACTAAGGTCTCTAAGTTCTGGAATCATTTTAGTTGTCTCCTTTGTATGCGTTCAAGCGTATCTATATCCTTCTTACGATATGGTCTCCATGCTTGTATACAGTACTCTAAATGAGGTCTAACTATTGCTTTATAAAGAGGTATAATTAACTTTTTTCCCTTGTATGTTATGTTTCTTCTAATCAATCCAAGAATTTGATTACCCTTTGAAGCTGCAATACCACACTGCTCTGAAACTTTCATATCAGCGCTTATTGTAACTCATAAGTCCTTTTCTTTTACAGTAGTACCCAGAGCAGTATCTCCCATTTTATAGTTTACATTCAAGTTCCCATGTCCTGTATGTAGGCATTTACATTTCCCAAAATTGAACAGCATCTGCCATTTCTCAGACCATTTCACTAATCTGTCTAGATCGTTTTTTAAATGTTGTTTATCACCATCAGTATTAACCTTTCTAAACAGTTTTGTGTCATCCGCAAATTTCAGTACGTTACTTGTTATACTGTCGTCCAAGTCATTGATATAAATTAAGAATAATATAGGTCCTAATACTGATCCTTGAGGTACCCCACTCAAAACTGATTTCCAATTTGAAACTTCTCCATCTACTACAACTCGTTGTCTTCTGTCAGTCAGCCATTGTTCTATCCAGTCAGTTATGCTATCCCCGATACCATGGGCTTTTAATTTAAGTAGTAATCTTTGATGTGGCACTTTGTCAAAAGCTTTCTGAAAATCTAAGTAGATAATATCCACTTAGTGATTTCTTCCAAAAAACATAACATATTTGTTAAGCATGACCTCGCTTTTAGGAATCCATGTTGAGATGAATTTACTAATTTATGCTTAACGAGGAAGTCCACCATATGGTCTTTAATTAACCTTTCTAATAATTTACAAATCTCTGACATTAAACTCACTGGTCTGTAATTCTCTGACATATTTCTCGAACCCTTTTTAAATAATGGTATGACGTTTGCTTCTTTCCATTCAAACGGAACAACTCCCTCTTTTAATGACAAGTTGAATACTCTTGCAAGTGGTATACTGATTTGTTCTACTGTTTCCATTAGTAATTTTGGAGGAATCCCATCCACTCCCGGTGATTTGTTATCCTTCACTGCCTTTATTTTCTTAGCTACCATTTCTGGAGTTACACCTAACGGACCTAAATAGTCATAGCCCCCTGAAATTTAGCATCAGCAACTGGTAATGAACTAATATCTTCTTTGGTAAACACTGAACTGAAGTAACCATTTAGGTCTTCCGCCATTAAAAACCCCTGTGATATTATATTTCCAGCACTGTCTTCTAGAGGTCCAAACTTGTCTTGTACGTTTTGTTTACTCCTGACATATGCATAAAAACTCTTGCTGTCATTTTTTATGTTACATGCTAGTTTTTGCTCATAGCTTCTTTTAGATTGTCTGATTTCAGTTGTAGCTGCATTAAGTGCCTCTTTGTATTTTGCATAGTCTTCTTCCTTTCTGGTACGCCTATAAACCCTCAACATAGTTTGTTTTAGCATTATTTTCTAATAGCCTCTTTTGACAAGTGTTTCTTTCTACAACGTTTTCCTTGTTTTTGGAAGGGAACAAATTTATCGATGATACTCTCAATTTCATATTTTAGAATATTCCAACATTCAATTGCGGTCTTATTCGTCAGCATGTTATTCCAATCTAGCTTTGCTAAGTATTTTCTCATATCTTTGTAGTTACTTTTGTGGAAGTTTCTCTTGTATGTTTTTTTATTTTTACTTTCTGATTTTACATTGATGTCAAAATGTATTTGATTATGGTCACTATTACCCAATGGTTCAAATATTTTTACATTTTCCACTAATTCTTTTTGTGATGACAAAACTATATCTAATACATTTTCTCCCCTGGTTGGTTCTAGTACGTGCTGAGTAAGAAAGCTATCCTGGATTAAAAATAGAAATTGTTGGTCCTCAATCCCTGTGCTCTCTAGAGAATTCCATTGTATGTGTCCATGGTTAAAATCTCCCATTATGATACATTCCCCTTTACTAACTTCCTTTATAGCGTTTTTTATTTTTGTGTTGTCCTCTTCGTTTATGTTTGGACTTCGGTAAACTAATCCAATAGTTAATTTTTAATTTCCTGAAACAATTTTGCACCAAACAGCTTTATCGCAATCTGCTTCCCTTTCTAGTTTTATTTCATAAGCCTGAATGGATTCTTTAACATATAAAATAACTCCCCCGCCCCTTCTTCCTATTCGATCTTTCCTAAACATTACGTATCCTGTCAGTCCTAATTCAGCATCTGTTATATCTATGTTGGCCCATGATTCAGTTATACCAATTATGTGAGGGTCAATATCTTCTACCATAATGTTTAATTCGTTTTTCTTATTTACTATGCTCCTTGCATTTAAACATACGCATCTATAACCTTTTTCAGAGATGTTTTTCGGATAATTTGATATTGGTTTATCTGTGCTAGTGGCCTCTTGTTCTGCTTGAGACACCTCTAGGTAACCCCCCTGCACTTCTAGTTTAAAGAATGTTTACTTCCAAAAATATTTGTCATTGTACCCAAGTCACTATCTACTGCTGCTGAAAGTTTGTCCGCGAATACTGCCGCCCCCTTTCCACTTAAATGAAGCCCATCCTTCATGTACATATCAGCCCTCCCAACAAAACTTCCCCATAAATCCACAAATCCAACTTCCTCTTCCCTACATAGCTTCTGGACTAACATGTTAATTGCCATCCCCCAACAATTTCGATATTTGTGACCCCTCCTGCCCAGTTGTTGCGTTACAGATTACTGTACTGTTGTTGCATTAAATATTAATGTACTGTTGTTACAATACAAACTGTTGTACTGTTTTTGCATTATAGACTGCTGTATGGTTGTTACAATACATATTACTGTATGGTTGTTACAATACAGATTGCTGTAAAGTTGTTACAATACAGACTGTCATATGGTTGTTACAATACAGACTGCTGTACAGTTGTTGCATTACATATTACTGTATGGTTGTTACAATACAGACTGCTGTATTGTTGATACATTACACATTATTGTATAATGTTGTTACATTACATACTGTTCTACAGTTGTTATAATTTATACTTTTGTTGTACTGCTGTTATATTACATATCACTGTAATATTGTTACAAAACAGACTGTTGTTATAATACATACCACTGTACTACTGTTACATTACATACCACTGTACTGTTGGTACATTACATATTGCTGTACTGTTGTTGCATAACATATTACTGTAATGTTGTTACAATACAGACTGGTGTACTGTTGTTACAACACGTACTACTGCTGTACTGTTGTTATATTACATATTGCTGTAATATTGTCACAATACATACTACTGTACAGTTGTTACATTACAGAATGCTGTGCTGTTGTTAGAATACTGATTACAGTACTGTAGTTACAAAACAGATTGCTGCACTGTAGTTACAATACAAACAACTGTACTGTTGTTACAATACAGCCTGTTGTAACGTTGTTTCGATACAAATGATTGTACTTTTGTTACAATACAGATTACCTACAGTACTGTAGTTACAAAACAGACTGCTGTACTGTAGTTACAATACAAACGATTGTACTGTAGTTACAAAACAGGCTGCTGTTCTGTTGTTACAATACAGACTGCGGTACTGTTGTTACAATATAAACGACTGTACTGTTGTTACAATACAAATTGCTATATTGTTGTTACAATACAGACTACAGTTCTGTTGTTACAATACAGACTGCTGTACTGTAGTTACAATATAAACAACTGTACTGTTGTTACAATACTGACTGCTGTACTGTTGATACGATATAAACAACTGTACTGCTGTTACAATATAAACAACTGTACTGTTGTTACAATACAGACGGCTGTACTGTTGTTACAATATAAACAACTGTACTGTTGTTACAATACTGACTACAGTTCTGTTGTTACAATACAGACTGCTGTACTGTAGTTACAATATAAACAACTGTACTGTTGTTACAATACTGACTGCTGTACTGTTGATATGATATAAACGACTGTACTGTAGTTACAATATAAACAACTGTACTGTTGTTACAATACAGACGGCTGTACTGTAGTTACAATATAAACAACTGTACTGTTGTTACAATACTGACTGCTGTGCTGTTGATACGATATAAACGACTGTACTGCTGTTAGAATACAGATTGCTATACTGTTGTTACAATACAGACTTGTTCCCTCAAATACAAAGTGAGACATGGGTGGTGGGATTCTAAGATATTTCCTGTTGTATCCCAGTTGACAAATGTATGACATAAATATGCTAAATAACCCTTTGGTTGAAGGAACCCACCTGTCTTGAGAGCACCTTGAGGGCATTGTGGTAGTCATCCTGCTGAAGGTGGTGCGTAATGACCCTCTCAAAGTCACGCATTAGCTCAGCAAAGAACACCATGTCTTCCACGTCACCATGACTCGCAATCAACTCATACATGAGACTGCGGTTATCACTGACACACTCCTGCAAGAAAGACAACACATGCTGAAACCTCGAAGGTCCACATGGTGCAAAAGATTCACAATAGCAGCCTTACTAATTGCATGAGCGTTTTAAAAAGTATAAACCCAGGAAGGATAGCTGCAGTTTCTAGTTAGTGGCCAGCACTCAACATGTTCCATTAACTGAATGGTCTATATACATGTTGTAGTTGCTGAGTGTTATCAGGCTTCATATGACTGGCCAGCCTTATTCAAAATATCAACCTGACCATCTTTGTTGGCACTGAGGATGGTCACTGCCAGGATGCATGTCATCCTCGGTGCTTCTTTTACATCACAAAATAACGAAACATGACCAATAACAACATGGTCATCTGAGCCCTGAGGGTCACACAATCCACAGTGTCGAATTTTTACACCAAACATATGATGCCTGGTCTGTGGCTTGAACCCAGACCAGGCATGTAAAGCAGATTAGCAATGTCAAAATACCTTCCTACGTTGTGTGACATCAGTGATATGGCTGATAATTGTGACATCTGTGATACAGCTTATTAGCACCACTCAGATAAATTATTTTTAAAACATTTTCTTTTTGTAAGATGATATTTTGTTAGTGGCCAGACCAGGAAAGTTGTCCAGCAAGCTTACTAGCCCAGCAAGGGCCTGGGAAGAGGGAAAACATGTGACCTAGTACACCCTCATTCCTGTACCTTCACTCTAGGGGTGGAGAGGAAAGCCCGGAATTGTTCTTGCAACTGGCTGTACTGCTCCAAGACATCCTGTTCCTTCAGTTTTCCCATCTGATTGAGGAAGATTTCCGTGAGCCAGCTGACAATCATCGTAGTCTGAGTGCGCTCCTGCAGCAGACAGGCACATAAACACTTCCCACCAGAAGACAGAGGAGGTAAGAGGAACGGGGGAATGCTAGATGAATTGGGTGTACTATGAGGAAGGGGGGAATGCTAGATGAATTGGGTGTACTATGAGGAAGGGGGGAATGCTAGATGAATTGGGTGTACTATGAGGAAGGGGGGAATGCTAGATGAATTGGGTGTACTATGAGGAAGGGGGGAATGCTAGATGAATTGGGTGTACTATGAGGAAGGGGGGAATGCTAGATGAATTGGGTGTACTATGAGGAAGGGGGGAATGCTAGATGAATTGGGTGTACTAGGAGGAAGGGGGAGAGGAATGCTAGACGAATTGGGTGTACTAGGAGGAAAGTTAGAGTGTGAATGCTAGATGAATTGGGTGTACTATGAGGAAGGGGAGAGTGGAAATGCTAGATGAAGGGGAGAGTAGGAACACTAGATAAATGGAAACACCAGGAGGAAGGGGAGAATGTTAAACAGTACTCACTGACTTCTTGAGTCCGCCCAGTTTGTTAATCAAGAACTTCTTCAGAGCCTCTTTCTGCTGAAGATGGATAAATTTGAGTGTGACCTCCTCAAATGAGTGCTGAGTCAACGCATATGTTTCTGCGCTTTGTTCATACCTAGTTGAACAGACACAAAAACAGTCATTCAGATGCATTGTTAATTCATTTTATTACTATCGTAACTGTGTTCCAATAAAATATATCTGTAATGAGATATATTCTTCTTGGTCATGGTTATCATTACTTACTTCCTGGTCATGGTTACCATTACTTACTTCCTGGTCATGGTTACCATTACTTACTCTTACCACAAAATAAATTGAAATAATACTAGAATATGGTTATTGTGAAAGATATTTAAATTGTTACCTGTTTATTGTGATGAAGTCCATTAATATTTTTAAGCAACAACTTATACACTTTAATTTATTTCATGAAATCTCTATCCTATTATAAGGGTTTATGTATATCTCCCTTTACTTCTACTTGCTTTGAAGATCACTCACTGTCCTTCCTTGAAGAAGAATTCTGCCTGTTTAGTCAAAACTTTGTCCATGTGGCCAAGGTTGTCCTGGAGAGGAATGACAGAGCCCACGTAGAAAGTGACAATAAATAGGACACAACTGGTGAGAACAAGTAGGACACAACTGGTAAGAACAAGTAGGACACAACTGGTGAGAACAAGTAGGACACAACTGGTGAGAACAAGTATGACACAACTGGTAAGAACAAGTAGGACACAACTGGTGGGAATAAGTAATGTTTAAAGTGGTGGGTGGCTATTCTATGCTTGTTTTGAATTGAGTAATATATCGTATTACTGATGTTTTGTGATCTTTAAGTGATGTGTGAACTGCCCCAGCTACTTTAATGAAAATCATCACGACATGTGACTTGGCAAATTGTAACTTAGTGAAATGCGTTTAAGAGGAAATAACCTTGCAGTACTTCTTGGCAAGCTCAAACTGTTCCCGGTCAAGGTACATCTGCCAGACATCCCTGTAATAGAAGACAGAGACACCACTCAATGGTGATATAAGACAGAGACACCACTCAACACTGACAACATAAGAGATAGAAACCACTCAACAATGACATAAGACACCACTCAATGATGACATAAGACAGGTACACCTCTCAATGATAGCCTAAGACATATACACCTGTCAATGATGACATAAGACAGGTACACCTCTCAATGATGACATAAGACAGGTACACCACTCAAACATGTTATGGTATGCTTCATTCAATGTTTTCTTTGCGCTGACTGCCTGATGTCTGTTTGAGTCACATTGACTCATCTTGATGTGAATCACTGGCAGACATCACCTCAACCTAGTTAGATGTGATAATACCAGTTATATCATGTGTGGCCTTGTGGTTAAAGAGCTGATCTCTGGGTTCCTATTTAATGCAAGTAGAACCTAACACAATGTTACATGTTGAATGTAGACACAAGTCTGTTGTGATAAAGGTTTATTAACTTGTGACACACTGGCAATGAGCCAATGGGTTTCATCCACTTGCACAAATAAACTTGAATTTAAACCTAAATGTCCCTAGAAAAGCATACAACAAATCTTAGGTACGTTGTAAAAAAAGCTTTAAAGTCATTGGTCATCCCTTTTAAAGTCATTGGTCATCCCTTTTAAAGTCATTGGTCATCCCTTTTAAAGTCATTGGTCGTCCCTTTTAAAGTCATTGGTCATCCCTTTTAAAGTCATTGGTCGTCCCTTTTAAAGTCATTGGTCATCCCTTTTGGCATAACATTAATTTCCTTTCAGTTTCTACAAGTAAAAAATGTATGAATCTACAGATTAGTTATATCACCACTAATGACTAGATTCATTAAAGCACATTTGGCCAAACATACCTGGCTTCTCTTATAATATTGTACTTGAATCTCAAACTTACCTGGATTCTCTTATAATCTTGTACTTGAAGACTGACTTATTGGTGAATGCCCAAACAGTTCCCTTCATTGGATCCTTGCACATGTTGATGAGCTTTCCAAATTTCTGACAACAGATGGCATCAGTGAACTCATTGTGAAGATTGACCATCAGACATGGACCATCAGATGCAGACCATCAGATGCAGACAATCATACATAGACTGTCAGATGCAGACCATTAGGCACAAACCGTCAGACATAGATCGTCAGACGTAGACCATCAGACGTAGATCGTCAGACATACACCGTCAGTATAGACAGTCAGATGTAGACTGTCAGACACAGACCACCAGACATAGACCGTCAGACGTAGACAGTCAGACGCAGACTGTCAGAGGTAGACTGTCAGACCCAGACTGTCAGATGCAGACTGTCAGACATAGAATGAGACTTGATTGAGACACAAAATGAGAGTACAGCAGCTAATACTAAAAGAAAAGTATGACTTACTTATCCTGCTCACTGTGAGATACTATTATAAATCTAAGTATATTACGAGTACATATTACAGGTCAGGTTACGCATTGCTGTGTTAGCAACTTACATCAGGAAAACCTTCATCATAAATGAGCTGGTCATTCAGCACACAGATGGCCTTTAACCTGTCAACATAGGACTGAATTACATTAACAGACAGACAGATCGACAGACAGACAGACATATTTATTTGACTATAATTGTATAAAATGGAATAATTAACATAAATTAACTGATGCACCAACACAACTCTTATTTTCCAGGTCTGAAAATGAAAAACCCTTCAGTCCGTTTTACTAATAGTCTTTTTTTATTAGCGCATGACATAAGATTTACCTCATAAACCTACCAGTAGTTTTGTTCATAAAATATTCATTGAATGTGAAAATGTTAAAATCTTTTGTTCACAATAACTTTGTTTACTATAATTACTGAACAATTATTGAACAGTGTCATCCTACCAGGACGTCATCCTACCAGGATGCCATCATCATTAGTACTGATGAAGCCACCTTGGCAAGAGTGGCAAAAGTATAATGCAGGTAGATAAAACTTGTTTTCATATACCTCCTGGTATATGAAAAAAGATTTATATGATCACTTCATTTCCTATCAGTTTAATAACTAACTATGACACTTACTTAATGCATGTGATGCTGTCATGGTGTTGGTGTGTTCACACCTCCAGTCCTATCATCATCTACATTACTGCCACCTTCTGCACTATCATAATCTACATCACTGACACCTCCTGCACTATTATCATCTACATCACTGACACCTCCAGCCCTATCATTATTTACATCGCTGACACCTCCTGCACTATCATCATCTACATCATTGACAACTCCTGCACTACCATCATCTACATCATTGACACCTCGTGCACTATCATCACCTACATCACTGACACCTCCTGCACTCTCATCATCTACATCGCTGACACCTCCTGCACTATCATCATCTACATCATTGACAACTCCTGCACTACCATCATCTACATCATTGACACCTCGTGCACTATCATCACCTACATCACTGACACCTCATGCACTATCATCACTGACACCTCCTGCACTATCATCACCTACATCACTGACACCTCCAGCTCTATCATCATCTACACCATTGACACCTCCATCACTATCATCATGTACATCACTGACACCTCCAGCCCTATCATTTACATCACTGACACCTCCTGCACTATCATCGTCTACATCACTGACAACTCCAGTACTACCATTATTTCCATCACTCCATTTGCACCTCCAACACCACCATCTCCTCCATCAATCGTACCTCCAGCATCTTCAACACTCCATCATTTGCACGTCCAACACCACTATAACATAGAGACGAATAGTGTCAACATAAGTGTCAACATCCCACCTGTCTGGGTAGAGGATGAGCAGGTGGAACTCTGTGAGGACAATAGAGATGGGTAGTGGGGCTTGTTCCATTTCATCCCCTGGATATCTGAAGAGTTAAGGACTCAACAATGACAATAAATTACAAAAACACTTCAACCAACACAGTCATATTAATTGGATTTCTAAATTTGTAAACATGCTCACTATGTCTTTATTATGGTGACATGCCATACAAAATAACAGTCCAGCTGGTTTTCCTGGGAACACCTAGACCCAGTCCACTCAAGACATGGACAACAACATGTGTTTAGTTTTCTGGTGGTGCATTCCTATAATTGTATACACCACTCAAGCACAGTTGTGCCTTCATTAGTGACTATACACACTGTGGCTATGAAGTCAATATATTTGTGATGACAACATTCTCAGAAAGAAGGATACTGTATGAGATTGGTGTCAATAGTAGCAGAATCTTCCCCTGCAGCTCCAGTCATGTCAATGTTTCCATAGTAAATGCCTGGACCTGAAACAAAATTAATGTAATGTAACATTACAAATACACACATGCACAAACACACACCACACTCATGCATATACATACATACATGCATGCATATATAATTATATGCACGTATATGTATGTATATGTATATATATATATATATATATATATATATATATATATATATATGTATGATGTATACAGTGAAACATGTCCATAGCGGACACCGCTGGGACTATGCACCATGTCCGTTATGGACAGGTGTCTGTTATGGAGAATTTGATTAAGTGGACACTCACTAGGTGGCGCCATTATAATTTGTTACGGTCACTAGTTGGTACTGTTGTGAATGGTACAAAGCTATAGTTAATAAAACAATACATGTGTATACAATATATGTGGGCCATAAACTTAGTTGATGAAAATGTCATTAATCACAGTGTTACTGCATTCCACTGCATGGAAACCAGGTGGCATATGGGGCCTGTGGTCGGTCCCATGTAATCACCATTTCTTTGATTCCTCCGTTATAGACAGGTGTCCGTTATGGACAGGTGTCCGCTAAGGCAGGTTTTACTATATATAGAGGACATTTCTTTAGCCAAATTCCATTTGGATTAGTCAATAAAATTCTTTACACAAATGATATATGGTTTATGGTTATTTTTTCCATAATATAATCCAATTTTGTCATATTTGTTTACATTTTGGGCAATATACATTTTATACTGAGTCAAAAGTTGTAAGATGATGCGACGCACACACAAGCCAAAGAAATTAACCTGATTTGGTAGTGCTGCAATGTTCTACACATTCTTATACTGATATAATTATGGGTACCGTACTACATAATCTGAAACAGATTTGCCTGTTTTTCTGTACCAGACATGAACAGGATAAACATATTAAACAATTACATGATATCTAATATTTGAAGTGGCTAGCGTTCTGGATCGGTAAGCCCACCTGTACAGTTATTGATCCGGCACTTTTTTTGCTTTGTATGTGCATTAAGCGTGTGCTCATATTCTCACAGCATATTATGTGTGCATGCAAGCAGACGGTCAACAATTAATCAACCCGGTGCTAAACACCGGAATATTATCTGATATGCTCAAAATTAACAAAGTAATGATTCATAATTATTTGTAAAGTATAGCTAGGTCTCTTCTCTTCTTCCAATGATCTCAAAAATATCATCTTTAGGCAGACGATTATATCTTTATACTTCGATGATTGACAATTGTGTACATATAATTGTTCAATTAGACAACAATGATGTTCTAATACGGCAATAAAAATATTGATTGACCTTGTGAAGGCATAGGCCTATTTTTCAACTATGCGATATGTGCAGCAGTTAGTGCTGCAATGTTTTAGTGTCAGACCTATACTGACACAGCTGATTCATACATTGTCTGTGTCTGGCAGTGATGGAACTTTAGCGGCTGCAATTTTCTACCGGCAGGTTCTCATTGTGCATGCGCACATGACGTGCCAGACCAATAGCAGTTTTGTTCTATGTCCAGATCCGGACCTATAGCAATAGCCTATAATGTTTGAGATGATATAGCAGATAATTAATTTAAACTGCATGAGATCGTGTCTAGTTATTTACCAGCTAGTAACAATGAACCTGAAAATGGCCACAGAAATAGGGCATATTGTCTTTATCAAAACTGTAATAACAATAGTTAATATTCAATGGAGATACATGATAATTTTTTTGCAATTGGGAAAATTGGTGACAATGTTATGACAATATTACCCATTGCTATAGCAAGCATAAGTGAATTGTTTTTGTTGTTGCAATTTTCACCATATTTTAGTAACTTCTTTATTTGTTACTTTAATTTATTTATGTATTAGCGTTAATTTTATATATTCATTATTATATTCATAATGTAGGATATCGGGCTCGGTGCCAGTTTATATTTGAAGTAGATGCAGAGTTGAAACAATTGGTTACAATACAAATCACTCGAGGCACAGCAGCTACACAGCACGCTTATGTTTCGAATAATTTCAAGTTGCAAAGTAATGAATATTCCTAAAACACATGTTTCAATGTAAATGTATTCCATAAAGAACAATTTGCTCTCCTTGACCTAGATGGCTAAAATAATAACACTAAAAATGTGTTATGTGTGCACTGCACTGACACTTGGCGAATATTGGTGCCGTTCTTGAATCACTCTAAATCGAAGCTTTCACAGTTCATTTTCACAGTAAAATATCACATTAATCTGAATGTCTTGACAAATTGTAATGTCAATTGGTTTGTCCACTTCCTTAGTATAAACAGTATGAAGTAAATTAGCGTAATATCTTTTAAAAAATATAAAACTGGTTACAATCATCGCACTTTGTCCACGTTAAAAATAACATTCATTCACTTTGGTTGGAGCTTGGCTTTGAGAGTTCGCTTTGAGTTTTTGTCAAAACAAAGCATGGTTTGGGTTCCGGAAAGGCAAGATGAAATGACTTTGATGTCCAAGAGAAGCCAAGGGGTGAAAGTTTACACAGCTGGCGGTGGCCTAGGCTAGGGCTTTATTTGCAGCACATTACTTATACTTCTTGAGAACATTATGCAGATAGAATGGCACAGAATACATACTTAGCAAAGTTAGTGGGTATCCTAGATTTGACTTGTGGGAGTGTGAATGCACTTTGATATGTCTGCAAGCGGCAGGGTGACTATGTCTATGAACAGTTATGGGCAGTTAGCGGACAGTGCACACTAATAGCAAGTAATTCGGGACTTTCAAAAGTGTCCGTTGTAGACAGGTGTCTGTTATGGACAGATGTCCACTAAGGCAGGTTTTACTGTATATATATATATATATATATATATATATATATATATATATATATATATACTCTGCATCTACTTCAAATATAAACTAGCACCAAGCCCGACATCCTACATTATGAATATAATAATGAATATATAAAATTAACGCTGATACATAAATAAAATAAAGTAATAAATAAAGAAATTACTAAAATATGGTGAAAATTGCAACAACAAAAACAATTTACTTACCAGTGTTGGATGGGCACTTTTTTTAAACAAACTTCACAATCTATGAGAACTATATATATATATATATATATATATATATATATATATATATATATATATATATATATATATATATATATATAGTGCTGACTCATACAATTTAACCCCTTGAAAATTGTTTCTGCCATTCTGAATAGATTGGTGCTGGCAGCAGCAAGCTAACTAGAGCAGTATGACATTTGTCAGGGATGCTGCAGATGTTGTTATTACATATTATAATACTGGTTTCATGTGGGCAGAATGCCATATATCCTCACCTGTCATCCAGGCAAATGACTTGGGTGCGCCATGAGAATCATGAAAGAACTGTAAACAGCTGTAGCCAAAGTTTCCTGGCAGTTCCAGAAATCTCTCTGCAACCATACAGTTGACACATACAGTTGACACATACAGTTGACACATACAGTTGACACATACAGTTGACACATACAGAGCATGTCCACAATCTCATTGTAGAAGTCAATGACATCATGTTGACACCATCAGAAATATCAACACCACCTTCTGCGTGACAACTGTCATTATCAACATTTGTCAGAACTGTCATCATAAACTGTTGTGTCAGAACTATCACCATAAACATTTGTATAAGAATTTTCACCACAAATATTTATGTCAGAAGTTTCACCATAAACATTTGTGTCAGAACTGCCAGTATAAACCTTTGTGTCAAAACTGTCAACATAAAGTTTTGTGTCGTGCAGAACTGTTCCCATACACTTTTGTGTCAGAACTATTAACGTGAAAATTCGTTTCACAACTGTCACCATCAACATTTTTTGTCAAACCATCATCATTGGTGTCATAACAAAATATGATATACCGTAAATTCTCTATTTGTAGCCGCGGCTTTAATTACAATAGTGTGTAGCCGAATTGATGATGATGACGGCCAAGTTGGGGTGTGGCTTTAAATACAGTAATTTACCGAAAAAATAGCAAAAGTTGGCTCATTGGGTTGTCAGTAGTAACGGTTATTAGTGCGATAAATAACGCTTTATAATCAATGAAAAAACGAAGTTGGATGCATCAATAAAACATTGTATTACAATTGCCACTGGTGTATAACAAATAATTACATAAAGCAAAAACCTGTGTCCATAGTGTTCAAAAACTATGATCAAACATGTAAAATCATGTCATAGTTAAAATACTTCAAAATCACTTTCGTCGTCGCTGTCGAAGAACGCTGCCGGTACCGGCATGGTGACGTCATCCCACGTATCCGTGTCTGATTATGAGTCATCAGCATTGCTGACCGTGGCTGCATGCACCGGCAAACATCTTCGAACATGATGTCGTCTGTTCCATTGTTGGAGATGCGGCACTTCTTGTAGCTGTATTCAATCATGGCAGATGGAATCGCACCCCACGCCTTCACGAGCCATTATACAAGAATCTCCTTGACCGGTGCACGACGGCGGCCATCGGGAGCTCCGTGAATCATCCAGTGCTCCCATAAGTGTCGCATCTGATGCTTGAATGGGCGATTGCTACTAACGTCAAGTGGCTGTACTGGTGGCTTCAGACCACTGGGGGTTATAGCAACATCGATGTCGTGCATGGTTGCGTTACTTTTATGAGGAGTTCCAAGCTTGCCGGCTTCGTCCGATTGTCAAAGCAACACCACTACCAGTGCCTAGTTGGAGTTAATTACATTTACTTTGGTACAAGATACAGTGTTATAATCCCACGCACCTGGTATTCCATGCAAGTGGTCCAGTTAACGCGTGCCAGTAAACTGTCTGCGAACTAGACCAATCTGTCAATCAGTAGTTCTGAGAATAACGGTTACGTCTTGCCGATTGTGTAATCAACATGCATTGCCGTTCCCTTGTTGGAGACAATTGCATTTACAACAGACTGTTTTATAAGCCACTCAAAAGTTGTGTGAAGTCAGCAGTGCACAACCCCAGAAACAACACGAATGTAAATAAACAATGTCCAGGCTTGTTGAATTGAATGCGCTAACATTTGATCAAATGCTTGTGAGTACCAGGGCAGTAGGCCAACGATGACACAACAACAGGAACTTTCCAAGAAATAGAAAACACCACAATATCCGTTCTCACAAGCTGCAGCCGGCTGATCGAGGCGTCCAGTTATTACACAGTTACCGGCTGTCACTCAAACACCTTTGACGTTGAAACAGCTGGCACAACAACAGACAGACCCCGGGTAGACTTTTTAATCTACTGCAATACATGCAACTTTATACATGGTTCTACATAAAACGTCATATAAACAAAACTTCTCAACATATTTGAATAATTTTAGCTTTATTGTATAGCCAACATGTATGGCTACATTTCTCCCACTGGGTGTATGGACATTCAGCCACCCAGTTATTATCTGGTAGCACGGTGATATTTGTTGAACTTTTGTGTTCCATTTTGACTAAATTCACATAGTAATATTCCCATGATTATATAATGCGGTGTATTTATTATCATTGCATTACATTAGACTCTTTTAACAATAAAATTATACCTCATTCATTCGTTTATGATAATTATTAGCAGTTATAACTTTTTTGCAGAACCCATTTAAGTTGTTCCTAATTATGTGCACTACGGAAATTCGTCACACGAAGCGTTTAAAACGGTCTTGGCTCAAAGGCCGGGTGCGGCTTTAAATAGGGTTTTTACCTGCAACAAACAGTGCGGAGGAAAGTCGGGGTTTATGTCAAAAGTCGGGGTGTGGCTTTAATTAGGGGTGCGGCTACAAATAGAGAATTTACGGTAGTCGATCTTATTTAAAATGGTATCTTTGATGTCATAATAAATGCTGCACATTGTCAACTTATCACTGTCTTAATAATTTTTGTCTGAACCGTCACTATCATTATAAATTTTATAGTTTTTTATCATCATAAATATCACCAGTATGTCACTATTAAACCAAAGGCAAATATGACTTGCAAACAGATTATCAAGTAGCACTCACCTGGAATGTTTTCATACTTTGAGAAGACATGTTGGAATACAGGTGGTTCAGGGGAGTCTGGGACACAGCCAATAAACTGGTAGAGTCTCCTGGAGTCGGCAAGCAGAGCTATACATGTATACTGTACTCCATGTATTCCTCATTTGTGAAGACCGTTAATAATTCAACAGCCAAATAACAAACAGCATAATTATGTTCACATTTAGTTGTCCATCACCAGCACACCAGAAGAACTGGTTTAATGTCTTGTCAAAAGCTTGATCTAACTTAAATAATAGTATCACTATATATCTGATTACAAAATATTATGCCAAAACAATATTGTAATATCATCCATTGGATTTTTGCATCTTGGGAAATCTTGAGGAGAACACGGAATTTATTTTGGTGGATTGAATATTCGTCTAAAGCGTGGAATATTGATCAGATAAGTATTATTATTACGTGTATATTAAACTTAAACTTACAATACTCCTTGTTTAGGCAATAGTTGCTGTTAAAATTTAGCTATAGGAGTAATTTAGGGTAGTTTATGTAGTAAATCTCCAAAGACTTGGTAGCGTGAGTGATAATTAAGGTTTGTTGTGGTCAGCTGATTGGGTACATAATACTAGACATAATATTACTGTAAATAATTGGTACACCAAATAATATAGTACGTATTAAAGATTGAGAACCTGAATATTTTGCTTTAGCAACATTTGTTGTTAAAAGTTAGCTGTAGGTAGTAATTCAGTGTAATTTAAAGAAGGTCACTGAAATTTGTTTAGTGCGAGCAACATTACGTTTTGTTGTCATCAGCTGTTACATAGAAAATAATACATGTACCTAGTATAAATTGATTATAAATGGATTATAAACAAATATAAATTGAATTTCTAACATGGCGCTGTGCAAAAGCCAAGTAAAGGTGAAACGTAATTTGACATGCTCTAGCTGTGACAGCTGGATAGACTTTGCAAAGTCCGGGTGTGCAAATTCGTGGGAAGAGGTGCAGGCAGATGATTTTCATTTCGTGTGTAGGGGGTGTATGACAGTGAAATGTCTGCAGGAGCAGGTAAATGAGTTAAGACATATGATTTTGATGATGACAGGGCAGGGTGAGAAAGAATAGAACAGAGGTGGTGAGAATGATGAGAGCAGAGGTGGTGAGACCGAGGAGAGCAGAGGCGGTGAGAACGATGAGAGCAGAGGTAGTGAAAAAGAGGAGAACGGAGGTGGTGAGAACAAGGAGAGCAGTGGCAATGTGAGGGAGAAAGCTGGTAAGAAGAAGAAAGATGGAAAAAGGAAGAATGTGCAACAAAAGGAAGATAAACGAGTGCGTGAAGAGGGATTGTTAGGTGGCAGGATGGTCGAGGATAGCAAGAGCAGAGAAAAGAAGAAGACTGTGGATCAGAAGAAGAAAGATGAGAGGAGGCAGAGTATGCAACAAAAGAAAGGTAAGCGGGTGAGTAGATAGGGATTGCCACGTATTAAGACAGTAAAAGTTGATGAAAGAAGAGAAAGGGGGCATAGTGTGTGACAGGAAAGGAGCTTTGCTGATGTAGTATCACAGGGGAAGGCGAGGAAAGCACGGGTATTTATGGGGGATTCCATCATTAGGAGAGTGGATAAAATTGTAAACAGAGGAGATGACATAACTGTATGCCTACCAGGGGCAAAAATAGAGGATATAGCAAAGAAGGCAGGGCACGTCATGGGTGGTGGCATGGGAGGTGCTGTTCTCGTGCATATGGGAACGAACAATGCCGAGAAGGAGGGAACGTCGGCCATCGTTGGTAAGTACAGGAGGTTGATCAAGACACTTAGAGTTGGACAGATTGTATTGTTAGGGATATTACCAATAATGGGAGGCAGGGGTGAGGAATATAGGAACTGTAGGAGGATGGCGATCAACACACAAGTACAGAAGGTATGTATGGAGGAGGGAGTAGGCTGCATAGACATGTGGTTAAACTCTGTGGGAAGAGATGACTTTTTCATGAGAGATGGACTTCATCTGACAGGGAAGGGTGCTGCAGTTCTTGGGTGTGAGTTTGTCAGAGTTGTCAACGAGGGCACAGGTACCATAAATTACTTAAACTAGATGCGCAGGGGGAATTAACAGAGAAAACTAAAAGGAGTCCTACTACAAATACACATCCAAAGAAATATTCACCAATAATTTCAGACAATGAACTTAAATGTGTATGCTTAAATGCCAGGAGCATAGTAAAAAAGTGAGTTAGACATTATGGTAGCAGATATTGATCCTCATGTAATAGGCATCACAGAATCATGGGAGGTGAGCAAGGGGGAATGTGTTATAATGGGTGATTTTAACCATGGCCATATACAATGGGAACCATTAGAGAGTGCTGGAGGTGACGACCATCAGTTTCTACTTCTAACACAGGATTGTTTCCTTACTCAACATGTCTTGGAACCTACCAGAGGTGGGAATGTGTTAAATTTAATTTTGTCTTCTCAAAATCCATTTTAATATAAAAGTAAAAACAGGGAATACATAAAAAAACAATGGAGGAGGAACTTCAACAAAGGCAAATATAGAGATAAGAACATATCTAGCAAATATAGATTGGAATAACTTGCTGAAGAACAAGACAGCAACAGAATGCTGGACTTGAGATTGAGGGCATTATTGAGAAATGTTTTCCATTAAGAAAACAAGGGAAAATATCCAGGAAAAAACACCTGTCAAAAGAGGCTATTAAAAAAATTGCTCACAAACAGATGCTGTGGAGGGTATATAAACACACTGGAAATGTAGAAGACTACACAAACTATAAAGAGGCACTTAACTTAGCTACAAGTGAAATTAGAAAATCTAAAAGAACCTTTGAAAAAAATTGGCAGGTAATATAAAATATAAAATTACAGCAAGAGTTTCTATGCTTTTGTAAGGAGTAAACAGAAAGTTCGAGATAAGGTCGGACCACTGGTAAACAACAGGGGAAACATAATTTCAGACGGGTATCAAATGGCAGAGGTCTTGAATGAGTATTTCAGCGCAGTTTTTACCACAGAAGATATCAGCTCACTTCCAGTTCCATTTACTAAATTTGAGGGCAATAAATCAGAACATTTAGGGCAGTTATTTGTAACACCTGAAATTATAGCAAAGAAAATTAAGAAGATGAAAGATAATAAATCACATGGAGTTGATGGGATACCACCAAAACTGCTTAAGGAAATTGTTGAGCAAATTAGTACACCACTTGGAAAAGTGTTTAACTTGTCACTAGAAGAAGGAATAGTTCCTTCTGAATGGAAAGAAGCAAACATTACGCCGCTGTTTAAGAAAGGATCGAGGAACAAACCAGAAAATTACAGACCAGTGAGTTTAACATCAGTTGTATGTAAATTACTCGAAACATTAATTAGAGACCACATGGTGGAATTCCTTGTAAAACATAAATTAATAAATACATCTCAACATGGGTTCCTAAAATCAAGGTCATGTCTAACCAATCTGTTATGTTTTTTGGAAGAAGTTACAAAGTGGGTAGATGATGGATCACCAGTGGATGTTGTCTATTTAGATTTTCAGAAAGCTTTCGATAAAGTGCACATCAAAGATTGTTACTTAAACTAAAAGCCCATGGCATAGGTAATGATGTAATCAACTGGATAGAAAAGTGGCTTACACACAGAAGACAGAGAGAGAGTAATAGTAGATGGTGAGATTTCAAACTAGAAATCTTTTTTGAGTGGGGTACCACAGGGATCAGTATTAGGCCCTATACTGTTTTTAGTATATATAAATGATTTGGAGGATGACATATCTAGCAAAGTACTCAAATTTGCAGGTGACACAAAAGTAGTCAGAAAGGTTACTAATGATACAGATAAACAAAGTTTACAGGATGATCTAGATAAATTAGTGAAAAGAAAAATGGCAAATGTTATTCAATTTTGGGAAGTGTAAATGCATACACATAGGACATGGAAACAGGAACGAAGAATATAAAATGGGGGATGCTGTACTAGGTAGAACCACACAAGAAAAGGACTTAAGTGTAACACTTAGTGCTGACATGAAAGTTTCAGAGCAATGTGGGATTGCTGCTTCGAAAGGAAATCAAATTCTAGGGCTAATTAGGAGAACTATCACGTATAAGGAGAAACAGCTAATTGTACCTCTGTACAAAGCAACACTACATTTGGAATATTGTATACAAGCATAGAGGCCGTATCGTAAGAAGGACATAGACGAGCTAGAAAGAATACAACGAAGAGCAACTAAAATGATTCCAGAATTGAGAGACCATAGTTATGAAAGCCGCTTATTACAATGTGGTTTGACAACACTAGAGACCAGGAGACTAAGTGGAGACCAAATAGAAGTGTTTAAAATAGTGAACGGATATGAGGATGTTGATAGAAATATGTTCTTCAAACTTAAAGAAAGCAGTAGAACCAGAGGATACAAAGCAGCATTAGATAAGGAACAGTGTAGGTTGGACATGAGAAAGTACTCTTTCTCACAGAGGGTGATTAATGAATGGAACAAACTGCCAAATGATTGTGTTAATGCTAGTAGTGTGAATATGTTTAAAAATAGAATTGACAGATATTTGATAAGGGTGGGCTACACATAGACGATAAAATTGTTGGACTCTCGATAAGCCAATGGCTTCCTTGTCCACTTGCCATCTGGAACTTGTTGTTTGGGATGGCAATCTTGTTAAATCTTGTATATTTATGAATGCTGCTGCAACAACCTTAGTTTTACTTTCTGTCATCTGCATTATTCATTTAGAAATGAAACAAGACATACCCAGGTAGAGTGACCATAACAAAGTAACGATGTGTTCCCTGCGTTACAACTGGACCTTTCTCAAAGACGACGCCTGTCACGGCTACCGGCTGCTCCTGACCCAGGTTCAACAGCTGCAACAGTAAACAATCACTGGACACATAGTGGCACAATGGACCTGTAGCAGCACAATGGACCTGTAGTGGCACAATGGAAATGTAGTGGCACAGGGGACACTAGTGGCACAACGGACATGTAGTGGCACAATGGACATGTAGTGGCACAATGGACATGTAGTGGCACAGGGGACATGTAGTGGCACAATGGACATGTGGTGGCACAGTGGACATATAGTGGCACAGTGGACATATAGTGGCACAATGGATATGTAGTGGCACAGGGGACACTAGCTGCATGATGGACAAGTAGTGGCACAATGGACATGTAGTGGCACAGGGGACACTAGTGGCACAATAGACATGTAGTGGCACAATGGACATGTAGTGGCACAATGGACATGTAGTGGCACAATGGACATGTAGTGGCACAGTTGACACTAGTGGCACAATGGACATGTAGTGGCACAATGGACATGTAGTGGCACAGGGGACACTAGTGGCACAATGGACATGTAGTGGCACAATGGACATGTAGTGGCACAGGGGACACTAGTGGCACAATGGACGTGTAGTGGCACAATGGACATGTAGATTAAAATTAAACTCATTGAAAATCTACAAGGGTGACTTCTATGAGAGCAACTTCACTAGTCTTAATAGGAGTCTTCCATATCCAATTTGTACATTCTCAAGAATACTATTTATGTGCATATATATATATATATATATATATATATATATATATATATATATATATATATATATATATATATATATATATATATATATACATATTTACATGTATATAATATATGCATACACATAAATATTTGGATATGGGAGACTCCTATTAAAATGAGTGAAGTCGCTCTCATAGGAGTCACCCTGGTAGATTTTCAATGAGTTTAATTATTGTCTATTTCTGCGTGCATAAATTTCTTATATTTCCATAGATTAAGTGTGTTCCATTTATGCATCAAAGTTCAATCAATTTCTGTGTGTGTCTATATGTATTTGTAAATTGTTGTAGGTGATTGTGATTGTGTAGTAGATGATTGCTTATGCATTGTGACAAGTGTGTTTATTTGTTCCATTGGTTTTGGTAATATGTGTAGCTAGATTAGGTATTTATTCTTGACAATGTGTGCAAACATAGCAGATTTTAATAGGGCATACGCTTATATTGCCTTTTATAATATAATTTTTAGCATAATGTATATATCTCTGTAAGCTGTGTGTGATCACCTTATCTTTTAAAATTTCTGGTGTATTGTTGATGATATGTGGTAATTATGACTTTTTTAAATTCGTGTTGTTTTCTAAATGTGTGTATTTTGTTGTCTTTACACATGAGATGGTTGTGTATATACGTATTCTTGTATATCACCCAGTTTTGTAAGTATGCTGGTAACTGCTTGTGCATGAATTTATAACAGAATCGTAGTTTCTGTATTTTCAGTAAGCCTTCAACCTTTAAAACACAGAAGCTTATAAATAATGGCTCGGTATGTGAGTTGTATTTGCTTACATATATTATTCTAATAGTTTTCTTTTGTAATTTTGTTATACTGTTACACTGGTAGCCACAGATCATTAGGCAGTAATTTATGTGGGGTAATATTAATTAATTATATAGTGTAATTTTTATACTTCATGGTAAAACATGTTTCAACTTGTTTATAATTCCAATTGTCCTAGAACACTTATTTGCTACTTTCTCATTATGTTTATGCCAATTTAGATGTGTGTCTAATGTGAGGCCTAAAAAGTTGAAATGTTAGACTCTTTCAATGTGGTAACCATTAGGGCTCTTATTTATTTAGCTATAAATGTCTGATGTATATCATGTTTAACTCTTAATAAGGCTTCATTAGTTTCCATGTGTCTTAGCTGTTTTTGGATTTGATTGTTTGTTGTGTCCATGAATATAAAACAGGATTGGTGATCGGAAAATAGTTTTATGAGTATACCTGCTGTGATCTCTAGAATTGTTTTTGTCAGTTTACAGAAGAAATTGACTATCAACGTAACGTGTCATTCTCAAAATCTAGTTGGAAGTGTGATTTGGGGATACATGCTATGTTATGTAAAAAGTTCAAAGAAATTACTAATCAGATCATTTTCATTTAACTTTAGCAGGTTTATGTTATAATCACCGGCAATGATTATATTGTATTGTATTTGGTCTAGAGAAGATAGCATCAGTGAAAATTCTGTTATAAACTGTTCCAGCCTATCATCTAAATTCCTCGGGGGGGCCTATAAATATTCCCTGTTATTGCTGGTATAGTTAAACCACCCTCACTTACTTTGATATTTAGTCCTTCCCAAAGTTCATAATAGTCTAGAATTTGAAACACTTTGTATGTATATTTTGAGTCTATGTATATGATTAATCCTCCCTTTTACTGGATGTTTTTTCCTGTGTAACACAGTTGTATCCCTCCAGCTGAATATGTGAAAAATCTTCATTTTTAGATATACAATTCTTTTGCAGGCATATGGCTTTAATAGACTGTATATTTGAGCTTATTACACTGAAGCAATTTTTTTCTTTTTGCATAAAGCAATAAAAGCATTTGAATAAAAATATTAGGACTGACGCATAGGATTTCATTCATTAGTCTGATTTGTATTATCATCTAGGATATTATTTAGAAAGTTTTCATGTAAGCTGCCCAAATATTGTAGAAATAAGTCGTCAAATGTCATTTAGTATTCATAGATTGCTTATGTAAACTGTCACTGTGCCGTATAATATGCGTGTGGTGATTTATCGAAGCATTATATATGTGTACCTTATCTGCATAATCAGTGGCACACTGGCTCAGTGGCGCACTGGCTCAGTGGGTCACTGGTGCAATGGCACACTGACTAAATGGCACATTTGCTAAATGGCTCAATGGCACACTGGTTCAGTGGCACACTGACTCAATGGTTCAGTGGCACAGTGGCACACTGGCTCAATGGCATTTCATTTTCCATTTCATAAGGCACCGATATGTATATAAACTATGTAGTAGAAATATACAGTAGGTAATCTTATGGTTAATTATCAGACAACACCTGGACAGTGTTAATGCAATGCAACGTTATATACATACACAAACAAATACACATGTCCCAGCGTGCATGTGTGTGCATGTGCGTGTGCATGTTCATGTCTGCATGCACGCACATGTTCCTTACCGGTTTGACATGCTGTTCCAAACTGGCCTGGAAGAATCGACTGTCTTCTGATGAAATGATTTCTG
The DNA here is from genome assembly GCA_033239005.1 of Lamellibrachia satsuma. Lineage (NCBI taxonomy): Eukaryota > Metazoa > Annelida > Polychaeta > Sabellida > Siboglinidae > Lamellibrachia > Lamellibrachia satsuma. The sequence goes on from BSQZ01000009.1 coordinate 43,186, forward strand.
TCTCAATAATCAAACCTAGAAACACATCCACATTTCATATTAACTAATTTACAAATTCACATCTGAAGTATTGGAAGGCACTTTTCTGATGAATGCTCCTAGTGGAAAATTACAAGCAATTCTTTCCAGTCAAGTAGATGGGATGCTCTCAAGAACTACACAATTATATGAAGCATACACCACGTATTGGCATCAATCCCATGTCTAACCTTCAGCCTGTAAGTCACTGTTTAAATCCTATGTGTTGTCCCTCTGTGCACACAACTAGGTGCCTGTCTATCAGCCAGACCACAGCATCAACAGGGAAGCAGGGGTCAGGATTATCGAAATTACAGGAGGATGGCAATTAACATGCTAGTTCAGCACCAATGTAGGAAGGAGGAAGTTGGATTTGTGGGGTTGCTTTGTTGGGAAGGCTGACATGTTCATGAGGGATAGGCTTCATCTAAGTGGAAAGAGTGCAGCAGTATTTGTGGATGAACTCTCAGGAGCAATCGACAGTGGCTTGAGTAGCATCAAAAATATGTTTGGTAGCAGACATTGTTTAAACTAGAAGTGCAATGGGGGTTACTTAGAGGCCACACAAACAGTGACAAAATGTCTGGAAAGTATTTCTGAAGCTGATTTTAAATGAGTGTGTTTAAATGCAAGGAGCATAGTAAATAAGAAAAACAAGTTAAACATTATGGTAGAAGATGTTGACATAATTGGCACAACCGAATCATGGGCCAACAATGACATACCAGATACTGAATTAGGACCGACAGGATACATAATGCTTAAGAGAGATCGAATAGAAAGAAGGGAAGGGGGAGTTTTTTATATATTAAAGAATCTACTCAGGCTTAAAAATAAAATTAGAAAAGAAGCAAACTGCTATGAAGCTGTTTGGTAAAATATAGTTACAGGAAATTCAACATTAACTATTGGATTAGTTTACCAAAGTCCAAACATAAACAAAGAGGATAACATAAAAATACAAAACGCTATAAGAGTTTTTACAAATATGTCAGGACAAACAAAATGTACAACACAAGGTTGGAACACAAGACGACAATGCTGAAAATATAATATCACAGGGTTTTTTAATGGCGGAAGACCTAAATGGGTACTGAAAGTTCAGTGTATACCAGAGAGGATATTAGTTCATTACCAGTTCCAGATGCTAAATTTCAGGACACTAAATCTGACAACATATTTAGAGCAGTTAATTGTAACTCCAGAAATGGTCGCCAAGAAAATAAAGGCAATGAAGGATAATAAATCACCTGGAGTGGATGGAATTCTGCCAAAACTTGTAATGGAAACAGTACAAGAAATTAGCATACCACTTGCAAGAGTGTTCAAGAGCTGTCATTAAAAGAGTGGTTCCTTTGGAATGGAAAGATGCAAATACCATACCGTTATTTAAAAAGAGTTTGAGAAATAAATCAGAGAATTACAAACCAGTGAGTTTAACATCAGTGATTTGTAAATTATTAGAAAAGTTAGTTAAAGACCATATGGTGGACTTCCTTGTTAGGCATAAATTATTAAATCCATCTCAATGCGGATTCCTAAAAGCGAAAACAAATTTGTTAATATTATGTTTTTTGGAAGAAAGTGGATAGATGAGGGATCACAAGTAGATATTATCTACTTAGATTTTCAGAAAGTTTTCGATAAAAATAAAATGATTCCAGAACTGAGGGATGTTAGTTATGAAGAGTGCCTAAAAGAAGGTGGTTTAATAACCATAGAGCCAAGGAGGTCAAGAGGAGATCAAATTGGAGTTTTTAAGATATTGAATGGGTATGAAAATATTGATAGAAATGTATTTTTCTCACTTAAAGTGAAACCAAACGCATTGTGCCAGGCCTTTGCACCTATAAGAGTACTTAAAACTAACCATTTGCAACTATAATCAAGAATATCACACAAGTGGTTAACTGGGAATCTGTTCTAAAAGTGCAAAATTCTGGTGTAATGTCATATTCATCAGTGTATGCAATTTTGACAAATCAGCAGCGAGCAGCCCCTTAACCCCCGACACGGCCGTGATGTAGGCTGTGTGTATCATGTTTATTTTTAACATGGTTGAGGTGTGCGGTTTCATTTTTATTTGCTTTTATATTGGATTTACATGCAGTAACAATTCCTAAAATGCTGTACTGTGCAGCATTCGGATGTAAACATGATTCAGTTGTCTTTTTTAACAATTTACTCTGGAAAAACAGATAGTAGTGAAGCAATGGATTCACAATTGCGGGAGGGCTGATTGGAAGCGCAGGCGATATGCTAGGCTTTGTTCTGCCTATTTTGAAGAGTCGTGTTTTGAAGTTGATATATTTAAACAACTAATGGGTCAAGATCCTTCAAAACGTCGGCGACTGAGAACGTTAAAGCCTGAAGCAGTACCGACAATCTTCCAGCATGTACCTCCGCAGGCATCGACACAACGCAAACACTCGACCAAGAGAACTGTCAAATCGGAACACGAGGCAGTTAGTAAACAATGAATGAATGGACTATCTTGCCAAATAAGTTGATTTTGCAAACAGCATGTCCAAACTTATTGGCAGGTTTAAAGTCGCAGTTGTGGGAAACCTAGTCAGCACTTTTGATGTAGGATTCTGAACAAATATGCGCTGCCCACGCAAAAAAGATTTTCAGTGTTCAACGAGGTATATTTAGTTAACCACTTGCGTGATATTCTTGACTATAGTTGCAAATGGTTAGTTTTCAAGTACTCTTATAGGTGCAAATGCCCCAAAAATGCATTTGGTTTCACTTAAGGTAACACAGGGATCAGGATATTGTCATTTTAGTGGCATTAAAAAAAACATTTTCTGTTGTTGACATGTGTAGAAATATATGTGTAGAAATAATATTAATCTTGCTGTTCATACCTGTTGTATGCATAAAGTAAACCCATTGAACGATCTAGAACAGTACTTCAGTGGTAATTTCAAGTCGCTTATGCCTCACCCGAAGTGTAAGGCAAAGTCAAAGAAGCCATCTAGTTAGAGGAAGCAACAATGTGTACAGCAACTGAAACTAGCATGCCAATCGAAGAAACAGCCAGCTGAACGACGACATACGCCTTGGGAGAAATATACAAGGAAAAAAATTATACCTCTGTATAAAGCAATAGTTAGGCCTCATTTAGAATACTGTATACAAGAGTGGAGACCATTTCATAAGAAGGATATAGATATGCTTGAACGAATACAGAAGAGAGCAACTAAAATGATTCCAGAACTGAGAGACCTTAGTTATGAAAAATGTGTTTAAAAAATGTGGATTAACAATGCTAGAGACTAGGAGGTTAAGAGCAGATCAAATGGAAGTATTTAAGATATTAAATGGATATGAAAATATTAATAAAAAAATTTTTTTCACTCAAAAAAGATAGAACTAGAGGACATGAAGTAACGTTAGTGAAGGATCAGTGTAGACTGGATATCAGGAAGTACTCGTTCTCACACAGGACAATAAATAAATTGAACAAATTATCTACAGATTGTGTAACTGCTAGCAGCGTGAATATGTTTAAAAACAAGGTTGACACATATCTCAATGTCTACCCATATTCGTGATGTTTTTGTCATTGTATTAGCTTCCATAGCTTACAGTTTTTTAGGTACATTTACACGTTTTTAATTGCTGCTGAAATTACACGTATATATGTTTTTATGTTTATGTATGTACTTCTGTTGTTAGCACGCACATAAATTTAATACTTCTTTTATTAAAATAAAATTAAAAACCATATTCTTTTTTCTTGACAATAACCATACTTGTATGTATAGGAAAGTGTATGTAAATACATGTATGTATAGTATGTATTTTATTATATAGGTATGTATTAATATTTTAAGTATGCACTCATATTTGTACATCTCTACATGAATAATTCGAAAAAATATTTAATTTATGCAAGAGTGGCCTCACAATAGCGACCAGACTGGTCTTAGTGGCTATCTCCCTGACTAACATATTTGTGTAATTTACTTATTTTGTTTTTCTGCTGTCAATTTTAATTTCCTGATTTGTTATTCGATATTATTGTAAATGTTTTTGGTCAAAATAAATGCATATCTCTCTCTCTACTCCCCTCTCCCTGTCCCCTCTCTCTCTCTCCTTCCCCCTCCCCTCCCCTCCCCCTCTCTCTTTCCCTTCCCCCTCCCCATCCCCTACACAAACATGTCAACAGCAATATTTTGAGATTTTTTAAACCTTAAAAAGGTTTTCAAATAATTCAAAATATTCTATGGTATGCCTCTTAGGCCTGTGCAATGCATCTGTCTGCCAAATTACATTGATTTCAGACTATCAGTTGCACAAATACAGAAGCCAATGAAAATTTTAAATGGCTGCCATTTCCATGGCTACATATTTCCATGGCAACTATAATTGTATCACATTTTATAGAAAGTGCTATGGACTGCATACTACAATTGGTATGTGGAAACTTTGTATGCGATTTTCAGAGATACATATTTCTTACATTACAAATCTTCAACATAAGACTGTTAATCAATAAACACGTTGATCACCATCAAGACCTATATCACAATTTCATCGACTTCAAAAAGGCATTTGATCGTGTGTGGCACAATGGACTCTGGCGAGTAATGCGACGATATAACATTGTGAGCAGCATCTTCTGATAGCAGTTCTTCTGTGGTTGAGTATGATTCTTAGATCATTTTGCTGGGATGGCTGATCAGACTTATAGTTCCCTTTCTTTGGCATCATTTTTATGAGCGATTTTGTCCATTCTTCTGGCCAAATCTTTTGGCATAAGATCACGAATGTGTCTATCATTACCTCCCCTAAATGTCTGATAAGTTCAGCTGGTACGTTGTCTACATCGGCGGATTGTTGTGTCTTCAGCATTTGGATTGCCTCTTCTACTTCTGCTCGGAGAATGGGCGTATATCAACATTTTCATTTTGAGGCGGTGTTCTGAGGATGTTGTCGTCTGTGTTCAGTTCGTAGTTGTAGAGTTCTTCGCAGTACTCAGTCCATCTCCCAAATACTGCCTTTTTTTCGGTAAGGAGGGTGCCGTTTTTGTCTTCAATGTTTGACAATTGGCTTGACCTTTATTTGGTGGGGGCTTTCAAGATGATTGAATAAGCCTGTCTGGTGTTGTTTCCCTTCATCTCAGTCTCTATTTCAATGCACTGTTCATTTATCCAGTCGTTCTTTGCTTTTCTCATTCGTTTTCTGATGTCTTTATTTAGTTCACAGTACTGTTTGTGTGCTTCTTCGTTGGTGGTTCTTGTCTTTTTCAGCTCTCGTCTCTGTTCGCAAAGCTTCAATACATCATTAGATATCCATGGCTGAGGCTTGATCTTTGGTTTGCCTAGGACCTCCTTTGCAGCGTCGTGCATTGCTGTGCCAACTGAGTTGACAAGGTTGTTGATATTTGGCTCCAAGAAGTTAAGTGCTGCAAACCATCCTCCAATTGCTGCTTTAAAATGCGTTGCAATGTTTGGATCTTGCAATTTCTCTATGTCAAATCTTATCCAAGGGTTCTTGTTTTTCCGATTCTTCTGCAACCTCAGATTTATTGTCATTATTACAAGATGGTGATCACTTTCTACATCAGCGCCGAAAAAAGTTCTTGTTTTCAGCTTGTTGATGCTAGAGTTGAATCACCGAGGTGTCAAAATGTAGTCGATCTGGATGTGTGCTTTCCCATCAGGAGAATGCCATGTTGTTCTCCTGGATGTCTCAAATATTTGAGAAAATATTTTTTAATCTTTAAGAGTATAAAAAAATGTATTATGTATTAGCTATCTGGTATGCCTCTTGGGATTGTGAAACGCATCTGTCTGCCAACTTTTATTGAATTCGGACCAATGGCAACATATTTGCAAAGCAACTATAATTGCATCTCATTTTATAGAAAGTGATATGGATAACATCGGTGTAAAGTTTCCTTCATCTAGTCATCATTTTAGACATTGTAATGTTTAAATAAGTGTATGCAAACTTTGAATTTTTATATTTTTTATTGCCTATTTTTAGTACATTTATTTGAGTTTTTAGCTAAATTTAAGTTTCTCACAGTACACAAGGGAAGTGTGCTGAAGGACGTCACAGAGTTTTTTATAATGATTCATTATAAAAAAAATTGTACAAACATAGGTCAACAAATATTCGAGAGAAAAAATGTAAAAAAATCTTTTAAGTCTTAAATTTTTTATTATCTCTCTGTCATGCCTCTTAGGGTTGTGCATTGCATCTGTCTGTCAACTTTTATTGAATTTGGACCAACAGTTGTTGAGATGCAGAGGCCTTTGAAAATTCAATATGGCTGCCGTTTCCATGGCAACATCATGTTTTAAAAATCTAAAAAAATTAAGTTTCTATTTTTCCATTGTTTATGTTCCGAGAAAGTTTCAGTATTCAGAGTTTAAAAATAAAAAGAACTTTTTCCCAATAGCCTGTGTCCTTAAGAAAGATAATGGAATTAGAGGACGTCAGGTAACATTATTAAAGGACCAGTGTAGATTGGATATCAGGAAGTATTCATTTTCACGTGAATATATGTTTTAAAACAAAGTTGAAAAATATCTAAGGAGGGTGGGTTGCAGATTTTAAAATGTCTGGATACGCCAATGGCTTCCTTGTCCACTTGCATCAGAGCCTTTGTTCTGGATGGCAATCTTATGAAATCTTGTTATCATACATTAAACTAGTACACACAATTATTACAATAAATAGTTTGACACAGCAAACAGTACAACACTGGTCTGGGTCAGCAGCACATGGTTTATGGAATCAGACCACATTTCCCAACTGAAAACAGCAGACCCTGGAGGAAGCCCCCATGAACAAGTATCTACCTTTTGTGGTCCCAAGAAGAATTTCTCCTGTTGATGTGTTAGTCGTTTTTTCACGATTCCATCCTATGGCACTGATTTGGTTGCCCTACAAACAAAATACTAGTAATAAAAAGCCGGATTCCAAAACGCACAAAGTCCATTTTTACCATTTTGAGAAACAATGAAAGAAAAATAGCACTACTTAATTATGTGTTTATTTTATTACTTTATATGCATATAACATATGTAAATACTCTATATTATATGCCTGATGATAACAAATCCATTTGCTAAAGTGGGTTAGTGAGTGAGGTGGATGGGGTGAAGTATGAGTGGTTGGGTTTGTGGGGCATGGAATGGGTTAGTGAGTGAGGTGGATGGGATGAAGTATGAGTGGTTGGGTCTGTGGGGCATGGAGTGGGTCAGTGAGAGAGGTGGATGGGATGAAGTATGTGTGGGTGGGTTTGTGGGGCATGGAGTGGGTTAGTGAGTGAGGTGGATGGGGTGAAGTATGAGTGGTTGGGTCTGTGGGGCATGGAGTGGGTTAGTGAGCAAGGTGGATGGGATTAAGTATGTGTGGGTGGGTTTGTGGGGCATGGAGTGGGTTAGTGAGAGAGGTGGACGGGGTGAAGTATGGGTAGGTGGGTGTTAGTTCCGGCTTGAATCAGTGTGGTGTGGGTTGGGGTGAAGAGTTTGTGTGAAAAAATGGAGTGATGACAGGTATTGACCCCCATTTGGGTTTGTGTGGGGTAGGAAGATGCTGGGTTTGTGGTGTTGGTTTGGGTGGGGGGCAGGTGAATGGTAAATTTCTGTCAAGACTTTTTGATTTCCGCCGTATCCACTGATGCCTCAGAACACCTGGCACTGAGCCTACGAAGGACTGAATGCATTTTGCAAAATTGTCCCGAGTTTTGGAAAAATCTGCCAACTTAGCAGGCTCTACACACATGGACTGAGCCCAGATTGGAAAGCCTATGAAGCTAACATGGAAGAGATACAGCTAGGCAACAGGGATCAATCACTATCTCATGTTTTAAATGGACATAGAGCGTTCTGGAATTCAGCTGCAAAAATAAGTTATGTTCATATTTCAACCTATTCTAGATATATACAAAAGTACCATACCTTTAGCTTGGCTAACGGTCGTGGCTTCTTTGAGTTACGAGACAGGTAGAAATTTTCGGTTGAATTCATGCTGACAATGAGGTGGCGGCCAGTAGGGTCAAGGTGTATGTTTTGTATGCTGTCATCCAGCGACTTTGGAAGCTCGACTTCTGTGTGAGTGAAATATAGCGCAGATGTTTAAAAACCATATAATCAAAATACAGTATGCTGTGGCTTATACAAATGTGCTTTATAAAGTAATAAGGGTTACTGGTTCACCGGAGTTAAAACAAATATTGGCACTAGCATTTTCTCTACTGCAGCACCAACTCTGTGGAATTCACTCATTATTAGTGTAAAATCAGCAGGGACTATGACCTTTCAGCTGAAGATGTACATTTTGTTATCTAGTAATTATTTTACCTGCCATTTTTTCTTCAGCACACAAATTCAAATATTTATTAATATTACAATTGATCAAAATTTTCTGTGATGTGCCTCCAAGCTCAGTCATGAGGAGTCATGTGCTATAAATAATATCCCTACCAAAGTTACCTTCAGGCTGGTCTGGGTGATGGACTTACCTTCAGGCTGGTCTATGTATTTACCTTCAGGCTGGTCTGAGTGATGGACTTACCTTCAGACTGGTTCTAGGTGATGGACCTACCTTCAGACTGGTCTAGGTGATGGATATACCTTCAGGCTGGTCTGGGTGATGGACTTACCTTCAGACTGGTCTAGGTGACGGACCTACCTTCAGGCTGGTCTGGGTGATGGACCTACTTTTAGCTGGTCTGGGTGATGGACCTACCTTCAGGCTGGTCTAGGTGATGAACCTATCTTCAGCTGGTCTGGGTGATTGACCTACCTTCAGGCTGGTCTAGGTGATGGACTTACCTTCAGGCTGGTCTGGGTGATGGACCTACATTAAGGCTGGTCTGGGTGATGGACCTACCTTCAGGCTGGTCTAAGTGATGGACCTACCTTCAGGCTGGTCTGGGTGATGAACCTACCTTCAGGCTGGTCTAGGTGATGGACCTACCTTCAGGCTGGTCTGTGTGATGGACCTACATTAAGGCTGGTCTGGGTGATGGACCTACCTTCAGGCTGGTCTAGGTGATGGACCTACCTTCAGGCTGGTCTGGGTCATGGACCTACCTTCAGCTGGTCTGACTGATGGACCTACCTTTAGGCTGGTCAGGGTGATGGACCTACCTTCAGGCTGGTCTAGGTGACGGACCTACCTTCAGGCTGGTCTGGGTGATGGACCTACCTTCAGGCTGGTCTAGGTGATGGACCTACCTTCAGGCTGGTCAGGGTGATGGACCTACCTTCAGGCTGGTCTAGGTGACGGACCTACCTTTAGGCTGGTCTAGGTGATGGACCTACCTTCAGGCTGGTCTGGGTGATGTTCCAGATCATTTCTAAGCAGCAAGTTACCACTCATTGCCATCACAAGAAGGTTGTTCGCCACACACATGTGAGTAATCGCCGCAGGGGGACTACAAGTGAATTATGTGCAGTTTGTTCCTATTGTAGTTACTAGGAGGTCATTATGACTTTTATTTATGTGAAACAGAAGAGTTCAAGAGCTGTCTGACAATGGGATAATCATGTTGTACGTCCCTAGCTTCCACTGCATACATGTCATCCTGTATCCCTTTGAGGGTCCAAAAACATGGAGATTTGTCCCTCCAGAGGGTGGACATTTTGACTTATTCACAATTCATATTAATGGCATACATTTGTTATCATGAAAACAGATGAAAGAAAAGAACAAAAGAAACAAGACTGTGCTACTTTACTTCGAGATTCAGCATTTTGTATGCAAGTCATTGTTTATAACTTTCTGCAGACATATGCCATGAGCTGAATAAATGATTACGCACAGTGCACAGTGCAGCGACGTGGTGAAACATTTCTCTGTCATTTCCATTCAATCATATACATTTTGGGATTGCTAAATAACAACTAAAATACCTTTTGCCTGAATATAGTGAGCAGCTTTTGAGTCTTACTTTAATTGGAACTGTTTCACACACTAGATTTGGTCACCCATGGTGCAATAGATTATCATTCACATGTAAATGGTTGTCTTTCATGTACTCGTCATCTAGAAGAGGGCATGTTTATTTTGTAAATCAACATCAGACACTGTTTCATACAGTCGATGTGTGTAAAGACTTCACATTCACTTCCTCAGTCGTCACAACCTAACTGACCGAGAACCACTCTGGTTTTGTCTATGGTCAGTCGTCACAACCTAACTGACCGAGAACCACTCTGGTTTTGTCTGTGGTCAGTCGTCACAACCTAACTGACCGAGAACCACTCTGGTTTTGTCTGTGGTCAGTCGTCACAACCTAACTGACCGAGAACCACTCTGGTTTTGTCTGTGGTCAGTCGTCACAACCTAACTGACCGAGAACCACTCTGGTTTTGTCTGTGGTCAGTTGTCACAACCTAACTGACCGAGAACCACTCTGGTTTTGTCTGTGGTCAGTCGTCACAACCTAACTGAATAAACCAGTCTCTGGTTTTTTCTCTCATCATTAATTTCTCCATATTTTGCATGAAATGAGCACCTTTTTGCAGATTTTATTTTTCATACGGTCTCAATAAACAGATAATTACACCTGTGTTACAGATATTACATTTTACCAAGATTTTTAGGATGGTAAAAATTACACATACTCCATACAATATATGGAGGGTTGACATATGTGGAATTCACACAAACACGACAGAAGGTTGGAAGTATTTTAGACCATCTGAATGGATAAGAATCAGCAAAATAAATTCAAAAATTGGATAAAGTGCTACTAGGATTTACGAATGGTAATAAATTTACTTTTTAATTAATGTTGCCAAATGTGCGGTTTATAAACCTTGAGAACATCAATGTGTTACTACAGTTACAAGCCACTGCAAAGGATTGTCTGAAGGCAACACAACAGTATGTACGAGGACAATCTAAATAGTAAATATCATATCGACACACAGGACAAAACTGAGAGATGACACCTACGTGTAACTGATTCTCTGTTTATTAAAGATTGGTGTGTCATCTTCAAGTCGGGCATTGATGAAACCAGCACCAATCTGTAGAGAATAAACAGCTCTGGTGACAAACTCACACCAAACAAACATATATAATGTATATTCTTAGAGAATCACCCTAATGTTCCAGTTTAAAATGTCATTTTAGTTATTTTACAAAAAGCTGAAGAAAATAACTGGATCACAAAATTTATCTATTTACATTTTACCATTAATAATCATGAACAAAACAGAGCAAACTGAATAGCTGCTTGCACAATTGATTTAGCCCACTGCAAATCAGGTTCATCAATTTTCAAATTTGTAATGAGTGAATAATTTAACTAATATGCACAGTCGGTTTAATAAGACTGCACACTTTTGTTAACATCATCGAAAGGATTGACTTCGATCACTAGATTAGGTAACTTGCAAAAGTATGAATAGCCTTGTGTTAGACAGAGCCACTTTTGCCCTTTTCACTGATTTTCGACTGGGCCGAGTTGAAAATAATTTCATAGTTTGTCCAATAACAAAGCTAAATAGCAAATCTGCACAAACAAGCTACCATGTGGATACTTGATAAGCTTGATTGAAAAAAAGACGAGACTAGTGAAAAGTTGAATAATAGAAGCAGTTTTAAACAACAATGAGAGGAGTAGCTGAATTATGACATACCGGTTCAGCCACTGCCCGCTGGTGGAATTGTGCGACACGTCCACCAGTGCCAGCACGGGACGATGCTTCATGGTACTGGTCAATCAAATTGGCCATCTTTTGGTTTCCACTGAATCAGACCTGTTTAACATTCATGTCATTCCATGTTCATTCACCCAAAGGTTTCCATTTACATTTTTTAAACAATTAGGCCAGACTTTTTTATTTTATGTTTTACTGGCCCACTGACATGAATATCCCCAAGTCTCAAGCAGTTATACTCCAAACAGCCCAATCTTGAGCTAACGCAGGAGTTTGGACCAACAGCTTTTAGTGTCTCTTCCGAAAGACACGGGCAAAGTGGGGTGAACGAAACTGCCCAAGCTTCGAAACAGCGCAGGTGAAATCGAACCACTGTCCTTTCGATCGACAGGCGGGTGTTCTAACCATTAGACCACCGCTCCTCACCATATAGAATAAAAATTAAATTAAAAATGTGCCCTTTTTATAGCTACCGATGCTACGATTTATGCACATGGTAAACCAAAAATAAAATGTTTTTACTGTTGATGAAAGAATAACTCCAGGTGGCTCTACACTGCTGTATGGGTTTGAACTGAACAGAAATATGAGAATTCACAGTTAATTTCTATACCCCTTTTCCACAAAAACAACCCCTAAGATCTCAAGACCCCTTTTTCATTCTTTGAAAAACAACCACTTTCCCTCGTTTTTAACGTCTCCCCAGAAATGTCATGATAGATATTACTTAGAACAGGTATGCTACAAAAAAGGAAGGAAAGAATCTTGAATTGTACTGAATTAAATAAATTATGTTTGAATTTTTAATGCAGTCTTTTTGAAGATGGTTCTTGTTTTACCAGGATGACTTCTTGGGACACCGTGTTTTCGTTAGATGAGTGCCACTATGATTACCTGGTATTTTTATTCCCATTCCTAGCACTGAAAAACATCTGCCCGTAAAACATAAAAAGTCTGGCCTTATTTGCATTTAAAATTGACCAAATTAATAAATATTAACTATGTCTTTTGTAAAATAAAGGGGTTTCATATAGAAGATAAAACTTGATCTACAAAATAATATATCCATACTCAAAAGGACTGGATGCTAATAGACGATTGAGACATAAGTATATGTGAAGAGGATGTAGTGTGTTGCAACGTTAACTGCTTACTGTCATGGAGCAGTGTCATCTGGCTTTGAGAACTGACATTTCAGTGGCCTTCTGATAGGTAATACCTATGATATTACCATATATAATGCATAACTGGCATGCAACATTTTGAGCATATATCATATGTTGAAATTAATACAGTGCTGAATATTAGAACTAAACCATAAATTCTTGTAGGACTTCCAAATATTAAAACCTTATCACATTCAAAAATACTTGGACTACAGAGCCAAAATCAGATGTATTTATTTAGAAAGCTATGTGTGTGGTAGTGTATAGTAATAGATATGGCAGTGACCACTTTACTGCTTACAGTCTCAGGTTAAGTGCCAGTATAGAAAGGTCGGCTTGGCAATAATGTACTGAAAAAGTCTCTAGGAAACTAACAAGTAGGTAGAGTCTCAATGCTTAGCCTCGATTAACAAGGTTCCGTGAGGTGGCACCACCATTTGGTGCTCTCACAGCCATTTTGTGGCAATAAAACAAAGTGGAATTAATATGTTCATTCTGTATAGTACCGCCAACAGTTATCGTGTGTTGTCATGGAGTGGAAGCTTGTCTCGGCCTTGTCTCGCATGAATGGACCTGTGCCCAAAGGCATCAACTGACTGTCTAGCAAACGGCAACAACTGAACAAACGAACTGATATATAGCGCCAACATGAATCAATCAGGTCAGTGGTGCCACTTGAAGGTAATAGTGAAAATATGGGTTCACGACCAGACTTTGTTCTCGACTCGAGGAGTTCACACAAATATGAGCTGGAGTCAGCTAAGCCTAGGCTAAGCTAAGCCTAGGCTAAGGCTAACCGAGGCTGCTCAACGATACATTGCAAATGCTAATGCCCAAGGGCCCCAGGCCAAAGCAATGTCAATTACAATGGTCAATGCAATGGCATGGCAATACCAAAGCAATGCCACTGCCATGGGTCTGGGTGACTGGCAATGCAATGCCAATGCCATGGCCCATGGCCATGCCAATGCAATGGCTTTGAAACCACACTGAACACACAGTCACAATCATGCCGAGTCTGAAAGGGCCGTTGTCACTGTTCTAATCTAAAACGATGTGTTCTTCTGCTGGTGAGTGATGCATACCTATATGTCCAGATTATTTAATTAGTCGTAAGGTCAGTAGCGATATGCGTGATATCGTGTATGTCTTCAATTAGCGCTTCCTATTCATCGTTCACGGACCTCCGCCTCATCCCCGGGTAGCGTCAGTAGCACGACGGCTATAATTGGAACGCTATGCTGTGTATTCCGATAACACAGTATAATTATACAATGTAATATATTTGGTACCCTAAAAGGCGGGCTAGCAAAAGGCAGGCAAGGCGAGCAAGAATTAACAAGGACGAGTAATAGTGCCGTGCTCCCGCTTTACATGCGATGTAGCGGGGTGAGATTTAGCGGTCGCCCGATCCCCAATGGCGCCCAAAAAATGGCTTCGGGGTGACAATAATAGCCCTTTTTGTGGTAGATGTATGGCAAGCTAGTCTTGTCATAAAAGTAGGAATAATTAAAATGTGTTAAATATACGAGAAATTTTTTTTGCTACATTAACGTTATATATTCAATACAAATATGTGTATGTTTTATAAAGCGCTATGTGAAACCTGGTTGTTATAAAAAGTTTACATAATTGGAACAAAGTGGTAAAATTAAAAACGATTGTCTGTACGGCTTGCCATAAATATAGGTCGAATTCCGCCGGTTTCCTCGACTCGCGCGACATGGTTCAGACGTTCAATATTCGTAAGTTTTTCACTCAAAACAACAGTTTTAATAATTTGTTTGCATTGAATAAATGAAGTAGCTTTTGCTGATTTGGTATATCGATCTCTTAAACAAAATGTTTCTTCAGATTTTTTTTAAACGGCATATTCTATTAAGTAGGTCGAAAACTACACCGACCAGTATATATGAAAACAAAACAATGTCACGTGTGTACAATTGTATGCTGTATTTTATTCAGTATTATGTTTTACATTGTATTGATCCTGCCTTGAAAATAGATGTATCAAACCTGTTTATTTTTGGTGTTTTTGTTTGTTGTTGATGTCGTTCATTTATGCATTCTATCTTCAAAGTATTTACTTTCTATCATCAAAGTATTGGTTAGCAAGTGGGCTATACCCAAAATTAAGAAGCTGTCGGGCTACTTCACTTTGCAAGCTTTGTATCCCGACTGGCTACCTTCCATAACTTGCTCAATTTCACCCCTGCTGTAGTTATTGTTGCTTTTCGTTCGTGCGTGCGTGCGTGCGTGCGTGCGTGGAACTGTGCGTGCGTGCGTGCGTGCGTGCGTGCGTGTACTTTGTGATGGTTTAACAAATGTAAAATAGAGGTGAAATAACAACTAGACATTTGTCGACTGTTACCGATCTTTTCATTGTGCAGCGCTATCGCTCAATCGCGTATGTTCATAACAGTAGCATTATTAATTAGATATTTAACAAAATGCGCGCCCTCGGTCGTTCCGCGCCATAGTCATGAAGTTACATCATTAATCATCCCGCTATAAACAAGAGCGATAAGCCAGCTCACCGCAGTGAAGCGAGTGTGGACCACTGGCCGGCATTTCATTGCACGGCAGAAACAGTTGCATCCACTGCATGACACATAGGGTAGTACTGTTTATAGTGTGAACATAGCATGTTACAAATAGTTGTCTAACATATGTAAGTAAGTTAATTTATTTCCTCCTCACCATCATCATGTACAATATAAGGCAAACAAAAGCAATGAAGATGAGGTGGCTACCAGAGAAGTATAAACATATCTGGCTAGTAGCCAGTGACAATGACACCAGGAACCAATTAACAATTAATTAAAGATTTGTCATTGTCATTTGTTCTTAATGGGGCATGGCCACGAGACTGATTAATAATTTGGGTGATGGTGGTCCCAGCAGTTGTGTTATAAGTGTGGGCAGTTGGGTTGTTCATACTGGAGTGAGCATCGTGTATTAGTGTTAAACTCTCAAAGACAAACAGGCTTGCTGGAGAAAGTTGTGGGACAACGAATATGGTTGTTTCCTGTGTGGCTTACAGCTGTACGAATCGACAGAAGACAAGAACTAACATCTCGTTATTTTCAGATAATTTATGTCACAAATGTTTGTGCTGTGTTATGTGAATGAATGTAACAGTTTCAAAAATGTTCTGAAATATCAATATATTATTTGTTTTTCTTGGGGGTAGCATACATTAAGTGTTTCCCAGTAGTCACATTGATTGGGTGCAACATAAAATGTTATAGGGGTAGGATTCAGTGTTATAAATAATGTTTGCGTGCGTGTATTCATATTTGTAACTCTTTTTTAAAACTGCTAGATGTCAGCTCATTAATAAGAATTTTTTTTTTTTATTAAGGCATCTGCATTTAATGAGGCTCTCCCCTTTTTGGTCTTCATTTGCCTTGTCATCATTGTATAAACCACTATCATGTAACTCATTCTGTACACATTGCAACATTCATTGCATTCTATGCATTTGTTTGACAAACCATGTGAAAGGTTGCCTACTAAAACAATTCACAGCTTAAATGAGAGAGCACATTTCTTTACATGAGGCATGTCCTTGGGCAACTTGGCCAAATAACATTCAAGAAAGATCTTGATCTGCAGGTGGAAATGGCTGTGATGGAGCAGCTGGGGAATGTATTGGAATATGGGAAAGGAATATTTTTGGGACCTTAGATCGAGAAGAATGTCCAACAGGGCTTAATGAGATTTTGACCACTTGCAATCATTAGCTAATACATGTATAGAGCACTTCAGAAAGTACAGTTTCGATCATGTTTAGTGGTGCTACTGTTATAGTTAATACGTTATGATATTTGATATACAAGGTGCATGGATATATTGTGCACGTAATAAGGTATTAGGTATATATAGCTATATAGTAATAATCTCTTATTAGTACTGTACATCTATAGATATATGATGAAGACTGGGTGCTGTACAGTATAAACACTGGGTCTCCAGTGGGTTCTTGCCATGCAGCAGCATGAATGTCACTGGTCCATGCCTGCATCATTTTATCATGTGTCAACTGATAAGAGCTCAGCGGTCTTGTTTTACTAACGGGTGTTCTATTTATGTCTATGTTCCGTGCGCACAAAAATGTCGTGTCGTGTTTTTCTTATTGAAATTGGACCAAAGTAAAGCTTACAAAATGTCAGTTAGACTTCATAGGTGTATTTCAAATGCAAGTTGCACAACTTCATCGAATTCCTCAGAATGTTTCAATGTTGTGGTTGCTTTCTATAGGTCGAAGTTAGTATGTGAGGGAAATATCTTCTTTCCGCGCGAACGCGAAATGTGGTTTTAGTCAACCGCAACATTGTGATGTTTTAAGGATCTGTGACAGTAAGAGCGAGTCTCCAGAACGAAATTATTGCTACATTTCGGTGAATTGAATTCACTACAAAGCCAATACCATCTGTTTTACATTATATTATTATTAATGTTTATGTTGTGTAGGCCTTGGATAAAGCCTAGAAAAATACAATAATAAAAAAATGCAATTTTTTAATGATTAAAAAAATTTGTAAAAAACTGCGTAAGAGATTTATATTCTCAGTTACAAGAACAATTAATTATTTTATTCATTCAGTGCAAGCTGATTGTTATTAATTATTTTATTCATTGAGTTCAAACTAATTGTTAAGCCATTCTTTAGTTAAAATACTTGTAAAACATTTACAATTAATTATTGAATTACAACAAGACGTTTTGTGACAAGCTGCCAGTGCCAGTGGACAAAATTGCTGAATATAGTATAGATACACCTCTCAAGACCAAATTTCAAGATTTTGTTTTCTGACCTAATATATTATGTGAATTTTCACAATTGACTCAATGAAGGATGACAGTATAAAAAACAATTTAACAACATTTACACGCAGAATCAAGATAATTAGGCCAAATCATAACTGCAGCAAGAAATGTATGAATCATTTAGACAAATTTAACTTCAAGATGTTCTGGCTGAAGTTCTTCCATTGATTTCGGTTATGCGATCACAGCCAGTATAGATCTTGCTGGTTTTGAAGACGCTTGCTGACTTCCAGCAGATCTTTGTCGAGTGTTGTTCATGGTCACCCTCGCCAGCCAGCAATGTCAGCGGGTGTGAAATATTGGTATATATATATATATATTAGTAATATTGTATTAACATTTTCAGGAGTTGCAACTCCTGAAAAAATTATTAAAATATATGCAAAAATAAAAAAATTGATGCCATTTTAATAATACATTCATTGAAAGAAAACAGAAAAATGAGTCTTTCCTGTATACGAGATACAAAATTTTTTACCGTATTAAAATCACAATATCTTTGGATCTAATAAGGATATATTAATAAAATAAGCAGTTTTTGGTTCCTTTATATTTCACCTTTTATTTAAATCAATTGCCAATGTTCTATCATAATATCTAATTTTCTTTGAAGTGCCTATATTAATTAATATTGTTAGTTGAAAGTCATCGAATGAGTATAGATCAACATATTAATAAGAAGCACAATCAGTCGTAAATTGATAGCAGAGCAGCTAGAGCAGAGCATAGCATAGTTGATTTAGATCATTTCATGTACATAATCACTTGGCTAACTGAAGTTTTTCATTGTTATTGCACGCACGTCATATTGAAGACAATTACCACACAGCGAGGTGAGGAATTTGGAGGCTTTGCTAGTCTTTTAATTGTGCTTGATCTTAGACTTAGTATTTGGTTTGAGCTCGATTGGTTTGTTTTGCAGTGTGAGTAGTTCATTGGATTTGAATTTCCCTATTGAACCAACGCAACATTAGAGACCTAGTTACATGTCAACTTGTGATCAATGCTGTCAGATTATATTACTTCCATGTCTTGTTAATAATAATAATGTAATAATTGATTTCATTTGTAACCATAACATTAAAAAAGTATGTCATACAACAAGTACAAAATATGCGTTTGTTAAAATGATATGAGTACATTAAAGTTTGAAAATATTTATTACAAAAAACTGTAAATCGGCATATATTTAACCTAAAAGAATTATTGGAAAAGGTAAGCATTAAAACAGTTATTACACTGTATAATGACTAAATATTAATGTCAATAATATCATTATTATTTAATCATTTCTATTTTTCAACCTGAGCCACAAGGCCAAGCCTCAAAATTAAGGGCCTACAACTTGCTTGTTATTGTTTCATTGTTGATTGAGCAGTTGAGTAGATATTCCTATTTCTTTGATAATGTCTCACAGCTACTCACGATCTGCAATCAAACAATAGCTTCGTAAACCAGGACTAATTCTGTCCATTGTAATAAAGAGGTGTGCCTTTGATAGAAAACTTGTGAACTGTTGTTGAATTTTGTATAAGTGGTTATAATGAACTAGAAATACAATCACGATTGTGGCACTTTGACATGGCAGACTGTAGAAAACATTTAATGACATGTTTAAAATAAAAAAGTTTATCCCTTTTAAAAAAATCTCTCAACCTAATGAAATAAAAATGGACATGGACAGATTTTCAATAGAGCTTCTATGTCCTTGTGGCCTTCCTGAAGTTTTTGGTGACATGGTGGCTTGCGACTGGTTGGGCAAGTGGCATCAAGAGAGATATAAAAAACCGTGACACACATCTACCATGGCTTTGTTGCATATGTCAGAGTAAAAGACCAAGTAAAGCACCATCCAAATTTCAGTAAGAAGCCATACATTTACTATTACTTCCTTTGCAATAGTAGCGTTCTCTTTTTTTTCTCTGCCGGTGCCATTTCCACATAATCATTGTTTTTTACACCTCCGTAAATAAGAGGAATATTTTGAATATTATTTAAATGTTTGCTAAAAAAATTATGGATAGGTCATAGTTATTAGAAAATATTAATTAGTAAATATTCCACAGTTCTAAGAGATTGTGAATGTATTTTTGTATCGATTGTAGATTGTAGCAACACGAACAGCTCTTTGAGTGCTGCATACATTTTATATTATTAATGTTTCATCAGTGGATGAAACTACTGTGATAATCCCTATATTGATATAATTACCTCATTTTGGTAGTGTTTATTGTGATGATTCTTTATTAATTGATTTTGGCAGTAGCATTACCATTGTCTGTTTTCTTAGTGTACAAAGATCAATGTGTTCCACTTGCATGGGCATTTGATAAAACTGTTCTGTTATGAAGATATGGTGAATGTATTGTTATAACGATTATAGCTTGTAACTACATGCACGGCCCTTCGAGCACTGTATATATTCTATGTCATTCATGTTTCTTCAGTTGATCATTAATGAAATTGTAGTTTGTTGGCAATTACCAAAATAAAAACAATAAAACCAAGGTAAGAATTGTCAGAATATTAATTTTATTCAATTTGTCAAATGTTTGAAGCATTCAGCCTTTTCGTATTTGCACATACATTGACACTGTACAATAAATACAGAAATCACAGGTTTCACACACGCACGCACGCATGCACGCACGCACGCACGCACGCACGCACATCAGGTGCAAGTATTGAACTGATAATGATATTAATAATAAAAAATATAATTAATAAATTAATAATTAAATAGACTTGAATAATAAAAGGTAAATTATATATATATATATATATATATATATATATATATATATATATATATATATATATACATATATACACATATAAAATAACCAAATAAAATGTTGAGGCTATTGCTACCTGATCGGCTAATGTGAATAACATTACAGAAAACGTTCGTTATTTTATGTCAATGCGTAGAGCAACTATACAATGTTCATCTGTCTTCAAGATATATACTAAAATGCAGTTCAAAAGAAATGAGTCATTATCAATACAATTGAAATTTAAGGACACAAACACGTATGCACGTTACATCATGACAATAATTAATAGGACAAATCGATGAGAAATAGCACCGCTACACCGCTTATGAACTTGAGCGATAGTGCTGCACAATTAAAAGATCGGTAACATTCGACAAATGTCGAGTTGTTATTTAACCTTTATCTTATATTTGTTAAATTGTTGATAACAGAAATCACAATGCACACACGCACGCACGCACGCACAAAAAGCAACAACAATAAAAGCGACAATAACTACAGTGCATGTAAAGCCCGCCGTGTCTGCCTTGCCCTCCTTTTAGGTTGCCCCGTAATACATATAACACTTACAAGTGTACACCTTATATAATAAAGTTAATCGAACAATAACTAGATAAATAATAATATTCTATATAGCATAAGCAAAATATAAATGAGATTGACAGTGAGATACACAAAGTTCAACGATGATTTCTCTTGAAGTGGCATTATATTTACTTTTTATTTGACTGAAAGTAGATTTAACAAGACAAGGTTTAACAAGATTGCCATCCAAGACAAAGGCCCAAATGGCAAGTGGACAAGGAAGCCATTGGTTTATCAAGAGTCCATTTTAGTAATCTATGTGTAACCTGACCTCCTGAACCCGACCTCCTGTCAACCTTATTTTAAAACATATTCATGCTGCAAGCAGTTGCACAATCTGTTGATAATTTGTTCCATTAATCTATTGTCCTCTGTGAGAACGAGTACTTCCTGATATCCAGTACACACTGATCCGTCACTAATGTTACTTCATGTCATCTAATTCTACTATCTTTCTTGAGTGAGAACAAAATATTTTTATCAATATTTTCATACCCATTTAATGTCTTAAAAACTTCAATTTGATCTGCTCTTAACCTCCTTGTCTGTAGGCTTGCTAAACCACTTTCTTTTAGGCGTTCTTCAGATCTAAGGTCCCTCAGTTCTGGAATCATTTTAGTTGCTCTCCTCTGTATTCGTTCAAATATCTACATCCTTAATCATTCTTATGATATGGTCTGCACGCTGGTATGCAGTATTCTAAATGAGGCCTAACTATTGCTTTATACAGAGGAATAATTAGTTTTTTCCTTGTATGTTATATTTCTCGTAATCAACCCAAGAATTTGATTACCCTTTGAAGCTGAAATACCATACTGCTCTGAAACTTTAATATCAGCATTGTTACTACAAAGTCCTTTTCTTTTACAGTACAGTGTATGTGTACTTCCTAGAACGGTATCTCCCATTTTATTGTTTACGTCCGTGTTCCCCTGTCCTGTCTGTAGGCATTTACATTTCCCAAAATTGAATAACATCTGCCATTTTGTGTTATTAACCTTTCGAAACACTTTTGTGTCATCTGCAAATTTCAGTACGTTGCTTTTTATATTATCGTCCAAGTCATTGATATATTATATACTAATACTGATCCTTGTAGTACCCCACTCAAAACTTGAAACCTCCCCAACTACTACAGTACGCTGTCTTCTGTCAGTCAGCTATTGTTCTATCCACTATCCAGTCGATTATCTCCAATACCATGGGCTTTTAATTTAAGTAGTAACATTTGATGTCGCACTTTGTCAAAAGCTTTAAGAAAATCTAAGTAGATAATATCTACTGGTGATCCCTCGTCTATCTACTTAGTGATTTCTTCAAAAAACATAATATATTTGTTAAGCATGATCTCGCTTTTAGGAATCCGTGTTGAGATATCCTTTTTAGGCATGAATTATTAAATGTATGCCTAACAAATTCCACCAAAGTCCACCATATGGTCTTTAATTAACCTTTCTAATAATTTACACATCACTGATGTTATACTCAGTGGTCTTTAATTCTCTTACTTATTTCTTGAACCCTTTTTAAATAATGGTATGATGTTTGCTTCTTTCCATTCAAAGGGAACCACTACCGCTTTTAATGACAAGTTGAACACTCTTACAAGTGGTATATTTGTTTTACTGTTTCCATTGGTAGTTTTGGAGAAATTGTGATATTATATTTCCAGCACTGTCTTCTAGTGGCCCAACCTTGTCTAACACATGCATAAAAACTGTTGCTGTAATTTTTTTATTACATGCTAATTTTTGCTCATAGCTTCTCTTAGATGTTTTAATGTCAGTCTTAGCTGCATTAAGTGCCTCTTTGTAATTTATGTAGTCTTTTTCATTTCTGGTAAGCTATAAACCCTCCATATAGTTTCCTTGTACACTATTTTTCTAATAGCTTCTTCTTTTGACAAATGTTTCTTTCTAGACTGTTTTTCTTGTTTTTATGGAGCAAATTTATCACTGATACTCTCGATTTCATATTTTAGAATGTTCCAATATTCAGTTGCGGTCTTATTCTTCAGCATGTTATTCCAATCTAGTGTTTTCTCATATATTTATATTTACCTTTGTGGAAGTTTCTCCTGTATGTTTTTTATATTATTACAAAAAATACAAACTGTTGGTCCTCACCCTTTACTCTAGAGGTTTCCATTGTATGTGTCCGTTGTTATTATCTCCCATTATGATACATTCCCTTTACTCACTTCCTTTATAGCGTTTTGCATTATTGTGTTATCTTCTTCATTTATGACGTTTGGACTTCGGTAAACCAATCCAATTGTTAATGTTAGATTTCCTGTAACTATGTTGCACCAAACAGCCTCATCGCAATCTACTTCCCTTTTTAATTGTTATTTCATAAGCCTGAATTATAGATTCTTTTACTTTAATATATAAACATAATTCCCCCTCCCCTTAAAAATGTTGGACTCTCGATACGCAATGGCTTCCTTGTCCACTTGCCATCTGGGGCTTTGCCTTGGATGGCAATCTTGTTAAATCTTTGAATGGATAGATGATCCGGTTTCTTGGTTATTAATATTAATCATAATTACCTCTCAAGAAACTTGCAGTTTCTTTTGGATATTTCGACTGCATCTCGCAGTCTTCTTCAGCAGACTGAAGTTACGGATGTGTCACATGACCAATGTCATGTGACACAAGCTGGAGTAGGACTGGTGAGACTGCAAGTTTCTTGAGAGGTAATTATATGATTAATATTGTTAAATCTTGTTCTTCCTATTCAATCTCTCCTAAACATTACGTATCCTGTCAGTCCTAATTCAGCATCTGATATGTCTTTGTTGGCCCATGATTTGGTTATACCAGACATGTGCACCTAATCATGGCTAAGGCGCCATAGCTTTCGCACACAAAACGAAACTACTCATTATTTTAAACGCGTCATAATTTAGAAAACTCAAAATACAATTTTCTTAAATATATATTGCATGTTTTTTTATTAATCTGCTCGGGTTACACTAACTGGCGAATTTGTTTCCGGCGCTGCCCCATTAGCCTTGTCTTTATATTTGACTCGACATGTCAGCGAACGTCGTTTCCACCGCCATGACCAATAAAAAAAATCTTTGTCGCAAAATATAGCAGTGAGCATAACATGACAACTCATTCAACGCCGATACAACACATGGCCATGCACTGCGTTGTGTACGACGTTAGAAAAATCTGCGTACGGGCACGTTTTCTAGACGGCGCTTCGTCATGTTTTGATATTGATACCCGGAATCAACTGGACAAAGAGGCTGCCGAATACATGTATGAGGCAACGTAAAGTACAGGAGGAGTGGCTAATTGTCCCAGGAAGGGAGATGGCAAGACCCTGCTGAGAAGTTGCTAGAGAGGATCCTGGATGGGAGGATCCAAGAGAGAGTAGAGCAAGAATTGGGTGAAGAACAACAGGGATTCAGAAAGGGCAGAGGGACGACTGATGGGATGTTTGCATTAGGACAGCTTGTAGAGAAGAGGTTAGAGATGCAAGGGAGAATAACAGTGAGATTTGTGGACCTGGAGAAGACATATGACACTGTCCCAAGAGAGATCAGGGGCGGATCCAGGATTTAGAAAAAGGGAGGGGGTCCAAGGTAATCTATGAAGCGCCGGAGGAGCGAAACGAAGCGCGAAGCGCCTCGGGGGTGGGTGGGTGTGTGAGGTGGAATCCCCCATCCCATCCATTTGACTTTTTTTAGACAAAACACTTGAAATTGTGTAAATTGGGACACCCATAATCTGCTTTTAAGCGAGTTAGAGCCTAATGTAATCAACCCAAAATTCAGACATGCGACATCGTACGAATTTTCCGTATACAATACGGATTTTCGGGAAGAATACGGCCTTTGGCCGTTTCCCGTTTTAATACGGATTTGCTAAAAATATAAAAATCAGGACAAAGTGTGCTCTTCCTCCTTGTTCCCTGCTGTACAGGGGTGAGGGTCAGGTAAAGTATTGTCGAGCCACTCTTTCTGTTCTTTCTTTCCATAGTTTTCTATCGGCCGCTCCCTCTCTCCATCTTTCATCCTCCCCAGATCTTCTCATGTCCCTCCTCACACAGTCCTCCCATCTCAGCTGTGGCCTTCCCCTTTTCCTGCGTCGTTGATGTTTTTCCACCTCTGCTCTCTTTGCTAGTTAGCTTGCATCCATTCTTACCAAGTGACCTGCCCATTTCATCCTGCTTCTCACCAATCTTCCTGTTAGGCTGCATTGCATCCCAACCTCTTTCCTTAGGTCGCTCATCCTTCTTCTGTCCACCTTCTTTGTTCTTGTTATTCGACGAATCCAGTTATTCTCACACACAAGCAGCTTCTGTTGCTGTTGTTCTGTCAACGCCACTAGACCATGCTGGCATGCTGGTGTAAAACACGTTCTCGGGACTTTCCCTTTCAGCTTTTTTGAAACGTTTCTGTCCAACATGACTCCCTCTACCTTTCTCCAAGCATTCGCTCCCGCTTGTGTCCGACGTCACACTTCTGCCGCTGAATGCCCATCCTCCGTAACCATTCCTCCAAGGTACACAAAGCCATCCACTTGCTTGATCTCCTTACCATCCAACCTGATGTTCAGCTCCTCTCTCTGGTGTCCAATCCACATCACTTCTGTCTTCTCTAGGCGCATTCTCAGTCCGTGCTTCTAGAATACCCCTTCCATTCCCCCAACACTTCCTGTAGGTCTTGTTTACTTTTTGCTATTATGGCCAGATCGTCTGCATACATCTTCTTCCTGAGAATATCCTCCGTGTTGATCTTTCCGCTGATTATTTCCATCACCATCACTTCCTTTTATTCTCTTCCACCATCATGGCTTCTGCTTCTGGCACTCCCATCCATCTCACTGTTGCCATCACCATCTCTCTAGGGACTGTGTCATAGGCCTTCTCCAGGTCCACAAATCCCACTGCCATTCTCCCTTGCATCTCCAACCTCTTCTCTACCATTTGTCTTAATGCAAACATCCCATCAGTCGTCCCTCTGCCCTTTCTGAATCCATGTTGTTCTTCACCCAATTCGGTGAGAAAATGCGGTGGGTCTGAAAATGTCTAAACGAAAGGACAATATTAAACATATGTCATGTGCCATTTATTGCAATATTGACTAAAACAATTATAGCAATGCAAATGTTTAATAAAAAAAACGAGTATCTTTGCACAAAAAGAGACTAACGAATCTTTGACTAAAAAAGTGCTACACGCATTCTCTATATTACTCAGCACATCCTTTGCCAAGGAAACTGTGTTTAATAGTTTCTCATCCAGCCCCTTCTGATATAGCTTCTGAATTATATAATAAAAGTAGTTAGATTTCATATTACAGAAAGTCGTGGCATCAAGTTTGAACTGAAAAAAGGTGTAACTGAAACGTTTAGATATATATGAACCAATACCCCAAAAGGCTACATCGCCCTATCAAGAGAGTATATCCAAGCCGTTGTTTCATTATAAACTACTCTGTATAAAGCGCACCATTCGATTCCTGGTCTGAATTTGAATCGGGAGACATTCTGCTAAAAGTTGTAGTACCATGTAATAACAGTGAGTGCAAACTGGTAGATTAAAGCGTTTCTTAATACCTTTGAGCCTTGCAAATTAAAACTCATCATAGAAATACATACACCGTAGAAAGAAGAACAGTGTGACATCACTAATTGACGTTGTGTACTTGTAATCAAAAGCCAAAAATGTAAATGTAGTGATTAGCACATCCACCTTTCATGCCATAGTTCTGAATTCAAGACGCAAACCGGACACGGTAGATTTGGTTTATAACCCTGGCTCTCAACATTGTGGACTGTGTATCCCTCGTAACTAGGAGATCACGTTAATGTCGATCCCGTCTCAATTTGGGACGTTAAAGAACCACTGAAGTCAGCTTGGTGAAACAGTTATGAAAAGGCAACTAGTTGAATAAGACCTCAAAAGACCATAACATTCTAACCACAATATAATTATGCAGACAATAGTCAGTTAATAGAAGGTTGCCGGGTGCTGGATACAAATAGACCCTAGAAACTATGTTTATATCAGCTTTGTTTTAATAACAGTTGTTCATCAGCAGATCTGTTAATCAATATGCATCAAGCTCCAGTACTCGTTGTCTTTTTCATTGTGATAATATTAGCACGTTCATTATTGATACAGTATGTCGCTTGAGAACATTTTCCGTTTGTGCCTTTCTATGAACATTTGCCAAACTGTTTCCAAATCAATCTCCATGCCGTGGTTCATGTTCGTCACGGTGAGCCCAGAATGCCGATCTTCCCCCATCCTGTTGCCTAGGTAGGTTTTGACCCGTCGCAGGCAGGGGAATGAACGCTCTGTCTCACAACTTCCAACAGGAAGAGTGCAACCGATCCTCAACAGGGTGTGGGTGTTCGGGAAGATGCTCGAGACATTCAGTCAGGTTAGGCGAGGACGATGACTGTGTGGGCTCTGTGATTCTCAAATACCGCTGCCATTCCTTCAGCTCAGCTCGCAGCGAAGAGACGTTTGACATGTTTGACTCCAAGAACATCAATCCGTTCACAACATGTTGTACATTTCCCATCTCTTTAATGATCCCGGGGAGTAGAGCCACAATCTCTATACCCTTCCTGCTTTCTGGGTTAAATCGATTGTGGAATTCGGCTGACAGGCGGTCATAAAACGGGATTGAATGGTTGCGCAGGTGGTGCTCCCGTGGGGATGTGCTGGGGGCACTGGCTCTTTGCATCTGTCGGGACGATCGGGGTGTCCCTGGTGCTGAGATGGCTGTACCAAGAAGTGTGACTAAACGTGTAACATCTTTATACTATACACTGTACTCCTCTTATATGTATATTTTGTCTCATCGTTACAATTCGTTCCCTGGTTTGGTCGATCATACTGTACGCTTGATATATGTCCGAGTCCCTCTTTTGAAGCTTGAAGGCCATGGGCCTGACATTCTCCAAAACATTCTTGGTGATGATGAATGCAATGATTGTATGTGACGAAGTGAGACTGATTAGCAGCCCTTGCGCTTTCGTCGTGGTCTCCTCATCCCAACTGTCAGCCTATGCAACCTCCTCGTAGATGTCATGATATTCATTCGGATTCAGTACAACAACCAGACATTCACACATGAACTCATACATGTCATATAACGTGTCGTAGCATGTGTGACGCTCCACTCTTATGGTCTTGCACATTCCGACAAGTTTCTTATTCCTCATATCTGGTGCCAGATATTTAAGGATTCGTTCCTGGAATCGTTGTCGTTTGGGGGACCGATCGAAGAAAAGGAACACTGTATTAAGGGTGTCGACCATATTCCGGATGGCAGGTAGTCTACAGGCATTGGCGATGCTCAAATTGAGGACATGGCTGCTGCAGTGTACATACATAGCTCGTGGGTATAACAGCTTTATTCTCGCCTGCACGCCAACCTTATCCGATGACATACACTGCGCACCAACATAGCTCTGACCCCTGGCTTTACTGATGTCGATGTTATGATCTTTCAGACACTCTATGACAGCACGAGCTATAGCTTCCATCGTTGCCCTCTCAAGATATATAAAATAAAAAAATAATTCTTTGACTTTACAGCCAATCAGCATCCTCAAGCATACTGACATAATCTCCTGTTTACCAGGTGGATCTGTGATCTCATCTGCCATGATGGAAAAGATGGCATTTTTGTCTTCAAGGCTTCGTGTATTTTCTTTTCTAATATATTCGGCTGCTACATCAATCACTTTATTTTGGATGATTCTTGGTGTATACTGCGCATTCTTCCTTCCGGTCTCAAGGTGTTCTCGGAGTGCGTCGTCGCGTTTGGCCATTATCTCCAGAATTGCCCAGAAGTTTACCCTGTTGGACGGTGTACTTGTCCGATCATCCATGTGGCCTCTAAGAGGCAAGTTTGTTTTCCACAAAATACAACTGTTTCGCCAATGCTCTTCAGGACGTGAACGTTTTTCTTGTACATCATTAATTAATGAATTAAGTTCATGGGGCATGCTTTCCTTGGATAAATATAGCATGTCTGGCTTAAACTGATGACGTAGATAGGTGACTTCTAGCATAAGTCTGGCTTAAATGAAATATTTAGTAGGATCTACTGCCTTAATACCAACCAGACAGCATACAGTCTTGAAATACGGCCGACATGAAGCTAAGCCTAATAATTTCATTAAAAATAATAAATAACTTCTCTTGGTTTTAAGTTAAAATGATCTAACTGACAGCGAAATGTGATTTTAAAACGTGTATTACTTGTTATAATGATTAAGTTATTCAAAGACGTTGCTGATACGATAGGATACTTAAGTTTTTAACTGTAAAAATGCCAATTGTTATCTTGAAAGTCCGGTCCGAAGAACTGATGCAGACGATTTTCATCAAACGACTGTTGGACGCATTTGCTGGATCTTCGCAATCTGCAGATTTTCGAGTATCCGAGGATTGCGCAACGCAATCGAACGCAATCTGCAGATTGCGCAGATCCAGCAACTGCGCCCAACACGTCCATGAGCGCCAAACATTCCCATAGTATGTTAATTCTTTCGCGGGGAGATATGTTCAAACATGAGGTGGGCGTGTGTGTATACACGTGCGTGCGGTGTGCGTGTGCAGTGAATCTATGCACGATGTCACCGATAATGCTAAGAATAACTTTGGGGATCCCTGGAAGCCAAGTATATCGCCTGCGCTAGATCAGTGTCTGAAAACGTCGGACTGCTACTAAGGAATTCGTACGTAGTAAGCTACAAGTTTGAGTTTGTGTTGTTTCTTGGCAATGCCTTTGTCCCCCGTTAACGTGCAATTGCAATAGATTTTTTTGGTACTCAAAAAAGGGGGGGTCCGGACCCCCCCTTGGATCCGCCTATGTGACATGGTGAAGGGCAACGGTGAGATGGATCGGAGTGCCATAAGCAGACGCCAGGATGGTGGAAGCAATGTATGAGAGAACAAAAGGAAGAGTTGTGGTTGGATCTGGGTTGTCGGAAGAGTTCCCAGTTAACATCAGTTTGAGGCCAGGAAGTGCCATTAGCCCTTTACTGTTTATCATGGTGGTGGAGTTAATCAGCAGGAAGATCAGCACGAAGGATGTTCTCAGGAAGATGATGTATGCAGACGATCTGGCCATAATAACAGAGAGTAAACAAGAACTACAGGAAGTGTTGGAGGAATGGAAGGGGGCGTTCAAGAAGCATGGGCTGAAATGAGCATGGAGAAGACAGAAGTGATGTGTGTTGGACACCAGAGAGAGGAGTTGAACATCAGATTGGAAGATAAGGAGATCAAGCAAGTGGATGGCTTTGGGAAAGCCGACAGGGAAAGTCCTGATCGAGAGCGTGTGTTACACCGGCATGTCTGCATGTATGGTATGGAGACAGTGGCGTTGACAGAACAGCAAAAGCTACAAGTTTTTGAGAACAACTGGGTTAGTCGAATAAGAAGAACAAAGAGGGTGGACAGAAGAAGGATGAACAATCTGAGGAAAGAGGTTGGGATGCAATGCAGCCTAACATGGAGATTGGTTAAGCAGGACGAGATGGGCAGGCCACTTGGTAAGGATGGATGCAAGCAAACTAACAAAGTCAGCAGAGGTGAAAAAACATCAAGGACGCATGAAAAGGGGAAGGCCACAGCTGAGATGGGAGGACTGCGTGAGGAGGGATATGAAAACATCGGGGGAGGATGAATGGTGGAGAGAGGGGCGGCCGATAGAAAACTATGGAAAGAAAGAACAGAAAGAGTGGCTCGACAATACTTTACCTGATTCTCATCCCTGTACAGTAGGGCACGAGGAGGAAGAGAGTACAGTGGCAGATACCTGCAAACAATTATTGAAATGTAGTTATGTAGGTGTAGTTTAATTGTACCGACGCCAAACAATTCGAATTAGTTTAACTTAAGTAACGGTTACTTGTGTTACTAATCTACGTAAGTAAAAAAACATTTCCGTCTAAATAGAAACGTCACTTATACGGAGCATTATGCATATTGTCATTCTAAATCTTCAATTCGCATTGGTCAACATACACAAAAAGACATGTGCCCGCTACGTCACGTGTTATCGCTTTGTGACGTATAGCGTTACGTAGGACGTTCGGAAAATTAGACGATACATGGCCATTCGCGCCGGAATATTGTTCAACACAATACGTTATCGTTATCACTAAGACATGTCGACTAAATGGATACTGCAGAAAATATTTTGATCGGACTTCCAAAAGGAATGCATTTGTAATTTTTCGTAAGGACTCGGCTCTTATTATCTGACCTAAAAATTCGGATCGAAATGTGCATTGAAAGCATGCCAGTCTGCGCGCTGGTGCGCACGTTCATAGAATACGCGTCGCGTTGAGACCAACTAGGATACGTTAAAGATGTCAGCCTCCGCAGGCTCTATGTTGAGTAGTGCGAGATGGTTTTCTACATTTGCGCTTTCGCGTTATCCGTTCGTGAATGCATTGACATTTCTTATGCTGCTAGCAGAACGAGCGTCATGGGAAAAGTAAGTAGACTTTGCATTTTCAATATAATGCCAGCATACGCATCTAAACTTGTATGCCACTTTTACTAGTTTTACGTTTTGGAAGTAGCTGTTCGTGGATCGACCACTCCCTTTTCGTTGTTCACCTGCTACTTGTCACTCCGTCTAGTTCGGAAATAGAGCTTACCGTTTTGGCATAACGATATCATCTTGGTATACCGTCTTGTCCACACCTGCCCGTGCTTTGGCTCGTTCCCAGCTAAGCCTAGGCTAAGGTTAGTGCTACCATCATCATGCCTATAGGAGTCAGACCAGTGTTGAGAATTGCATTGCCATTGGCATTGGTGGCCATGTTAACGTTTTGTCTGATTATAAGAAAACGTTACCACTAAAAATTCTGAAACTTTTTCACAGCAACTGCCATCATCTCATTGACATGCTGACCAAGTTTTATTAAAATCACATACCTCCAGCTCTTTTAAAACGCCCCGACATGCGATGCCCATCAATTTTGACAAAAATAGCCATGTATTCATGCGCCCACATGGCTCATAGCAGAAAAATCCATAAATCCCTCCGCCTGTTAAACTCTCAAAAAAATGCCAATAGCTTCTACAAACAAACCTGTGAATATGCCTGCTCAATTGCACTTATGTCACATCATATGAATTCTTTAAATTCACATATCGCAATTTAATACGCCCAACATTCATGTGAAATAATAAACAGGAAGGTCAACTGTGGTCTTACCCCTAAATGTTAGATTACTCGGCCCATGTGACAACTCGGCCCATATCGAGACAGGTCAGCTCCGATTCTCAGACAACTAGATCCAAGTGTTGAGACAGGTCGGCCCAATGATAAATGATATGATGGCAGCTACAGATAGGTTAGAGACAACTCGACCCTGCTTAGTTAGATATAGGTCGGCCCAGTGGTAAATGAACAAACCAATTATATTATAATTACTGTGTTCAAAATTATTATTTTGTTATATTGTTGATGCATAATTAAAAAAAAACTGTTATCGTTGTTGTTGCTAAATATTAACTTTGAATCCAAATGTTATCCCATATATTCTTGAAACGCATCACCCGCAACCCTGGCAATAATCACCGGGATATTGTAGGCCTATGTCGTATATTAACATATATTCGCAAAAGTTATATAATATATATTATTACTATTAATAAAATATTATATAATTAAAGTGTTTTGTGTGTGTCTTCGTTTTGACTTTCTAGAGATTATTGAAGGTAAACTTTTTTATCTTTGTATACAAGTGTATAAATTCATTATAGAGTGTGCTCCATAATTATAAAATACATATCAGCACTTATATTACCCTAAAATGGTTACATTACCCTGAAATGATGACACTGTCCTTTGAATTGTCATACTAATTGGCGTCCTACTCTTGTATTGTGTTTTTGAGCTGATCTTGTATGTTGGTTGGTTTTGGTTTGTGTGTGTTAGGAATATTTGAAGGCTGTGTTACTTGGCATCACTACTCCTTTGTTTTACTGAGCAGATTGTTTCATGTCATTTGTCCTTTAATTTGTGTGTGTTAGCAGCATGTGGAGGCCTTAGTAATTGGCTTGATACTCTTGTATTGTTTCGTGAGTAGGTCTTTTTGTTTGAATAATGGCATTGTACAAAGTGCATTGAAACAAAGCCTCTGATATCAGCAGTATTTAGCTGAAGTTGGCTTTCCTTTGACTTTGATGATGAGAAGGCCTAACAAGGCTCTTACAAAGTTGCCCTTGAATGCTTTGAATAGAAATTAGGGACTGGGCAAATTTTAACGAAACGAATACAAGTAGGCCTAACAACGAAAATATGGTGAATGTCAGAATGAGACAAAAACGCAAGTGCCGTGGTCGTGGAATGCATTCTGAAATTCTGACAATGACTTTTGACAAGATACTATTTCAGAGGTCTAAACCTATTCACGAGTAGAGTTAATGATTGTATATCTTATGAAATGCAGGTGTGATGTGTGATAGGTATAACTTTTGTGAAAAAGACGCTCATTTCGATGTGCACATACAGTGGTGAAGCGTAGTGGAACGAAACGAAATAGCAACAGGCACAGCCAAAACGAGGATGCTTCCGTCCACCGAGGCTAGTTTTACGTCGACTGCTAAATGTTTCCTTTGAATGATTTGCATAACCTACGCAAAGTTGCAACTTTGGAGGTCTACCAGTTTTTGAAGTATTACAACTTTCAAAACGTATTCAACAGCTGGCGCCCTGTATAAAAAAAAACACTCACCAGGATGGTATTTGGGCGCCATTGACGAGCAGCAGCTCGCAAATTTAAGCCCTGAGATGGCAGATCGCAAAAGTGGTGACGTCCCACGCACACCCTCTATAATATAATATATTATATATATACATCTCTCCACATAAGCAATCGTTAAAGCATTATAATATATTTCAATACCTGGGCCAAGTTGGTTTAACTCGGGTGGCCGACCTGTCTCAAAATCAGAGCCGAGCTGTCTTGAACTGGGCCCAGTTATCTCAGGCCGAGTTGTCACGTGGGCGAAGATGTCCGAACACCATATAATATTCTCCAGCATGTGTAATTATGTTTACTAACTTAGGAATTCAGGAAATGTTTATTTGTGGAATTTTATTTATCCAAAAATCAAAGGCTCGAAAATAATTCACACAGAAACCATGTTAACAATATAAAACTTAAAATTACACTATCTTCGCAAACAAAGCCAGCAAAATGCTAGGCCTTATAAGAAGATCATTTACATACCTGGATTGACCAAACATGAAAACTATACACAAACCTGGTCACAGTCCTATTCTAGAATATGGCAATGATTGAGAACATTCAACGACGAACAACGAACTAGTCCCAGAACTGAATAACCTTGAATATGGTGACAGGCTCAGAGCGCTTACGCTTCCAAGCCTCTACTATAGAAGAGCAAGATGAGACATGATTGAAACTTACAAATACCTCCAATGAATCTGTAAAGTTGATAGAATGCCACTTGAGCTGGACAACAACACGATAACCAGGGGACACAGCCTGAAACTCAAGAAAGAATGCGTGACTGCAAGACAATGAAGGAGTTACTTTAGGCACAGGGTAGTGAACCGGTGGAACACCCTCACAGAGTATGTACTTTCAGCACCCTCTTTAAATACTTTCAAATCAAGACTAGACCAATTCTGGTGCGCTTATAGTTATGAACAGAATGACAACTTTCCACCCATGCGCACAAACATTTGTCAAGACCAGCTAAAAGGCTACTAGCCTAGAAGTGCTGAAGAGGACGTAAGTATGTATGTATATATGTACGTACATACATACATACATATCTTCCCAGGACCAGGACCAGCCATCTCGTGCGTGCGTGCGTGCGTGCGTGCGTATGTATGTATCTTCCCCAGACCCAGCCATCTCGGCTTTAGGAACTGCGACCTTAAATTTTGATGATGCGTATACGCGTCATCGACATCTGTGGTTGTCAGTTATTCTCACCGAGCATCTCAGTGCACTTGATGTTTACAGTCAGTGTTACGCTCTGCCCTTTTGGTAGGCTTTACGTGCACTAGTTTAATTACTGCATAATAACTATTTTGTACAATTTCTAATCTGTATGTGGTGATATAATGATTAATTAATTAATCCCTAGGAATCAAACTGTTGTAACCATTTTGATTTTCAGGATATGTATCATTAGTTTTTGTAAGTTGAACTTGTTGTAAAAACAAGTATTTTCTTCGTAAGCAAACACTTAAATGTCCAAGTACTTACAAATTATGAGATATCTAACCACCATTGAAGTACCAATACCTTCTTTATGAACTGTAGTATTTACGTTTTAATAAAGCACTCTAAACTACTCAACTGTGTACTTGAAGAATTTGTAGCAATTTCTTATAGTTCCTAATACCACCCAGAAGCCCTTCGGTAGTTGTCAGAACAAAATAGTTTCAATGTTTTTAATGTGGCAGGCATACAATGTGGTCATGGCGACACTTCCTATTTTGAATAATAGTACTGTAGTGTTCCTGGCCATGAAGGTAATATTAGTTTAAGCGCATTACTATACTCATCATTGGTTTGATTCCTAGGTATTAATTAATCAATATATCGCTGCATACAGATTAGAAATTATTGACACAACTCTGCTGGTTGTTTTTACTATTTTACTATCTTTAGCTTCTGTTTATTTTAGGATTATAATCACAAGTAATGTTCTGAACTAATGTACCGTCATGTGCCACTGTATTCAGGAATGATGAAGACTTCACTATTAATACTTGTCATGCAGTTAGTTGTGATTGTGTTGAATTACCATTATATTCACCATCTCCAGTCTCCATGGTTTAACCTACACAACTTGCAGGCAGTGTTGTTCCAAAAGCACATAACAGTCAAAAGTTGATGTCTCAGAATTTGCTTAAATTTTAACCAATGAATAAGTAGCTATACCTGAGCACTTCTGTAAAAGAACTACGCATTTACTTGCAAACTGTTTCTGCAACGCCCTATCTTGTGAATGGAATAAGCGCCCAAAAACGCACCTGTTATTTTTATCCGTTTTCAGGTGCTTATAACTTGCAGATTGCAGATTATCTACGCAAAAATCAAGAATGATACGACAATGGATATAGTAAGTGCACGAAAATGGAGCAGATGGCAACAACATTGCTGTCAAAGCCAAAGGCAAAGCCGACACCTTCGGTTTCTCTTCTCCGATCTTTCCGACTTTCGATCCTGAAAAATCATAACAGTTACAACAGTTTGATTCCTGTATAATTAATTAATTAATCATTATATCGCCACATCACATACAAGTTAGACATTTTACAAATAGTTAAAATGCAGCAATTAAACAAGTGTTTATAAAACCTACCAAGTAGGCGGAGCTTAACACATAAACACTAAGTGAGCATAACAGCCAAAATAATTAGTTAGAGAGATTGTCACTAGAGGTCAGTGGCATCTGTTAAGTTTTGCCTATAGGCTACAGAGATCAGACCACAGTTGAACTTCCTATTTATTGTTTCACACGAATGTATGGCATATTAAATCATGATATGTGAAATTAAGCAATTCATTTGATGTGACATAAGTGCACATGAGCAGGCATATTCACAGGTTTGCTCGTAGAAGCTATTGGCTGTGAAATAGCGCATTTTTTAGAGTTTAACAAGCGGACGGATTTATGGGAATTTTTCTGCTATGGTCCACATAGGCATATGAATACATGGATATTTGTGTAAACATTGATGGGCATCACATGTGGGGTCATTTAAAAAGAGCTGGAGGTGTGTCATTTTGACAAAACGTTCAGCTTGTCAATGAGATGATAGCAGTGAAACAAAATTTTTGATGGTCCAACTCTCTTTGATAGTCCAGAGGCTGTGTAGGGAAGAGGAAGTTGGATTTGTGGATTTATGGGAAAGTTTTGTTGGGAGGGGTGATATGTACATGAAGGATGGGCTTCATTTAAGTGGAAAGGGGGCGGCAGTATTCGCGGACAAACTTTCAGCAGCAGTAGATAGCGACTTGGGTACAATGACAAATATTTTTGGAAGTAAACATTCTTTAAACTAGAAGTGCAGGGGGGTTACCTAGAGGTGTCTCAAGCAGAACAAGAGACCACTAGCACAGATAAACCAATATCAAATCATCCGAAAAACATCTCTGAAAAAGGTTATAGATGCGTATGTTTAAATGCAAGGAGCATAGTAAATAAGAAAAACGAATTAAACATTATGGTAGAAGATATTGACCCTCACATAATTGGTATAACTGAATCATGGGCCAACATAGATATAACAGATGCTGAATTAGGACTGACAGGATACGTAATGTTTAGGAGAGATCGAATAGGAAGAAGGGGCGGGGGAGTTATTTTATATGTTAAAGAATCTATTCAGGCTTATGAAATAAAACTAGAAAGGGAAGCAGATTGCGATGAAGCTGTTTGGTGCAAAATTGTTTCAGGAAATTCAAAATTAACTGTTGGATTAGTTTACCGAAGTCCAAACATAAACGAAGAGGACAACACAAAAATAAAAAACGCTATAAAGGAAGTTAGTAAAGGGGAATGTATCATAATGGGAGATTTTAACCATGGACACATACAATGGAATTCTCTAGAGAGCACAGGGATTGAGGATCAACAATTTCTATGTTTAATCCAGGATAGCTTTCTTACTCAGCACGTACTAGAACCAACCAGGGGAGAAAATGTATTAGATATAGTTTTGTCATCACAAAAAGAATTAGTGGACAATGTAAAAATATTTGAACCATTGGGTAATAGTGACCATAATCAAATACATTTTGACATCAATGTAAAATCAGAAAGTAAAAATAAGAAAACGTACAAGAGAAACTTCCACAAAGGTAACTACAAAGATATGAGAAAATACTTAGCACAGCTAGATTGGAATAACAAGCTGATGAATAAGACTGCAATTAAATGTTGGAATATTCTAAAATATGAAATTGAGAGTATCATTGATAAATTTGTTCCCTTCCGAAAACAAGGAAAACGGTGTAGAAAGAAGCACGTGTCAAAAGAGGCAATTAGAAAAATAATGCTAAAACAAACTATGTGGAGGGTTTATAGGCGTACCAGAAAGGAAGAAGACTATGCAAAATACAAAGAGGCACTTAATGCAGCTACAACTGAAATCAGACAATCTAAAAGAAGCTATGAGCAAAAACTGGCATGTAACATAAAAACTGACAGCAAGAGTTTTTATGCATATGTCAGGAGTAAACAAAACGTACAAGACAAGGTTGGACCTCTAGAAGACAGTGCTGGAAATATAATATCACAGGGGTTTTTAATGGCGGAAGACCTAAATGGTTACTTCAGTTCAGTGTTTACAAAAGAAGATATTAGTTCATTACCAGTTGCTGATGCTAAATTTCAGGGGACTAAATCTGACTATTTAGGACCGTTAGTTGTAACTCCAGAATTGGTAGCTAGGAAAATAAAGGCAATGAAGGATAACAAATCACCGGGAGTGGATGGGATTCCTCCAAAATTACTAATGGAAACAGTAGATCAAATCAGTATACCACTTGCAAGAGTATTCAACTTGTCATTAAAAGAGGGAGTTGTTCCGTTTGAATGGAAAGAAGCAAACATCATACCATTATTTAAAAAGGGTTCGAGAAATAAGTCAGAGAATTACAGACCAGTGAGTTTAACGTCAGTGATTTGTAAATTATTAGAAAGGTTAATTAAAGACCATATGGTGGACTTCCTCGTTAAGCATAAATTATTAAATTCATCTCAACATGGATTCCTTAAAGCGAGGTCATGCTTAACAAATGTGTTATGTTTTTGGAAGAAATCACTAAGTGGATAGACGAGGGATCGCCAGTAGATATTATCTACTTAGATTTTCAGAAAGCTTTTGACAAAGTGCCACATCAAAGATTGCTACTTAAATTAAAAGCCCATGGTATCGGGATAGCATAACTGACTGGATAGAACAATGGCTGACTGACAGAAGACAACGAGTTGTAGTAGATGGCGAAGTTTCAAATTGGAAATCAGTTTTGAGTGGGGTACCTCAAGGATCAGTATTAGGACCTATATTATTCTTAATTTATATCAATGACTTGGACGACAGTATAACAAGTAACGTACTGAAATTTATGGACGACACAAAACTGTTTAGAAAGGTTAATACTGATGGTGATAAACAACATTTACAAAACGATCTAGACAGATTAGTGAAATGGTCTGAGAAATGGCAGATGCTGTTCAATTTTGGGAAATGTAAATGCCTACATACAGGACATGGGAACTTGAATGTAAACTATAAAATGGGAGCTACTGTTCTTGGTACTACTGTAAAAGAAAAGGACTTAGGAGTTACAATAAGCGCTGATATGAAAGTTTCAGAGCAGTGTGGTATTGCAGCTTCAAAGGGTAATCAAATTCTTGGATTGATTAGAAGAAACATAACATACAAGGGAAAAAAGTTAATTATACCTCTTTATAAAGCAATAGTTAGACCTCATTTAGAATACTGTATACAAGCATGGAGACCATATCGTAAGAAGGATATAGATACGCTTGAACGCATACAAAGGAGAGCAACTAAAATGATTCCAGAACTTAGAGACCTTAGTTATGAAGAACGCCTGAAAGAATGTGGTTTAACAACTCTAGAGACAAGGAGGTTAAGAGGAGATCAGATTGAAGTTTTTAAGATATTGAATGGGTATGAAAATATTGATAGAAATATGTTTTTCTCACTCAAGAAGGATAACAGAACTAGAGGACATGAGGTAAAATTAGTAAAGGATCAATGTAGATTGGACATCAGGAAGCACTCGTTCTCACAGAGGACAGTAAATGAATGGAACAAACTGTCTACAGATTGTGTAACTGCTAGCAGCGTGAATATGTTTAAAAACAAGGTTGACACATATATCAGGAGGGCGGGTTATAAGTAGGTGAACATTGTTGGACTCTCGATAAGCCAATGGCTTCCTTGTCCACTTGCCATCTGGGCCTTTGGCTTGGATGGCAAATCTTGTTAAATCTTGTTAAATCTCTTATAATCAGAAAAAAAAGTTATCTTGGCCACAAATGCAATGTTGCACTTTGGTCTGACCTCTCAAGTCCCTTTAACATCATACAATCTTCAACTTTGTAAAACAAAAACACCAGGCAAGCTGTAAACAATACATTGTGTGACATGAAAGGAACAAATCATTGACAGCTAGGAGACTCATGCTATGTCTAACCGTTGGTCGCTCTCATAGAATCCACCCTAATTCTTACTTGTTATAGTGTATGTTTCTTATAATCCTTTTCATATATTTTACAGACACTGTAATACAATTATTGCATCACAGGCCTTAACATTGACAATGTATTATATAGTGTTCGAAATTAAGGCCTTTTTATTAGTGGCTGCCAATTCAGTTTGCCGAAATACGCAAGTTATCGGCCCCACCCCGCTGACTCATCCCTGCGGCTACGATTGAGTTGAGTATAAGTGATGCACGTTACAGTACTTACTAATATAATATGCTAATTCCATATAAAATACAATTATGACAAACTACTTCTTCCTTGCCAGCAACGGATTGCTGCCAATGCAATGGTCCGCACATGCAAGGGAAACCCCTGGCATTTGTAACATGGATGCCTATTGGATAATTTACATTTAGTTATGTAAGAAAGTAAACTTTGGAGGCTTCAATTTGGAGTTAATTTCAGAACGACATAGATTTTTGCCTGTGCGAGGCCAGGCCCCATGGCAGTGGCAGAGCATGCGAAACATTGGCATCAAACATAATGTTAATTTCAATAATTGTAACTGTTTCGAAAATAAAATTCGCATTGACATGTCTATTAAATTTGTTACTTTATTTTATTGGTTTGCTTATTATAAGAAATTAACAAAATTATTTGGTATGGTTTATTAAATTATTATTTATTCTAATTTAAAGCAGTGTTTTAGTTATATATTATGCACAAAAACTTTGCTTTATTACGTATACTTATAATTTATACATTTTTGCGGGGCCAGTTCAAAGTAGAGCTGGACTAGTTAAAAATCTGAGCCATTTAATTTTTTTGCTAATTTCAGACAATGTCAGGCTGTTCAGAGCTCTGCAGTGTCCTCTTCAATGTTATTGTATCCCTTGCTGGTCCAGTCCGCCAGCCTGTTACTTTCCACTTCACACACTCCTGCAGGTGTGCAGGAGCCTGTAGAGGAACAGGCTCCTGCACACCTGTGCCCTCAATTCACAGACAAATGCTCACCGGACAGTTGCTCACCAAGGAAATGAAAAATCGGACAGTTGCTCACCCTGTGTTAATGTTATTTGATGTACAAAAATGAATAAGTAGGAATTGCGGAAACAGGGTTTATTGAGGGAACTAATGTAAAAATGTAATTTCCCTTCCTCTGCAAAATGACAGTAAATCAAATAAGTGACAGTATAAACAACTCAATTCAACGATCCTTCTGTTTCTGTTACTATTAAAACAACCACCAAGAGGCGCCAAATTTTTCCTCATATATCTACACATATATTTTGTGGTAAATATATATATGTACATCCTATGGTATAATTTAAAAAGGACACAGTTCCATGAAGATCAACATTTAAAAACGCAAAAATATCAGCTTCACAGAAAGTCCATTTGGCATTGCGGTATTCGTTAATTAATTTTAGCATTATATAATGGGTAAACTTTATGTTTGGTCCGATTTGATTTATTATCATTTTCTATTATATATTATTATCTATATTGCCTAAAGCCTCAAGTTGCAATATTTAATAGGATGGCTATTTGTACCTTCAGAGCGACGCCTTATGGACTTTTTGTGAAGCTCATACATTGTGACGTCTTTTTTATTTTGATCATTATAATAATATATATCATTGATTAAAAGCTTTACATCCAAATGAAGCTGGTGAGCCAGCTGAATCCACCAGCCAGCCAGCCACCAGTATCCAAATGAAGCCATTCCTACCATTGGCAGGTAGGTCACACAAGACCATTATACCAGTTTAGGGAAGCCATTACATTCGCTTAAATGACATTTCCAGATTGTAGCAATAATTTCTAATTCTACTGAGACGCTAAAGGAACTTTCTGTGAAGCTCATATGTTGCATTTTAAAATGAAATTCGTAAGGGTGAGCTGTTGCATTTTAAAATGAAATTCAAATTTTTGTAAGGGTGAGCAACTGTCTGCTTTTTTATTTCCTTGGTGAGCAACTGTCCGAGCACCGTGCTCTCACCCCCGGCTTTTGGCTTTTGATTTAGTGTTGGTGGCTTAGTCATGTTGCTTCACATAAACATGAACATTGCTATCTAAAATATTCTTCAAATGCACCACTGCTGCTGTAAAAACTACTTTTAAATACGGAGGTGTCCATC
Source organism: Lamellibrachia satsuma (assembly GCA_033239005.1). NCBI lineage: Eukaryota > Metazoa > Annelida > Polychaeta > Sabellida > Siboglinidae > Lamellibrachia > Lamellibrachia satsuma. The sequence continues at coordinate 85,590 of BSQZ01000009.1, forward strand.
TGAAAAAGTCTGCACAGTGTCGCTAGTAGCAACACTACAGACTTTTTTGAAGCCCATTTGTTACAAGTATCAAAACAAGATGGCGACTGTAAGAGGTGATAACGCAAAGTCAGGTGAAGATTTTGTTTTATTGTGGCACAGGACAAACAATAGAAACAATTTTAAATGATGGTCAATTGAATAAAAAAAAACTTGAAATGAAGGCAACTGGCTAGTGGGCCAGTCTTACTCCAAACAGCCCCTTCTGGGTCTAACATAGGAGTGTGTTGCTTGGTGCACATAAAAAGGTGCATATAAATGTGGAAATAAATTATTTTTTTTTAAATATTGCAATTAAAAAGTGGAGTAAAATCAGATATCCTTATAGACGAATGAGGTGAGCTGGATTGGCAAGATAGACAGTGCTCACAGCTAGTTGGAAGGGGTGAATGGAGGGGGGTCTTATTATTTCAGTAGGGAGTAGATTCGACTCACGTTGATCTCGGCCCTTGGCGATCTCGGCCCGTCGATCTCGGCCCGTGTTGACCTCGGCCCACGTCAATGTCGGCCTACCTATTGCCCGGCCCACCTATTTAGTTGCTGATTAGATAGTTGTTCCCCCGTTGTTCGTGGTGTTGGGGGATATGTTTAAAGATATATGTATATTAATTACAAAGGAATAAAATGTTACACGGATGTTTACCTGTTTTTACGCTTCACCACGTCGATGTCGGCTCACGTCGATCGGCCCACATATTTTAATGAAGTTATTCTTATAGTAAATTTACTTGAACTTATTTTATAGGCATTTAAAATTGAATTAGAATAATCAAAACCATTTTTAATAAAGTCAAAGGCCCTATAGTAATCAGCTTGGTGCTCTTGCATTGTTTCGTTGAGCAGATCCTTTCATGCAATGTGTCCTTGATTTGTGTGGAGTACAAATGTGTTGAGGCCTTAGTCATTTCCCTGCTGCTCTGGTATTGTTTCGTTGAGCACATATGTTTGCGTTGTTTGTCTTTGAACGTGTGGAGTCGGCAAAGACATTAGTCATCGGCTTAGTGCCCGTGCATTGGTTCAATGAGCAGATCCTTTCATGTTATTTCTCTTAGATTTGTGTCTGTTAAGAAAGTGTGAAGGCCATAGTAATCGGTATGCTGCTCTAGCATTCTTTCATTGAGCAGATGTGTTTGTGTTGTTTGTCTTTGATTTGTGTGTGGTAACAACGTGTGGAGTCGGCAGAGGCATTATCAATTGAATAACGACATAGCCGTTATACGGTCTGCTTGTTTACTGCACCCAGGCTGTAATTAAGACCTGAATTTGTGTATATAAATGTTTTCAAAAGGGAAATATTTTACACCCGGAGACTGGTCCCCTTTTGAACAAGTTCTCAAGTCTCAAGTGGTTTACTCCAAGCAGGAGTTTGTGGTGGACTGTGCGCATGCGCTGTGGGTGGTACATTCAATTAAAAGACTAGTATCATTAATGTTGCCTAAATGTTTTTTATCTGATAGTTTTATTTATTTTATGTATAGGATGTTTAAAGAAAATTTTTAATAGGTTGGTTGTGTGTATGGATACTGTCGCTGCCTTGCCACATGCACACATAGACAGTCTCCATACCCACACCATGGATAAGTTTACGCTGAGCACTGTGTTTTAAAGGCAGTTTAGGTGAGGAGGTGTGGTGAAAGGGAGTTCCATAATAGCTTCTTGAAATAATTTTGGGTTTTTTATGTTGGTAATTTTTGATGGAATCATATTCCATATGCGAATGGCTCTGGGATAAAATGAAAAGACCATTGCATTTATACGACACTTGGGGGCTATGTATTGTCCACGGGTTTGAGAGCGAGTTAGTAGGCCTGGAGGGGGGTGATCTCAATAATGTTGTTTAGAATTTTGTAGAAGGTAGTGGCTTGTTTGATAATGCGCCTTCGTTCGAGGGTTGGCCATCCAAGGGCAGTAATTAGATCTGTTGGATTTGTGTTCCGTCTGTAATCATTTTTAACAAATCTGGCAGCAGAGTGTTGCACTCATTCAAGGCTTTTAACTTGTGAAAAGGTGTGGGGATTCCATATGGGTGAAGAGTATTCAAGTTTTGGCTGGATTAGCATGTTGTAGGCTGTTTGCTTAACTTCGGGTTTACATGGGCCAAGAGTTTGTTTAATCATGCCTAAACACTGCCACGTTAATTTGGAATCCAATTTTACTCCCAGGTATGAGTGGCTGGATACGGTGGATAATGGCTGGCCAGAAAGCGAGTACTTGTGTGTGCTGGGTTTAGTTTTGTTTGTTATTGGAAGGTGGACGCATTTTGATACATTAAATTCCATTTGCCATTTGTCTGACCATGTTTGGAGTTGGCTTAGGTCAGTTTGGAGAATTTCGTGGTCGGTTTTGGAAGAAATTTTACGATATATAATACTATCATCTGCAAAAAGGCGTATAGAAGATTTGATGTTCCCATTTATGTCATTTATGTAGAGTAAGAAGAGGACAGGTCCTAGAACTGAGCCCTGTGGGACACCAGATGTGACATCTGTGATGTCTGACAGGGCACCGTTAACTGAGACTCTCTGTTTGCGGTTGGATAGAAAAGATTTGATCCAATTTTGAGTGTTTCCAGTGATTCCGTAGGAGGTCAATTTTGATAGAAGACGTAGGTGAGGCACTTTGTCGAAGGCTTTAGCAAAGTCAAGCAGGATTGCGTCAATTTGGGTCTTGTTGTCCATAGCAGTCATCCAGTCGTAGACTGTCTCAATGAGTTGAGATTCACAAGACAGTCCAGACTGGATGACTGCTATGGACAACAAGACCATGTAATACAAAAAATTTCAGACATCTGCAGTATCTAACTGAATCCTGATTAACACCAGTACATGTGCACCAGTGAGGTACAGGTGCACCAGTGAGGTACAGATGCACCAATGAGGTACAGATGCACCAGTGAGGTACAGATGCACCAGTGAGCAGTGCAATGAATACATCTTGAAGACAATTTAAAAATATCCTCTCACAATACTCAGAGTGCCTCCCTCGCAAACAATAATATCCACATATAATTTTATAACCCGTTCCCGACTCCCTATTGCATTATACAAATTGATCCACCAAAAGTACTTGTTCTTAAGTACATTTTTCAATGTATTCACACTGCAAATACCACCAATAATGTAGGGACCTACAGTAAATAATGCTGCAGTAGGTTTTTACAACAAATATGGAATAGATATGTGATTTTGTTGGGAAAGCTGCATTGTCTTTTTGTCTTGCATTAATTTGGTGATCTAACTGCATGGGGCACGACACCTCCTCTTCGCCACGGACGTCCAGTTGGATCTTTTGAACAAGGCGAGGACATGGTACGTGGACGCGACCTTATACGTCGTGCGGCAGCCGTTTTATCAGCTGTTCACGGTCAACGCGTTTGTTCGCCATGATGGCTGCACGAAGCAACTTCCACTTGCAATGTGCGTCATGTCACGCCGCCGCAAGATTATGCAGCGGTGTTCAGAGAACTGTGAGCCATGCTGCCACATCGCCGGATTAAACGAATGGTCCTTGATTTTGAGGAAGCTATGTGGCGCGCTGCACGTGACGTCTTTCCGGCCGTGGAGTTGAAGGGATGCGCCTTCCATTTCACCCAGGCCATCTGGAGGCGCATCCAGGAGTGCGGACTGCAAGTTGCGTACGCCAGTGACGACGGTACCTTCAAGTTCCTGCAGAAGGTTATGGCGTTGTGCTTTCTGCCAGCACAACATATCACACCTATCTTCCGACGACTGGAACAGGAAGCAACAGCCGCGCTGACTCCGCTTCTACAGTACGTTGGCCGCATCTGGATCGAGAGCAACGTCTGGCCACCAGCATGTTGGAGTGTGTACTTCCAGTCCGTACGCACGAATAACGACCTCGAGGGCTGGCATACTCGCATCAACGCCAGGGGTCGTGCTGGCATGAACTTGTACATGCTGGTGGCATTGCTGCATGACGAGTCAAGAATGATCCCTGTCCAGGTGTGGCTGGTGTCCGAGGGAAAGTTGCGGAGGCACCAGAGGAAGGTCTTCGTCGACTTGCAGCGAAGAATCTTTGGGTACTGGGAAGAATATGAGGGTGGCGACCGCTCTGCCATCCAACTCCTCAGAGCATGTGCCCGTCTCTACGGCCCACGAGTTAGCGTATAGACACCAAGTGGGTTCATCGTCATTAACATTCTCTGCAGTACTGAGTGTATATTTAGTGAACTTTATCGCATTTTGTGCAGTTGTTCTGCAGTAGTTGATAGCTTTTTAGCAGTGTTTTTTTGGTATTATCAGATATGACATTTGTGAAGTGTGTGTGAACAATATATACCGAATATATATATGCACGCACGCACGCACGCACTCACTCACTCACTCACTCACTCACTCACTCACTCACTCACTCACTCACTCACTCACTCACTCACTCACTCACTCACTCACTCACTCACTCACTCACTCACTCACTCACTCACTCACTCACTCACTCACTCACTCACACACACACACACACACACAGAATGTAATGATAAGTTGTACATGTGTATAATTGACAATTTGTACGTTTTTATTCATAATAAACCACTTGGTATTATGGCATGATTACGTTGTGATTCCTATATAATTACACGTGTACGAAATTCCACGGAACCGATGAACCATAGCAGTGGTGTGAATAATTCACGCATTCACCTCATCCCGTACGAATAACGTCATCCTAAAAATGACTCTAGGATAGAAGGAGTATGCATATGCATTGATGTGTGCTTGTATTTGTATATATTGATGAGGATCGGTGTTTCGTGCATGGGTGCATGGGACTGACAGAGAAATATTCAGGAGGTTAGTGTTAATGTCGAGTGTTAATGTAATTATGTCCATCAATTCTAATACTTAAAGGGTTGGGTTTTTCCCTGGAAAAACTGGTTTTGGACATGGCAGTGGGAAAAAACCATGAAATACTGCCATAAACCGGGAAGAACTGCTATAAACTGGGAAGAACTGTCCATTACTGAGATTAACATTGTCTAGTCCACTGGGAAACGTAGTTAATAATCATCTTAGGCAAACAGTTGTACTAAATATCCATCTTAAGCAAACAGTTGTACTAGTTACCACGTCTGGCTATAATTATTTCATTAGTTTAAAGCAAGTTGGGGTCATGAAAGTGTCATTCTTCAGTTAGCCATAAATGCCTTTGTTACTCTCACAAGGGACAGTGCCAAGTATTGCTAGTGGAGTCTTCTACTGAAGAGGCCTGGTGACTCAAATCAGACAGGCGGCACCAGTATTGTCTGGTGCCAATTTGCATTCTGGTTAAAGTACAACTGGACTATTGAGCCCTGAACATTGGCAGGTGCTAACCAAACCTCTCAGTAAATCGTAACTTGGTCAGTATGTCTGCTAGCATGTCTTTTAATATGGGCTAAGGAACTACAGATAACTGTGGACATTGTCTAGTAGTGTAGAATTGGACTGGAAGTCATTGACACAATCACAACTACAAGTGATACTAACCAGTTAATTTGTCATCAGGCCTGGACCTGGCCTGAATTACATAGTAGCAGAGTTTCCTGCCATTGCATGTGCTGATAATCAGCAATATAAGTTTTTTTCTGTGGACATTACTACAATAAAGTTTGATAAATGCAAATCATGCCTTATATTGTTTTATATTATTATTCTTGTGTTGTAGTACCCTATACTAACATAATGTTCATTTTGTAGTTGTTTAGTGGTTAGATTTCTGAACTTATTGTTAAACAGGAAAAAGTTCCTAAGAATTAAAGTTATTGTATCGGCAGCATGTGTAGGCAGTAGAGTAAGTAAACAGCTGACACAATATATGTCATTTTTGTAGCTATATATTAAGCATAATTACCTCTCAAGAAACTTAGTGCTGAAGAAGGCTGCGAGATGCAGTTGAAATATTCAGAACGAACACTAAGTTTTTTGAGAGGTAATTATGCTTAATATTAATAACCAAGAAACCGGATCATCTATCCATTCAAGGATTTTTGTAGCTGTTTTTGAAATCAAACTATTGACCAGAATCAATTATATATTCATTTTGATAATGTTACACTAGCTTTTATATTGTAATACAACTTCAAATCAATCCCTTTGAGGGTTTTTCTCACTATTAGATTTTTTCCCAGGGCTGGACTTACAGTATTTACCACCCGGTAAAAACTGGGGCGGGAAAAACTTGCTAACCCTGAATACTTATATTAATGATTATTTCACAGATATGAATAGCAATATTTTTTTCCATTTGAAATTTCACATAAATTGTTCTATATATGATACTGTGTAATACATATACATTATTATATTCCACAGATCTACGTAGACATTGGGTATAGATCAGACTTAGGGTCAATTACATTATGTCGCTCTACTCTTTGTCCCTGAAGTCCATGGTGAGGCAGGCACCGATAGCAGTCATCAGTTATGGCTTTCCTTCTTCATTTATCACTGATCCCATTTCACTGCTATCTCCACCATCCTTCATTATATACAATTTCAATGCAATTACATACCAAGTTATTACAACATACCAATTTTAATTCCATCTAAAACATACTAATTTCAAAATACCAAATCAATTCCATATAGAAGTAACGGTGAACAGAGCAACCATAGACATATAGAAGTAACCGTGAACAGAGCAACCATAGACATATAGAAGTAACGGTGAACCGAGCAACCATAGACATATAGAAGTAACGGTGAACAGAGCAACCATAGACATATAGAAGTAACGGTGAACAGAGCAACCATAGACATATAGAAGTAATGGTGAACAGAGCAACCATAGACATATAGAAGTAACGGTGAACAGAGCAACCATAGACATATAGAAGTAATGGTGAACAGAGCAACCATAGACATATAGAAGTAACGGTGAACAGAGCAACCATAGACATTCCAATTTCAATGTAAATGATCCCAAGTTTGGTGTGGATGTTATTTTCAGCATCGTTGGGGTGTTGTTTATTGCAGGGGTTCCCAAGCCATGAGAGTTCACATATGACATTTGAGATTACCCCTGACAGGTACCCATCACTAGATTCCTTCCATTAGAGAGACCTTTAATTGGTATCCACCATTTTAGTCCATCAATGGGAGTTAATTTCAGATGATCTCCCGACAAGTACCCACTACTAGAATACATCTGTGGAAGTTGAATTGACTGATGTTTTGCAATGACCCTTTACAGATACCCACCACTGGAACCCAACATCATCTACATTCATCTGGCCTTGTTCCTGATCTGTGGAATCTGCATGAGCTTCAACATGAAGAAGAGACTGGCTGCCTTGATTCAGGCGTGTCAGATCATTGTGTTTGCCATCACTGTCTACATCAACAGAAAGTTGCGCTACTCCCGATGGCTCAAGGTCAGATACATCTACATTGTCAATTTAGCCACTGCACGTCCTTTGATATATTAACCACACTACATTTACCACTTATTAATAATTAAATAACTAATCTAGTGCACTTTTAGTGTCCTATAGTAAGAAAATAATAATGGCCTTATTTTCCTACTGAAAGTACAAAATAAATTGTTATGTCCACTTACAGCCCCAGTGAAAGTTTGCCAACAATGGCAACATATGGTTTGTCACTATTGAGAACTGTAGCTTCAGTCCTGTTTTTGCATCCACCAGGTACGACTTTGCCACCGGATGGTCGGAGTAGCTGGCTTCTTCATTCTCTATGCATGCATGCTGAATACATCGAGACAGAAGACGTCTCAAATGCGGCGTGTTGGTGAGACACTCATTGGTATCTACCTCATCTTTGCATCTTACATCCTGTACGAGAGCCCAGAAGACAAACGTGCGTTCCTGCGCCACGTGCCCGGTGGCGAGATGATGGTCTTGTACGTGTATGTAGCATTGCTAGCAGGCTGCGCAGCCTGTTTTCTGCCTGGGTATTTCCTGCACAGCGCGTCACAGCTTCTCATTGGCCTTGTGACACTGGGCACAGTCATGGTTGATTGTGATCTCAACTACTGGATCCGACAGCGTGGCGTACACTACTGGACTCAGTTCCGACTTATTACTGACAATCTCTGCATTATATGTGGTCTAATGATGTGTGTCGCAAGCAAGAAGCGGGTTCACTTCAGCTCCACCAAAGAGAAGTGCTACTAGTGGAAATTGTAATCTAAGAGCACATCATAATGCAATGCGCCATGTTGTGATACTATGCACCAAGTGATGTGATTTGCTGTTGCAAGATACAGAAAGTTGACTGTATAGCATAAGACGTGTGCTTGTTGCTGTACCGATCCTGCAGAGTTGCTGTCTTAACCTTCTTGCTGATGGTGCAGTGTTAGTTCACGAGGTAATTTTATGTAAACATGGAAATAGTTATTGTGGATGGGTTTGTGCCTTGTGAAAAAGGTGTACACTATTGAAAATACTATTACAGAGTGAATAAAAATGTTAGACCCTTTCACAATGGGAAAGGCATTTGATATGACAGCCTGCTGGATTGCCAGGGTTGTGCATGCATTTATGCCACAAAAATCATGTTAAAATGTAATGCAAGTCCAACTGAAATAGTACTTGGATGTTAGGAATTCAACACCTCGAAGTACAATTTGTTAGTGTAGCAGGGACAGTGTTTCCAGCGTGAGCACTCAGGCAGGTATACTGCTGCAAGCAATTGGTGGTAGTAGTTGAATTTAGCAGGCTTACATTGCATTGTCCTATTTAGCAAACTATACCAGCCTGGAGCTTGATTAGCTTCAAGATTTTAGCTGGCAGCCAGAAAATGTTTTAGTACAACTCAGAAAATAAATTTAATGAAATTATAACAACATGCAGGTAATTTTGCAAGTATCATTTTAATGTCCTTGGAAATGACAGCTACAAGATTCCACAGAAATCAGGAGGGTGGCACATGGGTTATTTATACTTAATAGCAGGTTTGTTAGAGAGAAATCTGGGCAGAACAGATGTTTTACCAGTAGTTAACAAAATCATGTAGTTTGATACCCGTTGAATTGTATGTCTATAAATGTTTTGACTATAGGTGTATGTATTTGGCCTGAAATGGTGTTTGTTCTCAGACTTACAAATTTGTTCTGAGCAATATATTTGATATCGAGCATTGCCTGGGAATACCAAAATATGATGGAAGCAGTACACAATTAGTTTTATTTACAGGCAATCCTAAAATTTCATTGAATTGTTTGTGCAGACCTGAATGTTGTTTCACTAAAGGCTAAGGTGGTCCCGCAAAGAATAACCAGAGATAGCTGAATGTTAAATGTACATTCAAGGAACCTATAATTATTTCCTCTCGCTAGGAATAACAAGAAATGGTTGAGTGCTAAATATACATTCAAGGAACTCCATATTTGTTAGTGAAATAAAGCCATATTCAATGTAATGGCAATGTTTTAAATTGCATCTAAGCCATACAGTTTAGCTTGTCGCAAGAGCTTTGTAGTTGTTTGAAACCCATTATCTGTCCATTGACCTACTTTTCCTGTACTGCCAATATGCTAGTTTGTTCACTTTTAACATGCAATGTCGGGTGATATAGCGAGGACAGAAATGCAATTGTTTTCCCCAATACTGCAGAATGTTATAAAAACATCTTGCCCAGTTTTGTATGCTGTGATTTTTGTAACTTATTGGAACATAAGTGAAAATGGAGCACTTAATCTAATACTGCAGTTGGTGTGTACAAGTTTAAAATATGGCCACAATGTCAACATTAAAGCTCCATTCTCATTTAATTTAGCCCAGTGCAAATCAAATTCAGTTTAAAAAGATTTATTGCTGAATTGGCTTTGCTCATAAAATCGGGCAACTTGTGAAAGTGTGAACAGCCTTAAAGTGTCGTAATGTATAGAGGTGGAGTGACCTTAAAGTGTCATAATGTATAGAGGTGGAGTGACCTTTTTGACAAATTTCACTTGGGCCGTCGAAAACAACATAACAGTTTGTCCAATGATATTGGGTTTATTTACAACATGCTTTTGTCGAAATGGTCACAATCCATTGATTTGATACAATTATTATATTAATTTGATACAATTATTATATTAATTTGGTGGAAACACCAAGACGTCCACATTGAATGTTAGTGCAAACATGAGTTTTTTTTAAATCTCATTATTAGGCATCATGCAACATTAGGAAATGTCTACCACTGATGTAGGTAGATCACAATGTTGTTAGTACCATGAACTCATTTTAACACCAACATTCTGGAAATTGATGTGCACTTAGTTTTGAATGGATATAATTGAAGTGGTAGCTAGATACAAACTATGTACAACGAAGAGTGATAGTTTTTGGCATTCACTGTGCTTCCACTGTACTCCGTACACATAGTATCATAACAAACATGTTTGCTCTCCTGACTTTCTGCATTGGAGATACGACAAGGACACAATGTTATTCTGGTGCCTCAGACTACATCTGGTTGCTGCTGATCACATCCAGCCAGCCAACATCTCTCATGACCAAAACAGAATGCTCACTGCCATGGCAATGCAGCTCATGGCCACATATGGACTTTTCCGTTCACCTGAAACAACAAAGTAAAGTAAACCACACAATATGCGAGTATTTCATAACAGCACTACATATTATTACATACTACATTCTGAAGTAAAAACAGATCCACCCTCAACTACGACTTGGAAGAGAAACATGAAGTTAGGCCAAATTTTCTCATGGGAATCAAGCACCCACAAACACCCAGAGGGATGAAAAATCAAATGCCCCCCCTGATATAATATGCCTGTTACCAATACACAGTGCATTATGATAGAGCGTAGTAATATTTCAATTTATCACCAGAATTCACAAAAAACTTTCTTTTTCAATTGTGCCTGTTATGTAGTTACTAACATGGTGTATGTTGTGACAGTTCTGCCACATTAGTTACGAAATGAAAGCAATGGTACCACCCAAACTGTCATGGAAATGGGATAAATATCCAAAGATGACCTTTGGATAAACTTTACGTGGTGGCCAAGAGACTGGGTTAATCCACATCAAACCATTGGATGAGCACACTTGTTAGGTCTTCAGATCTCTTCAATGTTTTACCAGATATTCCCAAAATCTCTAATTTAGCTTCCTACTCATAGTTTCTGAGATCAAATATTTATGTAACCATAGGTAGTACATGTTTTGTGCGTAAATTACTGGCATCATAATTTCGGCAGTGTGAGGTCCAAAAACTCAGCTAGAACCTTGAAATTTGGTGTTCGTTGTAATACTTTATTTTGACTCATTGATAAAATATCCACTTTGACTGCATTCATATAAGTTGTGCATCTGGAGCCTGTAAAAATCGCAGCTGTTTTGCAAGGTACCATGTGGCCAACAAAACAGCACTTATGTGCATGGTAATGTCACAATGGTTTCACCAGTCTGTATCACCAGCTGTTTGGTCACCGAGTTATCTGGATTTTGGATGATAAATACTGTAATTATGGCCTCATCAAAAATGAAAAAACTTCTGAGGTTAATGTAGACTATAATTATGTAATGTTTTTGTATGGTGGAGTTATTGGAAGAAAACTAAGTTTATGTACAAGAAACTAGACACACACACTTTATGAATCACCAAAAATTGTCAACCCAAAATAGGTGACTAATAGACATTGTGCTATATTCATAAGTTTATTTGTAATACATTTGTTGTTCATGCTGCACAATACTTTGCAGAATTTATGCTATTGCTACAGAAAGAAATATACACACCTATCCGTGCACATTTCCAGAAGATTCCCAGAAGTCTGACATGGAAAACAAACATGTTAGAAACATTAAAAATGCACTTAAAAACATTAACAACAGTTTTGACGATCTCACTAAAGCAAGACGTGTGCATTTGTACTTTGGATTTGAATTAAAATGGGAAAGTGAAAGTGAAAACTTTATTGCAACTGCATCCCAATGGTTAATTTTACTCAACATTTAATTACAAATCATATTATTTAAAATAAGTCATGGTACCTTATATCCTACCCAACACACATTTATACAATAAAATTGATACAGCACAACTTTGTTAACTGATACTTTGATAACCTAAATATGCATTATAACTTGAACCTTAAACCCGTTCCCACCAGTTTCTGTATTGTTGCAATAAACATGAATAAATTCAAACACATGGAAAACATGAAGTCCCTCCAACTTCGAGTTAACAACGTCATGTTGTGTCATTGTCACTTCAACGTACCCTTCTTTGTTTTTGTCAAGCATCCGTGGAGCCAAAGCCCTGATGTATGCACATGTACAGATGAGCAGTAGAACAACAGTCAGTAGACTCTGGAAGTTGAATAGTGCTGACTGAAAAGAAGACAATGCTTTTGAATATGAGGCTAAGAAAAGTTACTAGAAATATTTGGTAAATTTCAAGTGTTTTTTTTCACCTTTTTTTGGTAACTGCCAGAGAGTGTACAACACAGTATTAGTCTTTTTTGTTTTGTTTTTGTTTTACATGTAAAATATAGCAAACAACGCATCAGACAAGAGTGTAGAGACCAGGGTTGGCATGTTCTTCCCACCCCAGTATTTAACAAGTGGTAAATACCAGTAAATACTGTCCTGGGAAAAACCTCATAGTGGCAAAACCAGGACAAATGGTAAAAACTCTTAAAAGGATTGCATTTAAAGCTGTGTACAGTCACCAGAATGAATATCTAATAATAATAATAATTGACTTCTATGGTCAATTATAATAATGTTTGACTTAAAGCAGCAATAAAAATTACATTCTAAAATATATTCTGTCAGCTATCTACTATTAATGTTGTTATGTGCTAACCTCTACATGCTGCTAACACAATAACCTTAAATTATGAGGAACAGATAACTTCAGAAATATAACATTAAACAAATACAAAATGAATACCTTTTTAGTACTAGAACACAAGAATAATAACATAAGGCACGAGTTGCATTTATCATCAGACTTTATTATCCACTGTGTACTTTAACCAGACTGCAAATAGCACCTGACAATACTGGTGCATGCTGTCTGACTTCAATCACTATATGTCTTCAGAAGAAGATTCATCTAGCAGTACTTGGTACTGTCCATTGTTAGAGTGGCGATGGCATTTTTTTTCCTAAGTGAAGAATAACTCTCATCCCATGGACTTCCTGCTTTACAAATAACTCTCATCCCATGGACTTCCCGCTTTACAAATAAAAGGATTATGGCCTGAACTGATAACTAGTACAATGGTTTGTTTAAGATGGATGGGCAATCTGCCAAATAGTCAACCTTACCATAATTTTTTTTGGCAAATTCAGTTTACCTATATAAATAGGGTATCATTTTGAAGATAAACATTTGTACTAAAGGGAAATATGATTAATGTATCAATATCATTGCATGAATCACAAAATATTTTATGACAGACATAAAAATATGCCACTTAAAAAAAATTCTTAAAAATTAAATTTTTCATCATATTTTCGTTTTTGTTACAAGTTTTTTTAATGTAGTAATCATATGGAGTGCAGAGTTGGGGTGAATTAAATGTTGTCAATTACAATCAATTAAAAAAAATCAATCCCAATTTCACCAAAAAAATCAATTCCAATTCCAGTCAATTCCACAAAATGTATTCCAATTCCATTCAATTCCACCTGGAAAAATCAATTCCAGAGATGATTAAAACTTCACTTAATGTAATTCATTCAACTTCACTCAAGTTCACTGGCTCATTTACGTAAGCTGCCATTGCATTGAACCATAATTAGTTCCTCAAATCTTGAGTCGATCAGATGACACCTCTCGGGTCTAAACACCATCAAGACTATGCTGAACAGGCATTCTAGGGGTGCTGATGAGACTGGTATTGATAGATACTTCATTGCTAGCTGGCTCAGGATGGGGTATCTAATCCTATTATCCCTCCAGGAGTCCTCAGGGAGTGGTTGCTGTGATAAGTAGTAATAATTTTGGTTGATGTTGATGAAGGTGTGGTCCGGTTGGCCATGAAGCTGGTCAGTCTGCTTCTTTTTGGAGGGAGCATCAACAGGGTGACATCCTGTGGTGTAGCTACTGGAATAGCTCTGGCGACATGTGTGCTGAGAAGTTCTCTCACAGAAAGGATTTCGTTGTCACCTTCACATTAGTCAAGCTTGAATCGAGGATCAAGTGTGATGGCAAACTTGAAATTGTTCATAGTCTCTTTTCAATGCTTGTTTGTAGCTTGGCAATGAGCTTTGAGTTGTACGTCTGTCGGAGACGTTGCACCTGCATGGAGACCACGCACATACCCTAGTGCCATGCTAGATGTCACGATCAGCTCCCCCTTGGTATTGGTAGCCTCCTCAAACAGCTGCAGGATTTCGCATGGCTGATTGATAATCTTGAGGTCATGTGCAGTGGGTTTCCCAGAGTATTCCAGTTGATCCATCACGTCCTGTGGAACACTGAGCACAGACCGGAGCATTTTCAACTCACTGTTCCATCTTGTCTGGTGCCGGGCTGCAGTTTTACACACAACAAAAACAGATAAGAAGGACTGGTCAAACGACACACATGCGTAATGAGTGATCCAACTTTGGCAATAACTCTCATGAGTCGACAGTAAAATGGATCTCATATCCTGACTGGACCACAGATCCACAGTTATGCAGATATCTCTGGCCAAACACATCTGGGCCTTGAGGGCTGTCTGGACACTGACAGCACGTTGTGGTAGGAGTGTCATGCTCAGGTGCTTTCAGCTGGGCATAACAAATCTCAGTTAAGCCTCATCAAATCATGAAATACCGAGCTCTCTACGATGCACAATGGCATGAGGTCACTGGCAAAGAAATTAACGAGGTGATTGGTGAGTGTAAGCTGGTTAGATTATCTCAGACCCCACTTCTTCAATACAGGCATCATGAAGGTAGATATGGTTGACTGCTCTGGCTGTCCACATTTAGTTGGTGTAGCTGGCTTTGTCACATCTTTGTGGATGATAGGATGCTTCCTCTGGAAAATAAAATAAACATATTATGCAGATCATACAAATGTGTTTAGAAAGGTTAAAGATAATGGGAAAAAAGTGTATAAGATGATTTTGGCAAATTAGTCAAATGGCTGAAAAAATTGCAGCTGTTAAATTTTGGTAAATGCTTACATACAGGGAACAAGAATGAAAAAAATAAAATGGGCAATTCCGTTCTAGGTATAACCACAAAAGAAAAAGATGTAGGAGTAACATTTAGTGCAAACATGAAAGTTTCAGAACAGTGTGGGATTGCAGCACATCCACATCAGATTTATTATATTGAAAATAGTTCACAGTCTCCTTTAAAGCAAATGTGCATTTAGCTGTCAAGCTCTGAGGTTTAAAACCAAACTGTAAATCACAATATAAAACAGAATAATAACATACATATTACAACATATATATACATATACACACACACGCACCCACACACCTACCCACATCCACACTATATGATATGGTTATTTACCTGAAGATGCTTGAGGAATGCCTCTCTACTTGTATACACCGCTGTGCCACAGTGTTTGCACTCAAACTTGGAGTTGCCAACTGCACTGCTGTCCGTTGGAGGCCGAAAACTGCTCAAGTATGGGGAAACTACCCGGCCTCTTGATTATGTATACAATATTATATAGTCTATAAATATGTGCAAAGCAAAGACTCTGCTGGTAAGTTGAGAAAGAGTTACACCTGAATAGCTCCACCTTTATATAGTGACATTTTGTGGACTGTTAATCTACCTGTGAGCAGTGGAGTGACTGGAACTTTTGATGTATCTTCACATTATCCGCTTAGAACACAATGAGTAGATCTCAGGAAGATCTTAGAACACAATGAGTAGATCTCAGGAAGATCTTAGAACACAATGAGTAGATCTCAGGAAGATCTTAGAACACAATGAGTAGATCTCTGGAAGATCTTGCTTGGAGTTGACACTTTTCTAGCTGCAATTAACAGTTCATACTTCATAGGCCACCTGCATTTATAGGTCTTGTAATTGGTTGTGGAAGTTGGCATTTGTTACTTTTATGAGCCTTGGATAAGTTCCTATTCTAAATAAACATTTTAATTGGTCTGCTTGCATGCAAAGATCTGTAGTGGTGCCCTTTGTGTGTGATTGTCCAGCACTGGCTAGTGGCTACCATACCTTGCCACCTGAACATTACATAACAGAACAAATAGCTTGCTACTACTCCACTGTCTCACTGAGCAGGTATTTCTGAAGACATCTGCTTATCAGCCTATTGTTCTTTTACACTTTGTTTCAGTAACACTAACAGAGTAGACACTGTATGTACTTTCTAAGTTTGTTGATAGCTTCCTGGCTGTTACCAGATATATGGTGACACACAAATAGCAGACAAATATAATTTTATTAGTCAATTTAGTGGGTACAAATTAACAGTATCAAGTCAATCAAAAAATATATTCCCCAAAAAATCCTAATTCAAATTCCAAAAAGATCAATTCCAATTCAAAAAAGATATTAAAATAAAAAAATAAATAAATTATTCAAATAAAAAAACAAAATCTGTGCCAATTCCAATGAAGTTTAGAAAATCGATTCCACTTCCAGAATTGGAATCGAGGGTCAATTCCAATTCCAGAATGGAATTAATCCCATGACTGATAGAGCAATATAGTAGTTTGACTGTCAAATTTTATTTCTCTGAGTTCAACAAGATTATAGGAATCCTGGTTCCAACTTGGGTCACATCAGGCATGTACGTCCATAACACAAAATAATTTTTTTTATTGTATTGTCTAGTAGTTGCTTAATAAAAAATATGCAAAGTACATTTTGAGTCCTCAGCATGCACAAGTACTTAACTTTATTTTATTCATTGTAGTTTACGGTTTATCTTCATTATAGATGTACACAGTTTATGTATGTCCATAACGCTATACATCCATTACACAATTCTCACTGTGCAAAGTTGATAGGGCTACCACATTTTGTCAAATATTTGAACTACACTGGATATAAGTCATTATGTGGCTCTAAAGCCATTGTTTTCACCCAACACTAGTTCTGTCATAAGGAAAAATAACCATGCCCAGCACATGCCCATTGACTGTGACATCAACTGGTATTGACATATCAAGAAGCACATGGATGTGAAATACAATTACAATATCCTAACAAAGGAATTTGATTAACCAAGGATATGTGAAATTGAGTGTGTCCGAACTCCCAAGGCAGTTTATCTTCATCATCATGTCTTGTCATCTTAGTTGAATAAGGTCCATTTGGGATAAAACGATTAAAGTTAGCATGCAAAAATGGTAAGAAGTGAAAAAGTATTTTTATATCTGAGACATTAAAGAGCTTATTCTAACTACTTTCAAGAAGTATAACTAAACAGAGCAAAATGATAGACAAAACAAACCAAAGAGAACGGGGAAGAACATAAATACTCCAGTACATGAACATAATTTTGTTGTATGATAAATATATAGTATATAATATACGATATTTATTATGAAATATATATATCTATATGACAGAAAAACAACAAAAGAAACTGCAAGTTTGTAAGAATTACTGGGTGAGAAGAATTGCAGGAGTGAAAAGAATAGCCAAATGAAGAATGGAGGAGCTGAGGGAGGAAGTAGGTGTGACAGTTCCACGAGGAAGTTGGTGTGACAGTCCCACGAGGAAGTTGGTGTGACAGTCCCATGAGGAAGCTGGTGAGGAGCCGACTAAAGTGGGCTGGATGTGTGGAAAGAACAGAAGGGGTATGGTTGATGAAGACAACAGATGCGCTTAGAATGGAGGTTAGAATGAGAAGAGGAAGACCGAGACTGAGGACTGTGTGAAGAAAGATTTGGCAGGAGTGGGAGGGGAGTGGAGAATGAGGGCAAGGGATGGGGGGAGTGGAGAATGAGGGCAAGGGATGGGGGAGTGGAGAATGAGGGCAAGGGATAGGGGGAGTGGAGAATGAGGGCAAGGGATGGGGGAGTGGAGAATGAGGGCAAGGGATAGGGGGAGTGGAGAATGAGGGCAAGGGATGGGGGAGTGGAGAATGAGGGCAAGGGATGGGGGAGTGGAGAATGAGGGCAAGGGATGGGGGAGTGGAGAATGAGGGCAAGGGATGGGGGAGTGGAGAATGAGGGCAAGGGATGGGGGAGTGGAGAATGAGGGCAAGGGATGGGGGAGTGGAGAATGAAGGCAAGGGATGGGGGGAGTGGAGAAAGAGGGCAAGGTATGGAGGGAGTGGAGAATGAGGGCAAGGGATGGAGGGAGTGGAGAATGAGAGCAAGGGATGGGGGAGTGGAGAATGAGGGCAAGGGATGGGGGAGTGGAGAATGAGGGCAAGGGATAGGGGAGTGGAGAATTAGGGCAAGGGATGGGGGAGTGGAGAATGAGGGCAAGGGATGGGGGAGTAGAGAATGAGGGCAAGGGATGGGGGAGTGGAGAATGAGGGCAAGGGATGAGAGGAGTGGAGAATGAGGGCAAGGGATGGGGGAGTGGAGAATGAGGGCAAGGGATGGGGGAGTGGAGAATGAGGGCAAGGGATGGGGGAGTGGAGACTGTTGGTGGAGTCAGCAGTGAAATGGGACTTGTGATGAAGATGATGTGAAGGGAAAAAAACGATTGATGACTGGTATCGGTGTCAGCCTCATCCCGGTCTACGGTGATAAAGAGGAGAGCAACATCTAATTATATGACCTTATTTATTGAATTAATTGTTGACTGTGAAACAAATTATGCATCCATGTTTTACTGAATATTACAGTTGTTCACTGTTCTTTATCTTACATCCCAGCCAAACAGTTCTTCCTGTTTCTCTGTTTATTATGCTGCATAAGCCTGCATGCAATGGCTTCTTGAAAAACCCAATAGATTGAAAACGAATGAGAACAGACTGAACATTATTGGAGGAACAGCTGAGATTCAAAATGTATTTTGTTCATTAAAAAAGTAGTACATTAAGAACACTGTCAATAATAATGGCTGGTTTTACAAAGTTTAGAGCTGACATGTATGTTTCTGCATAAGAACATCTGGGTTAGTTTAAACAAAGTATTAGTAAAATACTACTTTTGTACATTATGGTTATTGGAAGATGCACGGTTGTTATTTAAAGGCTTTGTAGCAACGTTGTGGGTGGGCGGGCTTAAAACATGTGAATATGGATATTGTTGACGTACACGCGATAAAAAAAAATTTAAAACCCTCATTGAGGTACAAAAATCAAAAGTTTGTCTCAGATTAGCGGAGTCCATTGTCCGAAGCCGAACACACGCCGGAAACTCCCGAAGTACCGCGTGACGTCACACGTGGAACACAACACAACAAATATGGATTCATCGAGTGTCTCGGATGCGGATTGTACAAATGAAACTGACTGTACCGAAAATTGTAATGATTTTGAATGTTGTGATGACGATTTACCCATTGTTCGGGTTATGGGTGTTCGGCCATATCGGTATGAGCCGCTGGCACAGGAGAAGCAACTTCGTGAAGCTGACCAAAATAGAAAGAAGCCGGAATCTGACAGTCACGTTGTCGTTGACATTGATCGCAAAGGAAACACAGATTGGTAAGTTTTGGAATACTTTAAATTACATATCGTTTACTACGTATTTATTTCTCCTTTCTGGAACGGTAAATGGATACAAACACAGCGTATTGTGTGCGTTAATAAGCATATATCAGAGATAAGTAGAACCGAGAGCACGATGGGCGATAATTGAAGAACTGGATGACAGGTACGCAGTGGTATCAATTTTATGTTGAAATAACATCACAATATGTGTAATATTGGTAATGCAGTGAGGCAGATAAAATATCGTTGAGTTCTCCTGGGTTTCCAGCACTCGGTACGTTCTATTAAATTGACTTGTCTGTAATATGTTGTGGTTATCAGAATATGATGGTATTTTGAGGTGTCATTCAACCAGTCAGTTTTTTTCAGAACATATGATTATCCCTGGCTTGAGTTGTTCCGCCTCCTTGAACTGAGTCAATATGGACGACCCGTGTGTTTACTTTGTTGACAGGTGCACGTGTAATTGTTGTGAGCCAATGGAGTCTGAGACAGAGAGCCACTGTTGCAGAGAAATTCCGCAGATATTGGCAAAAATTTACGAGCTAGGCTTGGAAGAAGCCACATGTATTACTACCCATCCAGGGTTTGAAGGGGGGTGTTTGAATGTGTGGGCACTGGAAATTGCATATCTGCAATACCGGCAGACGTATGGAGCAATGAAGAAGGCCATACATGAGTGAGTTGTTTTAACTAGATTCAGTAGATTGTTCATTTCTAGTTGGTTTCCAGCACTCGGCAACATTATATTAACTGACTAGTCTATAATATCTTGTGGTTAACAGAATCTGATGGTATTTTGAGGTCTCATTCAACTAGTAAGCCTTTTCCAGAACATTAACACCAAGCCTACCTTCCTGTGCTGGCAGTGAGGGTGGTCACTGCCACGGTGCGGGTCGTCCTCAATGGTTCTTTAACGTCCTGAATTAATGAGACGGGACCGACCGACATTAACGTGATACAGGGATATATTAACGAGGGATACAGTGTCCCTAATGTTGAGACCCAGATTTTTACATCAAATTTGACTTGGGCAGAAATGGTTAGCAAACTATAATCTATGTACATTAGCCTTGCATTCATGTGTTATACACGATTCTTCTACTATGTTATGTATTGTATGTTCTTGTTCAATTTCAGAAAATACAGATACACAGCATATCGCCAGTTAGTGAGGTGGTGTTGGGGATATCTTGGGGAAAAACATAGAGTACCACTACCGGCATGTGCTGTTGCTAAGATACGACAACAATACCCAAAAGATGGTGGAGCATACAAAGGATTTCAGTGGCCAAATGTGTGAACTTCATATATTTTCAGTCCACCCACACATCCTTCTTGTTGGTGTGATAACCAACGACGTTCAACAGAGAACTTCAAATTTGGTCTTGTGTTCTGACTTCTGAAGCCTCCAGAACATTTGTAATTTGCCTTTTCACTTGTATTCTCATGATTGCACTGGCTCACAGTATAGGAAGTATATTTGGAGTAAATTGAGATCAGTAGCATGCATCAAGCATATGAATTTGAATATAAATATTTTTGAGACTTAGTAGTGCACGTATGACTATGTACTAATTATGTTGCGAGTTCAAACAGGCAATTATATACTACATATGAGTTTGTCCACAAACGTTTTATTTTACCGGGAGTGAGCCACTCTTTGTTCCGCTCTTCCTCCTTCAGGTGTGCGTGATCACACATAGCATATGTGTCATCATTTTGCTCATGGATGTCCTGTATATGACCAACCAGTGATCGCCACATCCCCTCCATCCGTTGTTCTTGGCCTGGTTGTCCCGAGGCAGCTACATAGTACATGTGATTCACTATGGACTTTCTCCAGAGAGCAACATGTTGGCAGCCACT
This sequence comes from Lamellibrachia satsuma, assembly GCA_033239005.1. Lineage (NCBI taxonomy): Eukaryota > Metazoa > Annelida > Polychaeta > Sabellida > Siboglinidae > Lamellibrachia > Lamellibrachia satsuma. Next base: position 107,030 of record BSQZ01000009.1, read on the forward strand.
TCTCTTTGACACAGCATCTACTTTGTTACCAAGTCCTGGATAAAAAATGGATCATAATTAAACAACAAAATTATCATACATCTAAATTAAATGCCAAAACAAAAAAAAAGAATTTCACTTAATAATTTTGTGATGAAAAAATTTATTATGACAAAAAAATTGTCAGATAATGTTTCAGCATCTCAAAAATAGGAAAAGAAATTACTTCTTTCCCAAAACCACGTCTGCCAACCTGCTGAGCGATTACATGATGTGCCCCGAATGCATATTGCAATATAATTAAGAATATAAATTTACAAAAATACCTTTTGCAACGTGCCAAACATCATAATAGTGTTTCATGTTGGCAGCCAGAGGGTTGTCATGGAGTTGATCGCGTAGGTAGGCGTTGATCTGTTTGTGCCGGTCAGTTATAATGCAGTCGAGCTGCATCCCGCAACTATTGGTTAAGTACTCAATGCCTCTTCGTAGCCCTTCCAACTCACAGGCATTGCTACTGCCTACTTCATTGCTCTGTTAAATAAAATTATTTAAGGGAGGTAAGCACTTTGTATAATGCTCTTAATACCATATAATGTAATAGAATGTTCTTGACACTAAAACAAGGTGCATATAATAAAATGTCCACTGATGTGTTTAATAAAACCGAAAAGTGCATTAAAAAATCTAGATGTAAACAGTTTTGTTGATGGTATTGTAAAATGGCAGATATTAAGTTATTATTGAATGTAAATAAACCAACAGATGTATGCTTTTTGCATGTATTTTTCATATGTAATATATGGAAAAAATATTGATAAAATTCTTATACCTGAACAAGTTGTATGTCCAGAACTTTGTTGACTCGGTTCTCCATTAGAGTATATCCGCCGTATTTGGCGGAGTGTCCTGGACTGTCGTACCGGCCATCTCCAGACAATTCGAGTCCACCTCCAATTTCTCTAAGCTCATCAAGAACTTGGTTTTGTGAGGCAGTCCACTCGTTCACAACTGCAGGCACAACATAATTTGACTGATGGCGATGATAGGTCGAGCGGCTTATGGCCACCATGTTCATGAACGAGAACATTTTGAGTATTTGAGATGGCAGCGCCCCACACATCAGAATCGAACTTGACATCAAGATGTTTCCAGCAGGCAGTTGATGTATATACGGCTGACTGTTCCATTTATAAATGAAACTACACTCCTTACACTTTTGAACCACCTGAATCAAACTACCATCTAATTTTGTTATGTAGCCAACTGTAGGGGCTGCACACGCACGACAGGATCTGAAGAGTTCCAGCAGCTGTTGTTCAAAAACAAGAAACTTCCTCTGGTCCTTTTCGCTTAGCTTGGGTGCAACATTTCTGAAATAAACAAACAGTGTGTGACGTATTCATCTTTAATTAGAAACAGCTAGCCACCTAGTGGACTTACTGAAGACTATAAGCCGCCTGCATGTGCGCGCAAGTTTAAGCAGTTGGCACACCCTGCCATTTTTGTGTTATTTATAATTAAACTACTGTCTTTAAACTTACAAGCATTTAACATGTCTTGTTGACGATTTTCAACAATGTGAGAGGCAATAAAACTGTATATGAGAACACAATGTGTTTTTGTTTTAGAATGTCATGTTAAAAAATATACACTCACTCCTCATCAGTGGACACATCCTCATCTTCTGCTGCCTCCGAGCATGACAATTCGGAGGGCTTGTACTCGCTACCTTTATCTGGCGAAGGAAAGGGTGAAGGTAGTGGTGATGATGGATGTGGCAAGTTGACTTGCGTTTCATAATTATCCTCCGTGAGTGCGAGTGGTGGAGCTGGAAGCGGTGGAGCCACTCCCTTGACTGGTGTTGAGTGTGTCACACAGAAGTCGCTTAAAGAGTACTGCGTGGCCGCATCTGTCATCATGAACCGATCAGTTTGGCTTTCTGTGTAACACAGCATACAAACCATTTTATATGGGATGGGGTCAGAGATCAAATACTAAAAGACCAGGGCATTACTTTAATTTTTATGTTTTAAAGTTTCAACATTGTTAAATGTACTCACTCTCACTCTTTACGTACACACATTTCTTCTGGGTGCATTGTGTCCCTTTGGTGGCAGAAGTGGTCGCTTCAGAGGTGACAATGGCATCACAGGATGGTGCAGGTAAATCTTGAACCTGCTGTGCTACCTCTGGTATGTGTGGGAATACTGTATGTTCTTCCAGCAACTACATATAAAACAAATTACAATACCTGTAATAAATAAACGGTTCATATTCTACAGATACTTTGTGAGAACACCTACACAATCAATCAGGTCACATTTATTTTGACACAGCATATCTCTAAAAATAGAATCAGGGGTGTTTACAATAAAAGAAACAAATTATTAATTACAATACACTACATTAATGAATATAAGAATTAATCTATAAATGCCACCATTGATGTATATTCACATGGAACAGGCTGTATTGTAAATTTATATCCTAATCCTCCCATAATAGTTCCTAGAACAATTTATAAAGAATCATGACCACCCCTAGATATTAATATATTTTAGTGTCGTTTCAATTTTATTATATAACTAATTCATTTCCTAGGTTAATAAATCATGCTGAAACCCCACTTTATGATAATTTCTAGATCACGAAATTTAATAAAATGTAAATTTACCCTGGCAACCACCAGCTTGGACGCTGCAGATCCAGTTCGTTTCGTTTTGGAGGGACGACACTCGTTGCTGCTTTCACCGTCATCTTTTCGTTTTTCTCTCATTTTTCTGGGGTCTGGTGGGTTAATTGTTGGTACAGCGTGCTCTTCCAATGATTTGTTTTTCTTGTGTTTCATCCGTACCTTCAGTTCCTCGCCAGGCTTGTAGGACTCGCCAGTGAAATGTGCCTCACATATATGACAGTTTGTACGGGACTCGTCATCCGGCATCACAAAGTCGGCGCGTTTTAACTGCACAAATCTTGTCCACAAACGCCTATACTTTAGAATTTTCGGGAACTGATGCATTGTGTGGCCCGTCAGATTAGAGTTCCCACAAAACATTACCCTACACCGTTTCATTATTTTACAACTATAACAAAAGACAACGCAAATCTGTCACGGAGATAATCTCTGGCATTCTTCGAGTTCTCGTGTGTTCCACGTGTGACGTCACGGCTCAAATCAAAACAAAACCACGTGTTTCTTCTCGGGCGGGGAAAGGCCCTTCTTTGGTGCTCATTAAAAAATGTGCGCAATTATAAAAATATGGTGCCATCTCAGTTGGTCATAATGTTACGTTTCCTATCATTATCAGTAATTAAAATAAATAGAAAAAATGGTCGCTACATAGCCTTTAATATAATAAATGTTCAGTTAATTATTAAAAACTTATGTCATAATGATGTTGAGTCTACGTTTCTTTATTGGTTATGCTGCATGAGCTTTGATGAAAGGGCTTTCAGAGAAGCCCAACATCTTTTGACTTGAGAAAGAAATTTTTTTTTTATATTCTGATTCTTCATAATGTATGCATTTTTGAAGTTTTATTTCAATCAGTAATGTTTTGAAGTTGATATTATGTAATTTGTGCATTTTAAATAGAGAAATCTGAAGTGTACGTCCATAACAATCAGAGACTAGCAGGAAATGAATTAATTTCTACTTTATATGGAAGCTTAAAGTCTAGTGCACAAACACATAGTTTTGTTGTATTTTTGTGTATTCATACTTCAGAGTTTTTGAAATGATTGAAGCAACATCCAAAAATCATTTTCTCTGAGTACGTCCATAATGGGACTATTTTTAGAACATTCCTCAAAAATGAGTGAAGATGGAGGGTATTATTTGGCATGTTAATAGTACTAGCTAAGTTACATATTATGCCCAATTCAAAATCCACCTATCCCAGTTGTGCTGTACTACAAAGTTTCCAAAATTCTCTGAAATGTACGTCCATAATGCTGGAATTGTCTTTTCATCTTTTAGTATCAGTTATGGACATTTTTCCCAGTTTATGGCAGTTTATACTGGTAAATACCAGTAACTACCGTTTTTCCCAGGTTTCTCCCATTGCCTGTCTAAAACCAGTTTTTCCCAGGCTTCTCCCATTGCCTGTCTAAAACCAGTTTTTCCCAGGTTTCTCCAATTGCCTGTCTAAAACCAGTTTTTCCCAGCTTTCTCCCACTGTCCTGTCCAAAACCAGTTTTTCCCAGGTTTCTCCCATTGCCTGTCTAAAACCAGTTTTTCCCGGCAACGTGCTAACCCTGGTGTATTCTGAAACACCTAGTCTTAGACTTTGATTACCACATAGTAGTGAAAACATTATTGCAGGCCTGGGGTAATACTCCCCATAATATTGATATGAAATAGATAGTAACAAATAAAAATATATCTATGGCAATAGATGGAACAGACCAACAAATCATAGAAAACATCTTGAATAAGGAGTTGTAAACGGCTTTACTAGTTTACTACTGAATGAACACAACATATACACTGTAAACACATGTGTATACTGCAAAATGTTTAACTGAGAGAAAATATTTCCAATGAAAAAATACATATATACAGACCATAGACAATTTAGAAATGACACTGCATGAAGTATAAAATAGCCAATCATCTAGGGGAATACCTTCAAATCGATACCTTGTTCCTGTAAACATTATCACTTGGTAAAAAAATTCCCAACCCTACCAAATCTTTCACGGCAGATGCAGTTACTACTTATATTCCTTTTCCCCAGTATATTGGTTGAAGTCATATTCAAGCTACTTAATAGAATATGCCGGTTTTTTTTTAAATCTGAAAAAATTTTTGCACCAGAGATCAATATACTAATTCACTAACAGTTATTTCATCAATTCAATTCAATTGTTTTGAGCGAAATACATATGACAACCAAAGTAAGACACAACATATTAAATGTACACACAAAATGGGTCCATTCATTAACTTTCTTGTGATGAATTTACGAATAGTTGCGGACAGTTTTGACCGATAAAGTGAAATATATTCGTATTGTGCCCATAAATATTAATAATTTTTTATTCACACTTTATTTGTTTTTAATGTAAATGTGTATTGCATCACTGTATGTTAAATAGTTCCTGTTCACCCACCAGGCTGCATCAGTGCCTGTATCAAAAGTACATTGAAGCTAGGTGACACATATGGTTGTACAAAATTATTTATTAAAATTTGAAAAATGGCAGTACATCTGGCTCATGAAATTTAATCCCGATAAATGGTTTACAATGACACTAGCCACCAGAAAACCTTCACCTAATCTTTACACTTTTTGTGATCAGCAACTAAAATATGTTAAATCACACTGCTATCTTGTTGAATATATGTTGAATCACACTGCTATCTTGTTGAATATATGTTGAATTACACTGCTATCTTGTTGAATATATGTTGAATCACACTGCTATCTTGTTGAATAAATGTTGAATCACACTGCTATCTTGTTGAATATATGTTGAATCACACTGCTATCTTGTTGAATATATGTTGAATCACACTGCTATCTTGGCATTCAACTAACAAATACACTAAATTGGACAATGCAAACAAAAACAACCACAAATAAAGCACAAGTACTTTGAAATTTTAATCAATGTCCAACCTACATTAAATCAGTGGCCTATACTACATCAGTCCGTCCAATTCTAAAATATGCTACTACATCATCATGGACCTGGGATCCACATTCCCTAAGGATAAAGAATATTAGAACTAATGAATTCAGTAGAAATAACACAAAGACAAGTTGCCCAATTTTGAAAAAAAATTCTAGAGCCCGGAACTCAAAAAATTACTTAAAGACCTTGGATGGGAAATGCTCCAGACATTGAAAAAAATTAAGACTGTATATTATATAAAATGCAGCACAAACACATAGACATCCCACTAGACAAGTACATTAAACACAACACCAGGTGCTCACGTAAACACAATACTAAATTTCTTCAAATTAGACACACAACACATTTGGAAACAGTTGTTTCCCATCTACCATTAAAGAGTGGAACTCTCTACCTTCAAGCACTATCTCATGTAATTCCTTAGATTCATTCCAGTCCAATCCAAACAAGTCTCATCCCTTCTACTTGGTGTCTATGCCAGGGGAAGTAAAAGATCCTACACAGGGAAATGGAAAAAAACACTTTTGTGGTCTTAGTGTGCCTCATAGCGCTGGTGATCTCGATCTCTAAACTCACTATACGAAATCCCAGTTTAGCTGTGATAAGCTGTAAAGTGGGTATCTCATCAAGCATTCAGTAGACTCAAGAAGCGAGTAAGTCATAATATTTATCTCGTCAGAATCCACTTGATACACTTACAAGTATTGGACATTTGCAAGACCACTGATAAGTCTGGTACAATTCTCCCATATCTTAAACCAGTCTTTATCAATTCTATTTTTTTAAATGTTCGTAGAGGGTGCAGATATAATATTGTCGGGCAATGAATTCCATACATCTACCACTCTGACTAAAAAATCGGCGTCTACATTAGCTTCATCAGCCTTATGGGCCACTGGGCTCAAGAGGATAGGTGAGGTGACATAGCTTCATACATTGTTGTTTGTTTAATTTTTTACTTTGGCCTCTGAGGTTATTTAGATTAATTTTTAAAAACTGATCTGGGTTCTCCTTCTCAGTTAACAACTTACAAGTCTCAATTAAATTCATTTAATCCTATTACCAGTTTTTTTTTTGTCCTATGCTGCAGTTCCTCTAGCATTAAAATATCTTTAGCATAATAAGGTGACCATATCTGTATGCAATATTCTAGACGAGGTTTTTCTGTCAAAATTAATAAATGCTCTCTTTACTGAACACCAAACAACCATAGCTTGTTGGGTTGCTGCAACAACTTGTTTCTCCCATTTCAAATTATTTTAAATCCAGACACCTAGATACTTCTCTTGAACTGTTTCTGCTAAAACAATGTTATTTTCGGTTGTCATAGTGTACTGGAATTTTAGATTGTCTTTGCCTATGTGCATCCTTTTACATTTACTTGTGTTGAAGTTATCTAAATCAGCTTGTAAGATTTCAGTCAGATTTGTTTTTAAGAGTTCTGAATATTTTGGCGTCGTCAGCAAACATTTTTATATGACTATTTACTGTCTCTGGTATATCATTTACATAAATTAAAAAGAGAATAGGTCCCAATACTAATCCTTGCGGAACCCCGCTAATGACATCAAACCATATTCACTTCTTACCATAATTCGCATTATCCTATCTCATAGAAAATAAGCTATCAATTCTAAAACTTTACCTCGTATTCCATAGGCAGATACTTTCTGCAACAACCTATTTTTCGGGACTTCGTCAAATGTTTTTTGAAAATCAAACAAAATAACATCAACATTATGACCCCGATCTTCTGTCCAACTTTCAAAAGTTTGAAACAAATTTGTTAGACAAGAATGACCCTTTGTAAAGCCATGTTGGCCTGGGGTATTTAACAGGGTTGGGTTTCTGACAGTAAGAAAAGTATTTCTGACGTGACAATGTCAGAAACTGTCAGAATCTAATACATGCTATATAAATTTATGATTTTCTGCACTTGGTGTGATGAACCAGCATTCTATCACATTTGGGTGACATCTGGTAACCATAGAACTTACATCTACTGATCTAGCAACTGTTTTTCCATTACTTTCCACTATAACAAAATGTTCCCACATAGCCTTAGCTGGTCTGCAACCCTTAAACATGGTGCGTGCAGGGGTACTAGTAGCACTATTAAAGTCACTATTCAATATGACAATGTCTAAACAAAAATTTAGTAATCAATTTGCACTTATTTCACATGTAACAGTGTATCTCTATGTGAAGGTGTAGCAACAGGTGGCTGGCCAAGCAACTTGCTAAGTAGAAAGGGTAAACGGACATAACCCCACTGGACAAAACCCCACTTAGACATAACCCCACTGGACATAACCCCACTCGGACCAAACCCCACTCGGACATAACCCCACTCAGACAAAACCCCTTTTGGCCTACTGCATATAGATTCAAAGACAACAATATTTGTTGTTTTCTGTTTTATTATTATGATCCAACCACAATCAGAAAATAATTGTACATCAGGTGGCAAATGTTAAATTTTGTATACTGTTATGATACAAAAATTATAATACATTTTCTAACCAAGGACACTTTTACACAATACCATGCAACAGGCCTTCATTATAATTTGTATCAGTGTTTTTTTTAATTTGACATTCTAAAAAAAAATATCTGAAATCAGCTATATATCTATAATTTCTCATCTCTGGTAATTTACACAAGATATTTACCTCAGCATTGGTAGTCACACCTCCCTTACAACTGAACGCTGTGCGGTTGGAGCACTCCCATCGGACAGTCTTTTTGATATATTTTCGGGTGTATATGTAGCCTCCGTGCATCAGCTTTAGACCACCTTCGTTGTTGATGACGATCTCCATGTTGTAGAATAATGAAGGTTCATGTTTACTGGTGTCCTTTTATACCCTTTAATACCAGTCAACTGTAATGTAACTAGCAACTAAGAAAAGCCAATTTTACTGGCTTCCCTTAAATTGATGTCCTAAATTATCCCCCTTGAACCATTTAGCTCTGATGTAGCAGTTAGAAGAAGCCAATTCTACTGACTTCCCTTAACTGCTGTCAGGGATGATCCCATTACGTACATCACCAAGTACAACAGAGAAACATCCACTTAATTTATGGCTATATTAAACATCTAATAGGACCAAATTTACATTTGAAAACAATTCCTTTTGAAGTGCAAGCAGAAATATAGTTACTTCATTTCAAAATATTATTTATTTTTACCTAATTTTTTTTATTTTCATTACTTCTAAAAAAATAAAAGTGGGGTTTTGTCTTCGTGGGGTTTTGTCTTCGTGGGGTTATGTCCGAGTGGGGTTATGCCCAGTGGGGTTATGTCCTGGCATTGGGCCAATCAGCTTATACCTCCATCAAGCACAGACAGATGCACATCTGATAAAAACAAGCTCAGACAACACTCTAAAATAAAAAAATTAGTTGTAGCTCACTTGATAGTTCAGCTCTGGAAATTGGGACTTCAAATGATTGCCTGGACCTGCCTTGAATCTTTCTTTGATATTGATTTGCCTAATCTTACACAATGAAGCTGTTCATAGCTCACTATCAGCTCACAGCAGTGAGCAGTACAACAGTACAGTTCTGTCTCAATTGCTTAAGTTTAAATCCTTTGTTGGCTTCCAGTTAGCTTATTGACACAGCCACACAGATCTGTGCACAGTCCTAACTCAGTCCCTAGAAGTCCTCTCCAATGTTATTACTGGTATGAACCTACACCCAACCAACTTATTTCATGCTTTCCCAATTGTGACTGACACATGCCCTGCTCTTTTAAAAGGCACCTGCCAAGTGAAACCATCGTGCAACAATTACATAGATCTGTTATCATTTCTATCTGCTAACAAACTGGTACAAAATGCAAACATAATAAACTGCACAGAATAAAAGCTGCAATTGTATATGACATGTAACAGGTTAATAATGCATTATTACATTGATTTAATATACAATCTACACATTAAACAAAATGTCATGTGATAATTTTTCGTCTTCTCAAAAACCGAGTTTCTGACATTTTGATGTCAGAAAGGTATTTCTGTTGAGACCACATTTTATAGTTTATACCGCGGTAGAAACCATCCTGTCAGAAACATGCCAACCCTGGTATTTAAATTGTTTTCTAATAAATATTTTAACATTGCATCCTTCACACAAGATTCCACCAGTTTACTGGCCAGACAAGTTAAACTCACTGGTCTATAATTACCAGCCATAGACCGGGATCCCTTCTTATAAATTGGAGAAATGTTTGCCAATTTTCAATGTAATAGCACTACATCGCTAGACAATGATTTCATGAATATTAAAAACAACGGTTTAGCTAAAGTTTCAGCACAATCCTTCAATATATTTGGATGCATACTATCTGGATAACAAGCTTTGTCTTCTTCTAACTGCTGTAACTTTATAAATATATTTTTCAATCTAATAGTACTACACCGCTAGACAATGATTCCATGAATATTAGAAACAACGGTTTAGCTAGTTTCAGCACAATCCTTAATATCTTTGGATGCATGCTATCTGGATAACAAGCTTTGTCTTCTAACTGCCGTAACTTTATAAATATATCTAGCTCAGTAAATTTGATCTTGTTTAAAACCTTGTTTTCTGGAACTCTGTTATCAAAATCTGTTAAAATATTATCACCATCATCTTCCATTGTAAATACCGATTCAAAGAACTTCCCTAGAACATCAGCTATTTCCTGGTCATTTGTTCTGATTTCACAGTTATCCTTTCTTAAATGTGATATGGTTTTACCTTTTGCTTACTTCTTACAAAGCTATAGAAACGCTTTGGTTTGTCTGTCATGCTCTCCAAAAGCTTCGTTTCGTACTCCCTTTGTGATTTTTTTTTCTTTTTATTTCTTTGCCTTTTATATTCTTCATATTTAAATTTTTTTTCACCTCCTCTTCAATTTTCAACTTAAAGTGTTTACATCTCCAGTTTACTCCTTTTGTTTCCATTTCTTCTTCCCACTTAACATAATGAAAGGCTGCATTCATAGCTGCCATATTTGCTTTCCAGTAATCATATTGTTTCCCACCATATGCTCTTGACAGCCTCTTGTATCTATAACCGAGAATGTAATGAATGTCCACACCAATCCAACACGATCACTTTTCCCCAGTGGAGCAATAGATTTTGGGTTCTCAATCATATAATCCTCGCTTGTGAAAATTAAATCTAACACTGACGGTTCATTTCCTTCCCTACATTTTGCGCTAAAATCAACATGTTGTTTCAGGAATAAGTCCTGTGTTACATCAACAAAATTTGCTGGAAGTGAGTTATCATGAGCTTTCAACAAACAGCTCTTCAGGGAAACTGAAGTCCCCAAAAATCAGAAGGTGAGATAAGATAAGTCTTTATTGTCTCAACAATGAAATTGAGAAATTTGTCTCGGGTAAGAACAGACATGACTGCAATATATACCTTCTATAAAAGCGGCAGATAAAAGTGAAACAGATTAATAATAATAGTAATAACAATAAATACACAATAAAATAAATGAATAGACATTATATACATTGCATACACATTACTTGTTATGCTAAGAACGACAAGTGACACTGTTCTACAGCATCTGCCAGATGACACGAGCTGAAATTCATTACGTAAAACATGTTTTGTATCATAAATAATTTTGACTGACTGTCTTCTTAATGTATGTTCAAAAATCTCCTGAAGGGAGATGATCATGGGACATGTGGAACCTGTTATTTTCATGGCAGTTCTCATCAGCTGAGAAAGCTATGATTTCAACTGAACAGACAGATTGCCAAACCAAGCAGTAATCGTTCAACAGGCAGATTGCCAAACCAAGCAATAATAGGTAGTAAACGTTTTCGGTAAAAAGGAATTAACAGCAGGATTTTAGCGTAAATTAGTACACACTGACTTCGTTGTTTTGTTACACAGTGTTCTCCGTATTCGCTAGGTGGCAGGTTTTTTTTCTCATGCGAGGTTAATAGAAGACACAGTTAGCAAGTATATTAGCCTAAAGTGTTCTTTTGATCACAAAAACAAGGCTAACGTAGCAAACTAATTAAAACTAAATTGTATGATGGCGCCGTGCAAACAGCAGTTAAAGGCCACAAGGCACGTAATTCGTGGCAGTTGCAGTAACTGGGTGGACTTCGTCAAGTCTGGGTGCGAGAAGTCCTGGGCTGAGGTCCAGGCAGATAGTTTTAGTTTTGAGTGTAGGGGATGTACGAAGATGAAGGAACTAGAGGTGGAGTTGGAAGAGCTGAGGTTGCTCATTGTGGCAATGGTGGGAAGGGAACATGGGGGTTGTGCCAGTAGTTCCGGTGGGGGAACAGTAGATGATAAAGTGGGGAAAGACACAAGAGATTCTAGGGAGAGCTCACCGCAGCCTGGGAGGAAGCTGAGAGGAGGGAAGGTGACAGGTCGTAGGAAGACAGGACGTAAGGAGAAGGGAAGGAAAGGAGAAGGGAAGGAAAGGAAGGGGAGGGAAGACAACCGGAGTGAAGGAGATGGGAGACAGGAGGGAAGGAGAAGGGAGTGGGGGAGACGGGAGGGAAAACAACCGGAGTGAAGGAGAGGGGAGTGGGAGAGACAAGAGCAAAGGAGTGGGAAGTGGGGGAGACAGGAGCGAAGGAAAGAGGAGGGAAGGGGTCAGGACAGAATGTGAAGGAGGGGATCGAACGGAAGAGTTATTCTGCAGCAGTGATAGAGGGGGTGAGGAAGAGAGCGAGGGTGTTTGTGGGGGATTTGATAGTTAGGAAGACTGATAGAGTCTTAAACAAGGGAGATGATGTGATGGTCTGCTTGCCTGGAGCCAAAATAGAGGCGATAACTGAGAGGGTAAAAAACATCGTAGGCTCGGGTAAGGGTGGATCTGTTTTAGTACACGTAGGGACAAATAACGTAGAGAGGGAAAGTACAACTGCCATAGTTAGGAAATATAGGCAGTTGGTCAGAACACTAAAACAGACGTGGGTTGAACAGGTAATACTGTCAGGGATTTTACCTGTAATGGGCAGGAGGGGTAACAAATATCGAAATTGTCGGGGGATGGCAATTAACATGTTAGTCCAGAAGCTATGTAGGGAAGAGGAAGTTGGATTTGTGGATTTATGGGGAAGTTGTGTTGGGAGGGCTGATATGTACATGAAGGATGGGCTTCATTTAAGTGGAAAGGGGGCGGCAGTATTCGCGGACAAACTTTCAGCAGCAGTAGATAGTGACTTGGGTACAATGACAAATATTTTTGGAAGTAAACATTCTTTAAACTAGAAGTGCACAGGGGTTACCTAGAGGTGTCTCAAGCAGAACAAGAGGCCACTAGCACAGATAAACCAATATCAAATCATCCGAAAAACATCTCTGAAAAAGGTTATAGATGCATATGTTTAAATGCAAGGAGTATAGTAAATAAGAAAAACGAATTAAACAGTATGGTAGAAGATATTGACCCTCACATAATTGGTGTAACTGAATCATGGGCCAACATAGATATAACAGATGCTGAATTAGGACTGACAGGATATGTAATGTTTAGGAAAGATCGAATAGGAAGAAGGGGCGGGGGAGTTATTTTATATGTTAAAGAATCTATTCAGGCTTATGAAATAAAACTAGAAAGGGAAGCAGATTGCGATGAAGCTGTTTGGTGCAAAATTGTTTCAGGAAATTCAAAATTAACTATTGGATTAGTTTACCGAAGTCCAAACATAAACGAAGAGGACAACACAAAAATAAAAAATGCTATAAAGGAAGTTAGTAAAGGGGAATGTATTATAATGGGAGAATTTAACCATGGACACATACAATGGAATTCTCTAGAGAGCACAGGGATTGAGGAACAACAATTTCTATTTTTAATCCAGGATAGCTTTCTTACTCAGCACGTACTAGAACCAACCAGGGGAGAAAATGTATTAGATATAGTTTTGTCATTAAAATCAGAAAGTAAAAATAAGAAAACGTACAAGAGAAACTTCCACAAAGGTAACTACAAAGATATGAGAAAATACTTAGCAAAGGTAGATTGGAATAACATGCTGATGAATAAGACTGCAATTGAATGTTGAAATATTCTAAAATATGAAATTGAGAGTATCATCGATAAATTTGCTCCCTTCCAAAAACAAGGAAAACGGTGTAGAAAGAAACACTTGTCAAAAGAGGCTATTAGAAAAATAATGCTAAAACAAACTATGTGGAGGGTTTATAGGCGTACCAGAAAGGAAAAAGACTATGCAAAATACAAAGAGGCACTTAATGCAGCTACAACTGAAATCAGACAATCTAAAAGAAGCTATGAGCAAAAACTAGCATGTAACATAAAAAATGACAGCAAGAGTTTTTATGCATATGTCAGGAGTAAACAAAACGTACAAGACAAGTTTGGACCTCTAGAAGACAGTGCTGGAAATATAATATCACAGGGGTTTTTAATGGCGGAAGACCTAAATGGTTACTTCAGTTCAGTGTTTACCAAAGAAGATATTAGTTCATTACCAGTTGCTGATGCTAAATTTCAGGGGGCTAAATCTGACTATTTAGGTCCGTTAGTTGTAACTCCAGAATTGGTAGCTAAGAAAATAAAGGCAATGAAAGATAACAAATCACCGGGAGTGGATGGGATTCCTCCAAAATTACTAATGGAAACAGTAGAACAAATCAGTATACCACTTGCAAGAGTATTCAACTTGTCATTAAAAGAGGGAGTTGTTCCGTTTGAATGGAAAGAAGCAAACATCATACCATTATTTAAAAAGGGTTCGAGAAATAAGTCAGAGAATTACAGACCAGTGAGTTTAACGTCAGTGATTTGTAAATTATTAGAAAGGTTAATTAAAGACCATATGGTGGACTTCCTCGTTAAGCATAAATTATTAAATTCATCTCAACATGGATTCCTTAAAGCGAGGTCATGCTTAACAAATATGTTATGTTTTTTGGAAGAAATCACTAAGTGGATAGACGTGGGATCGCCAGTAGATATTATCTACTTAGATTTTCAGAAAGCTTTTGACAAAGTGCCACATCAAAGATTACTACAGAAATTAAAAGCCCATGGTATCGGGGATAGCATTACTGACTGGATAGAACAATGGCTGACTGACAGAAGACAATGAGTTGTAGTAGATGGAGAAGTTTCAAATTGGAAATCGGTTTTGAGTGGGGTACCTCAAGGATCAGTATTAGGACCTATATTATTCTTAATTTATATCAATGACTTGGACGACAGTATAACAAGTAACGTACTGAAATTTGCGGATGACACAAAACTGTTTAGAAAGGTTAATACTGATGGTGATAAACAACATTTACAAAACGATCTAGACAGATTAGTGAAATGGTCTGAGAAATGGCAGATGTTGTTCAATTTTGGGAAATGTAAATGCCTACATACAGGACATGGGAACTTGAATGTAAACTATAAAATGGGAGATACTGTTCTGGGTACTACTGTAAAAGAAAAGGACTTAGGAGTTACAATAAGCGCTGATATGAAAGTTTCAGAGCAGTGTGGTATTGCAGCTTCAAAGGGTAATCAAATTCTTGGATTGATTAGAAGAAACATAACATACAAGGGAAAAAAGTTAATTATATCTCTTTATAAAGCAATAGGTAGACCTCATTTAGAATACTGTATACAAGCATGGAGACCATATCGTAAGAAGGATGTAGATACGCTTGAACGCATACAAAGGAGAGCAACTAAAATGATTCCAGAACTTAGAGACCTTAGTTATGAAGAACGCCTGAAAGAATGTGGTTTAACAACTCTAGAGACAAGGAGGTTAAGAAGAGATCAGATTGAAGTTTTTAAGATATTGAATGGGTATGAAAATATTGATAGAAATATGTTTTTCTCACTCAAGAAGGATAGCAGAACTAGAGGACATGAAGTAAAATTAGTAAAGGATCAATGTAGATTGGACATCAGGAAGCACTCGTTCTCACAGAGGACAATAAATGAATGGAACAAATTGTCTACAGATTGTGTAACTGCTAGCAGCGTGAATATGTTTAAAAACAGGGTTGACAGGAGGGCGGGTTATAAGTAGATGAATATTGTTGGACTCTCGATAAGCTAATGCCTTCCTTGTCCTCTTGCCATCTGGGCCTTTGGCTTGGATGGCAAATCTTGTAATCGTTCAACCTGACACAACATGTACTTTCGCCAATGCACCATAGTGGTCATATTCTAGATCTGGTGGTTAGTAGTAGTGATAACAAATTAATCTCCTCCGTTACAGTTATTCCAGACTCCGGTGTCAGATCACCATCGAATTGAAATTGCAGTCAGTACCTTGGCAAGACCTTTTGTGGTGGCGATGACTGCAAAACGGCATTTCCGGAACACTGACAACGCTGCACTCAGAAGTGAAATAGTCTGTTTGTGTAGATATGACAATGTGTGGTAAAGATCAGCAGGTGGAAGAACTGGCGGCGATCTATAATAACAACTTAACTAAACACGCTCCGTGGTGCAGTGTACGCACTGGAAACAACATTCCCACCCCTGGTATGATGCAGATATAGCAGATGCCCGCGAAAGGAGACGCAAACTAGAAAATCTGTGGAGGAGGACCAATCTACTTCCAAGAGAAGATTTAGAAGCTGTTTAATAGCTTGTATTGCCACACTGCCGTAGATTATTCAGTGGACGAGACACCTTGTTTTAGTGACTCTCTCCAAGTGTTCGAGCCTACTAATACAGATAGTGTCTATTCTCGCCAACACAGATAAGATGTGCGCGCTTGATCCCCTTCCCACTAAACAACTGAAGGATAACATAGACTCTATTGTGCCTATCGTCACATGCATTCCAAATGCCTCTCTAGTGAATGCAGTTATGCGTGGGCTGCTTAAGCAGGCAATTGCTTGGCCACTGCTAAAGAAACCATCACTCGATAAGGACACACTGAACAACTACTGTCCAGTTAGCAATCTAAGTCATCTATCCAAAGTCATCGAGAAAGTTATTGCCCAAAGGATCATCTGTCATATTTCCGATCAGCGAATGCAGGATTGTTTCCAATCAGCTTACCGGAAAAATCATTCAACTGAAACCGCATTGTTGTGTATTACAAATGCCATGAAAGTCGCGATGGATAACAGACAAGGTACAGCACTTGTGCTCATCAACTTTAGTGCCGCCTTTGATACAATCAACCACAAGATATTGATTCAGCGGCTACGCTTGCGTTATGGCATTGTGGGCAAGACACTTGGCTGGTTGCAATCTTATCTGCAGAATCGGACTAAGTGAGTAGTCATACGTGATGTGTCATCGAACACAACATGTTTGACATCGGGTGTCCCGCTGGGTTCGGTGCTTGGACCATTGCTATTCACGCTGTACATCCAATCCATCGGCGATATAATCAGAGTACATGGACTTTTGTTTCATCATTGCGCGGATGATCTGCAATTGTACTGTCACTTTGACCTAACCGTGACAGCTCTGGCTACTACGCTGCGACGTATGGAAGACTGTTTGGATGTTGTGAAACAGTGGATGACATCAAACTGCCTGTGCATGAATGACAATAAAACGGAATATCTCCATGTGCTACAGAGGACTGCAGCTGTGCTCGTTGACAGCAGTGTAATATGTGTAGGTGATATCACAATTATTGCATCACGATCTGTTCGTAACCTTGATGTCATCATGGATCGACACCTTGATCTTAAGAAGCAAGTGTCAAGTGTTGTATGTGTGCGTTCGCAGCATTAACCGAATGAGCCGTTATCTACCAATGACAACAAAGGAATGTGTCGTCAATGTCATTATTACGTCACTGCTTGACTACTGCCATTATCTTCTATATGGTACTTGTGTTAACAACATTGCTCGCCTGCAGAGGATGCACAATTCGGCTGTGAGGTTAATCGATAGCATCATGCCTCTTTTGTGCATTCTTCACTGGCTCCCTGTAGCACGCAGAATCGAGTTTAAGCTCTTAGTGTTTACGTATAGAGCTATGCATGGTGATGCACAGAAATACCTATGTGATCTCGTATGCCCGTATACACCAACAAGAGTCTTGTGCTCTCCTAACAATATGTTAACTGTTCAGCGGACTCACGTCAAAGCTGTTCGTTTACAGTCACTGCGGCGACTCTGTGGAACACTCTAGTTAAGTTAAGTTATATATACACACACACACACGCACACACACGCACAGACCCACACACGCACAGACCCACACACGCACAGACCCACACACGCACACACACAGTAACATTTTCTGTCTCAATCCTAGTGAGCTGTAACTAAAATTTATATTTTAGAATAGTTATTTAATTATTGTATTTATTTTACTAATTTATTGTTCTACTTTTATATTTATTTATTTTATTACGTTTTAGTATTATGCATTTAAAAAAAATATACATACTAATGTCAGAATCAGCACGAAATAGACAAGAATAGCCAAGATATAACGTGTTTCTTGACTGCTTTGTTTATTAAACTAGTATTAAACCACAGCCATAGTATCATAGGCATAGACAGCTTGTTGGGGTGCGGCGACAACTTGTTTCTCACATTTCAAATTATTTGAAACCCACAGGCACAGACAGTGGAGACACCTAAACACTTCTCTTGAATGGTTTCCGTTAAAACCATACTATTATTTTCGGTTGTCATGGTGTACTGGAATTTTGGATTGTTTTTGCCTATACATTTACTTTTACATTTACTGATGCTGAACGTTATGTACCGTTTATTACTCCACTCACTTCAATTTTAACAAATCAGCTTGTAAGATTTAGGTGTTCTAAGATTTCAGTCAGATTTGTTTTTTAATGTTCTAAATAATACACCTCACCGATTTTACAGACCTGAAGCCGCGTTTACCTAACAAACAAAGCAACGATACGCGACCATAACATATTTGCGTTAAATCCTTTTTAGTTTAAATATCTTCAAACAAACGTGACATTTATTTACCATTGCTGCCAACCAAGACCGAAAACCGGAAGAAACTTATTTCGCCATCTAGCGGACATTTCCTCTGGCACATCTCGGCATAGTCTCGCTTATCCGACTCTCTCTCGGCTTCGTGAATCAGCCGAGAATTAGCCTCGATTATCCAGGCTCCGCGATGTGGCGCCACCGTTTGTCGCACACATCACCGCCTGGACACAGAGTGGGGTTCTCATTGTGACGGAAATTATGTATGCGCCCAGATTCTGGGCGCATACACAAGTAGCTAATTAAGCTCTACGATGACGCTGATTGGCTGCTGGCACTTTATCCGGTAACGCCTACAGAAATACAAATGGAGTCGCTACGAGTCGCACGTGCTATCGACATAGCAAGAGTCGTTAAATTTAGAATTTGCACTGTCATTGAGAAAAAAACAGTTTGCCTGCATCCAGAACATTACCGATGAACGTTATGTGATGGGAATACTTCCAACAGGGTACGGAGAAACCCTCATATGCACAATTCTCCCTCGTATACTTTATATGTTACCCGGAAATATCGGCTGGCACACGTTGACATGGTGTTGCCTTTTAGGGGTAAGACCACAGTTGACCTTCCTGTTTATTGTTTCACGAATGTAGGGCGCATGAAATTGTAAAATGGTAACTTAATAAATTAATATTATGTGACATGAGTGCCTTTGAGCAGGAATATTCACAGGTTTGTTTGTAGAAGCTATTGGCTGTGAAACAGTGCATTTTTTAAAGAGTTTAACTGGCGGAGGGATTTATGGGAATTTTTCTGCTATGGGCCACGTGGGCGCATGAATACATGGCTATTTTTGTCAAAATTGATAGGCATCGCACGTCGGGGCGATTTAAAAGAGCTGGAGGTATGTGATTTTGATAAAATTTGGTCAGTGTATCAATGAGATGATGGCAATTGCTGTGTACAATTTTCAGAATTTTTGATGGTCACGTTTTCTTATAATCAGACAAAACGTTAACATGGCCACCAATGCAATTCTCAACTGTGGTCTGACTCCTTTAACCCATTAGACCCCACGCGTCCGAAAGCGTCCGACCTTGTTTTCCCCACGGCGCCCGAAAGCGTCCGCTGGGGAAAAAGGCTGTGGAGGTGGCGTCATCGGGTGGATTGATATGAAACTAAAACTAGCGGAATTCTACATATCTTAGCTATGAATTGTGGGTAAAATTAACATATGGTCGTATTGAAAGTTTCGAAGATAATCGCATTTTAAGTCGAGCACTGGTGGGCTTTAAAAATGGCCGTTTCTCGTAGAACAGATACGTTCATTGCAGATGAAGTTTGCGCGATTTTAGAGATGAATCTTCGGAAGAAAGTGCTTCTGAGATGGATGTGGAGGTAAGATTTATATGTGGCTCGATCTTTGACTGAGTGAGCGATAAATTGAAGATGGCGTCGGTTGGTTTTCTTCGTCCAAGAGTAGCCTGGTCACTGTTTTATTCAACTTGTCGACTGTTTCAACGCTGACATTGTGTGTTTTGTGCCATTTACTCGGCTTAGATTACATTGTTAGTTGTGCATGTTGTTATATAATGAATTATAAAGCAAATGAGTAAATAAAACAGAAAAATCTGGCCCGACGAGCATGTAAACAGTCAAGCCCGGCCCCTGGAATCTGGATGGGCGGTGCCTGGATGGGTGGTGTTGTTGCTTTGCCTTTGGACATTGTTGACAATTTTATTATAATGACGGTGTCAGTGGTCTTTGTAATTAATTATATTTATCTATATTTCAGATATTAGTCAATTTAAAAAAAGTCTTGTAATTATTGGCTGCTTGTAAAAATGATAATTTTACATTGTTGTAATTGATATGACATGTGACAAATGCATACAAAATTTTATTCTTATTCTGTTTTCATTACTGTAGCTGTTTGTTTGTTTCAGGTGGCAAGTAATAGTAGTGATGACATCCCTGATGAGAACTCCAACAACTCATTGTCATAAAAAATGAGCTTATCAGTTGTGTCGCAAAAACGGAGTGAAACGGCCATCTGGACGTGCAATTGAGACATGCTTTGGATGTCTGACATGCAATGTGCATTTGTGCAAAATTGGATTCTTTGTGCAGTATCATGCATAGGAAGAACATTTCCTTGTGTGGAGCCAGCAGTTGGTGATGTTATTGTAATAAAATGTGACTATCATGTCAAACTTCACTCAATATTTGTTTTAAAAAATTATTTCCGAAGTTCCACACCTCAGTATGACAACATATAACAGGCTTATATACACCACAGTTACACCATTGCATAGATAATTCAATTTGCTTCAAAATAAACATAACTTGCAATTATAAGATATCAATACTTTTGAAACTACAGCTTAAAAACTACAAGCACCCATAATTTTCAAAATCTGCCTCAGTTGCCCGGGGAAAAGCAGCACACGCGTAATTCAATGTGCGGGGTCTAATGGGTTAATTACAGTTGGTCATCGGAAGAAAGACTATTCACGATCGATGGGCCTTGGACTTGGTGCAGTTCACCCGAAGCTGAGCGGTAGCACTATTGATACGGGTAAGCCATTGTATTGATTTAAGTTTCATACATATAGCATGACTATTATGGTAATGCAGATTTCTCATGTCACGCGTGGTTCATGTTTGCATTGCAATCAAGTTATTTATAAAAAAAAGGCACCTGAAAACATGTGAAAATAAATGTGATTTGGGGCTCTTATCCCCTTGTTTTTTTGTAAAGCATTATTTTAATAAATTGATTATATTTTATACAATTAAATCAAACTTGCATACGCCTATATTACTTCCTAATTAGCTTACCTATACATGGTACACCCATTTGGTATTGCACTTACTAATATAATATGGTATTGATGTAGCTCTCAGCCAAAGATAGACGTACCTCCTCATAAATGTAACGCGAATAACCAAAGTAGCAAATTTTTCCTCTCTGTACTCTGTTTCTTGTATGTAAACATTAACCAGTTATTTTCCCATGCTGACTGATATATGGGTCAATCCGTGTCAAATCGACCAGTTATCAGGAAATTTTAAAAGTTGATGCCTCAGAATTTGCTTAAATTTTAACCGATGATTAGTAGCTATGTTTGAGCACTTCAGCAAAAGAAATAAGCATTTACATGCAAATTATATATGTAATGTGAAAGTGTCCAAAAAAGATGAGCACTTCTTTATGGCTTCTGGGGCATTCAATTTGAAGAAACTTAACTGTCAGTTTTTTAAAAATGTATCTCATCTGAATGCACCTCACTTTGCAACTTCAATTCTAATTAAATTTTTTTTTCTTATTTGTTTCAGTTCAGATTTACATTTGTTCCTGAAATGTAGAAATAAAGGTTACATTAATCTTAATTATACCATGCTCAAATGTGCCATTTTGTCATTCATTGGTGTGGGCCATTTTTGCATACATATGTGCCTTTTTGTGGGGAGATCCATATAACGCATATGTAATTGTAATTGAAACAGGACTAGTGTAATTCAAATGAAATGTAATTGATTTGATTTTGTGTAATTGTATGCAGCCTTGGCCATGTTTATAATATATATTATAAAAAATATTAACATGGTATTATAAACATGCACGCACTGTATATGCATGACAGCTCCATAGTGAATTGGTACTTGCCCGGTGACAAAAGCAACTACTGTGTCAATAGTTTTTGTCTGCTTATTGACATAATACTTCAGTCAGCAGCCTAGATACTGATATATTATTTTAATAGCATCTTCTGAATATGACAATTTTGATCTTTCAGAGAAAAGGGAAAGGGTGAAATGGGGACTTTCCAGTTATGCTACCGAGTCCCAAAGCATTGTTTGCAGGACAGTGGAGGGCTATCATGTCAGGTGAGGTTTTTCAGGAGAGACTACATACAATTGTAGTTGCTGAGGCTCACTGCATTACCGAATGGTAATTGAAACTTTCATAATTATATCAGCAGTATCATACTACCATTTCTTTGAACCACAATGTATTAACAAAAACACTAACTATGCAATTCCTAATTGTTTTTCATACATTAATAATTAAGTTTACATTATTTTAATTTATATTTTTTTACAATGTTCATTATATTGATATAACTACTAAATGGGATATTACTGTCATGATAGAGAACTTTAGTTCCACAACTTACAATTAAAAGCAAATACAAAATATTAAGGTTGGCCCATGCCAAACTTGGCGTTGTGTTTGTGCACATGAATGTGTATCATTTGTCATGCTTATTAACATCGATGCAAAGTTTCACTGAGAATTTGATTTTCAATGAAAATCATTCACAAATCATAAACCCTGTAAAAGTCTAATTTAACTGTACTCTACATAGACAATTATGAAAAAACCATAACAATTATGGCAAGTATTACTTGATAAGAAGATCTGTTTTTAATAATTTAATTCCTGTATGTCACCAACTTAACACATTGGGCACTTGTTATGTTGTACACACATAAAATATGATAAATTATGATGTTCTGATGTAAAACAATACACATGAATAATAATATTGCTCAACATGCCTAATTAAATAAGAAATAACAATGGATCAGTATTGCTTTCCACAACACAACAATGTAGCAACTGAAATCCATTTCACAGATATTTACTAACAATAATAGTCCCTGTAACAGGGTTTGGTGGCAGTTGCAGATGAGCAACGTTTTTGGCTTCTCCAAATACTTAGTGTATTAGTGGTGTACATGTGGCATTGTTGTTCCAAAATTCGTCTTTGTTTCCTGCTGAACGTGACAACTCACATTTGTCATGCCCCAACAATACACAAAACACACTTCAGTTACCTATGCCATCCCCTAGTCAATTTACTATGCTAATGCTAACAACGGCTAATTTAAAACATGTCATTAACTTGAAAATTCAACGACTGTGACAGGGCTGCTTTTAAAGTAGGCAATTATTAATGGTGGCCAATTTGTGCATGTTTTTGTTTGATTAAATTACATTATAAACATGTTTTGGTTGTCTACTGTCTGCAACACCTATAAGTTTCAATCAGTCAGATCTTGTTTGGGCTGATTGTACACATTTGTAAATTTATCACACTTTGACCTGTGACAATGAACAATAATGATATCCATCAATATTGATATTCATCTGTTACATAATGTAACAATGGGTACTAGAACTAGACAAGGATATAGATACGCTTGAACGCATACAAAGGAGAGCAACTAAAATGATTCCAGAACTGAGAGACCTTAGTTATGAAAAATGCCTGAAAGAATGTGGTTTAACAACTCTAGAGACAAGGAGGTTAAGAGGAGATCAGATTGAAGTTTTTAAGATATTGAATGGGTATGAAAATATTGATAGAAATATGTTTTTCTCACCCAAGAAGGTTAGCAGAACTAGAGGACATGAGGTAAAATTAGTAAAGGATCAATGTAGATTGGACATCAGGAAGCACTCGTTCTCACAGAGGACAATAAACGAATGGAACAAATTGTCTACAGATTGTGTAACTGCTAGCAGCGTGAATATGTTTAAAAACAAGGTTGACACATATCTCAGGAGGGCGGGTTATAAGTATATGAACATTGTTGGACTCTTGATAAGCCAATGGCTTCCTTTTCCACTTGCCATCTGGGCCTTTGGCTTGGATGGCAAATCTTGTTAAATCTTGTTAACTTCCTATGACCATACCTTGTAGTAAATAGTGCATATGGTAGTAACTACTAATTTAATTATTTTACATTCCTATTCCTGTTATTGTAGGGCCAGTGACTTCCATGAAGATTATGTGCTGCAACAGTTACTCCAGCCAAGAGGATCGACATCCAGAATGAACTTTGCATGACAGCTTCACTAGAAATTTTGGCATGTATAGATCAGCCAAATATTGTATATCAGACTGTGAAATCCTCACATTACACATGCATGGATTTACGAAACAGTGAACTGTGAATATGTGTATACTTAGCCGACAATTTCATATAGACTTATGCACGTTGTTGCAATGAGCCTATAATGTCCTGTGAACATTGACATGGATTGGATATATGAAACAGTGAACAGTGAATATTGCTGCATTGTACTATTATTATGGTCTTCTTATAGTTCCTTTCATTACGGGCTGATGCCAACTTTGGGTATTGTCTTTTTCCATGTCTTCATATCAGCCTACAGTGAACAATAAATAAACATTACTTCATGTTGAAGTATAGGATATTATTTCTTGACACAGTGAAATATGAATATTGATGTACTGGGCCTGTGGTGTACTATAAACCAGTTTTGACATTGGACTATAAATATTGTTGCATTATGCATGCAGGAAATTACAAAATGTATAATAAATTGTGTTTTTTCAAACAATTATTTCCATATGCAATAATATATTGGTGTTCTTTATAATTATACAGTAAACACTACACATTCTACATATTTTGCCTGTCGTGTATTTGGTTTGTTGATGTTCTAATATATAGTGTGTGAATTGTAATATCCGCAATCGGTTTAATTAAAAAGTGTGTATTTTTGTTGAAATTGAAAGAATTTACTTTAGTTGTTCATTCTTGGTGGCTGTGCTGATTCTGCCTCATGACAGGAATGCAGGCTCATTTGTTCCGGCAGGCAACTTTGCACTTTGCAGCAGTGATATTCCAGTGGCATTTTAGCTATACATTTGATTTATGTATATGCTGATGTTTTATAAACTAACTTATTCTACCTATTTCTTTAACTAATTTAAGCACCTAATTTATTTTAGTCATTTAATTTATTCCTTTTATCTATTTTCACTCATTTTAATGTATTTTACTTATATATGTACAACTCAAGCCTTATATAGTACAGCTAGAGCCTTTGAGCAGGTGTTTCACCTGGATACATGGCATGTTATAAATGTTTAATAATAATAAATCTCGTAGGGCTCAAAATAGTGGATATCCAAAATAGTAAACCCTGTGCGAGTCAATGCCGATCATGGGCTTGCCTTCCATCCTCTTGCCGATTACATGATAAAGTTATAAAATTTTAACAAAGGTGAACATTTTTATTTTTCAGCATTTCAATTTTTACTAAGTAATTTAATTGTGGAGTTGTAGTGGATACTAGGTAGGCTTGAACTTGAAAACAGACGAGCAAAAACATTTTATTGAGGAGGCATCTTTAAATATACATAATTCAGTCTCCAAAAGATCACATTGTAGTAAAGTTAATTGCGTACACCATTTGCCCAGTACATTTGTAAACACCACTGTCGTGCATAATTATTTATGGCTAAAATAGGTAATTTATCAATGTAAATATGTCAATGGAGGTCAAATAATCAGGTTAGTGTTATGGTTAACAATTACAACCTCTATTGACATGATATCACCATAATCCATACTTAATTAAAAATAAATAGATCATTAACACACGTAATTCAGTAACACGTAAAGTCAATAATGGGTATTAAGGTCAATGTGTATAATTATACATTCTACCTTACACTCCTCGCTCAGCTTACTGATCTCAAAAGTCATACATGATTACTTAATTAGGGCATTTTTAACATAAATAGGTCAACGGTCATTGTAGGTCAAGGAAGTAGGTCATTGCAAGGTTATGTCAAGTTCACACATTATTATTAATTAGGTCTTAAAACTTTTTATTCCACCTCAATATCTTCATTACCCCATTAGTACGGATTATGCCGTTTGCCCTTACATTCAGTGGCAGTGTAGCCCACAAACATCCAGATCACAAGATATGGACTCTAATCCTAGTGTAAAAAAATGCCCCTTTTTATGATACTAAAAAAGTTCGCAAATAATAAATATTAAACAAAATCAAAAAAGGATTATACACTGCACAAAATGTTTTATCACACCGAAATGTTTAAATGATTTGAAAATGTTTGCGTCCGTCTCCATTTGACACGCATCCTCACGCATCCTGTCTAAAAATAGGACTGCGAACTATTGAGAAAACTCAGATAATAAGCCTTTCGTAAGGTAAGCCCAGAACTGGTCACAAGATCACGAAAACGCGGCAATACGTCAGATTACTTCAAAGAATGATGACGCCATAATTTTTGTGTATACAAGTGGTGCCACCTAACGACGGTAACAGTCAAAACATGCTTCTGTTGCCAGACGGTATTCTCGGCGGATTCACGAAGCTGAGAGAGAGTCGGATAAGCGAGACTAGCCGAGAATATGATGTGTGCGACAAACGGTGGCGCCACATCGCGGAGCCTGAATAATCGAGGCTAATCTCGGCAGAGAATAAAGGGTTCATGCCTCAGTTAGACTTCCTACGAATGTAGGGCATAGTAAGTTTGAATATAGGACAACATTATTCAACAACAACAAAACACATTTGCATAATTCATACAGTACATAACATTAATTGAATATGTTGAAAAAGGGTAAAAAGAAGTGTAATAATTATAATGCCTACCATTTTAGTGGTTTAGAATAAAATACTTGATCGAACGTATAACTATACTGTATTCATTAGAGTGCCATTATTGTCAAGATTCAAAGTGCAACAACACAATGTACATGCATATTCATAAGAAAAGAAAAAGAAAATATTGGAACATGAATTGAAAACCTTAATAACAAACTAAATAAAAATTTACAATACTTCTAAATTTTTTACATTCTACTGATCAGACGATAAGCATAATAACTAAAGTTACTAATTTTCTACAAGAAATTGTTAAGAACTTAGCATATAACTATTCAATACTTTGTTTGTATAATACATATTGAACTGATGAACGCTTCTACAACTAATCAATGAACTATCGAGGGCATCCCACAGTTTTACTCCTTTAAAATAAATAAAATGGAAAGAAACTAACTAAAATTCATATGAAACCTGTAGTTACTCTCACAAAAAATTAACAAACAATGACAACATTTTCTTGTTGTAAGCTCCATATGTTCACAGTATTCACTGACGATCATCAATATTAATTTTTTTTTACTGCGAGTCTACCGGGCCCATGCCGCCATATTCTTTTTACAGTTATAATTTATAAACGATTGGCGCGCCGCAAGTCAAGGTACGTATACATCTTTAGAAATTCCTTTGTGAATCTTTGGCTGTATTTTCTATTATCCAATACATTGATTTTGAGCATTATGCAAATAATTTTTGGTCGCAAAGCATACGAAAGTAGATCTTTTCACATCGTAATTTTAGGCGCCAAACTCGAAGGCCGTGAACTGTCTTGGACAGCCCGGTAGGTATATCAAGTTCCGCTAGATGGCGTCACTTTTTCGTTGTCGACAAAAATAGCGTCGTTTTATGTGTCCCATAAAATTATATGGTACGAAGGCGTAACGCTCGCGTCACATGGTCGCGGGAAAAGCTAAAATACTCGGTATGCAAATGACGTGGCCAAGTTTGTTTACCTTCATATCGACCAATGAATGTCTTCTTTACATTATGGGCGCCATTTTCCATCCATTGAAAGATAAATAGGCCAATTACCTATTAAATAACAGCTAAATTAGCCCATTAATCTACGTAAATAGGTCAAATGTAAAATGTAGGTCAATTAATTAGGTCATCAAAAATATGGATTTACCAAGTCACATGACATTGAAGTAGATACATTGACAATTTCCATCCCATAAAGGTTTAATAAACTCATTTATTAATTAATTACAACCAAATAATGCCATTACTCCATGTAAATAGGTCAAAGGTTAAATGTAGGTCAACTAATTAGGTCATGTCAAGGTCATATATTATTAACATTAGTTTCTGGGTCATATACCTTTTATTTCACATCAATATGTTCAATACATTAAAAACTATTGCTATTTTCATATAAATGAAATACAGTCCTCAGTATTCCGGGTCACAAGAAATGGAACCAAATTGTATAGACATCAATGCTAATTTTCAGAGATCAAAAAGTGGAATAACTTCGGAAATAATGTAGATATCAACAAAATTCCAAAAGTGTTACAAACTTCATAGGACACTCTATCCTGTGGATTTGAATTTTTTTTTATATACCGACTTAGGTGAACTCAGTAGTACTATTTGTTGCGAGTAATTGATTTACCAGAATAGAAACACAACATTAATGATATATTATTATAATATATCTATATATTATATATTCTGTGAACTCTTCATTTAGTGTTCTGCGCTGCATATCGGTTGCTTAATTCGTTATTAATACTTGCATTTATGCTATTATAGTTGAGTGTCCTAACTTCAGGAAGCGCCCAATTCCGTACGTGGGCCGTGGTTACTTAATTGGTAATTAACTAAATTTAATTAATTCGTTTTTTTTACAAGAAAAGCTTCTTCATTGATTTATGTTTCCAACTAGAAACTACCAGGATATCTATCACATTTCATGATATCAGAAGATATCATATAATACAACTTACGTATATATATATATGCATTCCCTTTCAGCTAGTGTTATGAGGTCGGTGAATGGCAGCACCGAGTCTGACGTAAACACAGCTGTTGTCGCCACCCTGAAGTATGCGCCAGAGAGGAGTGGGGGAGGTGGAAGAACAGCCAGCATAACCAAACAACCCACTGACACTGTCTAACCAAACACAAGTTATATTCTAAAGTGCATTTTCTTTTATATCATCAATAAAAAACATAGGACTCACCGATACATTTGTGTCTTTGTTTCATTGAAGTTGAAACAATGCTGACAGATGAGTCAGCATTGTTTCAATTACGAAATCAACGTTACTAAGGACGTTGAAATCTAGTCAGTTTGTAACTTTGTTACAACGTTGAAACAACGTTGATACATGACGTTGAAACAACGTTGATAACCGACGTCGACTCAACTTTCATTTCATATTCGACGGCATCACAACGTCGATATCCGACGTTGAAACAACGGTGATATCCGACGTCGACTCAACTTTCATATCGCCCAATATTTCGAAGTCATCACAACGTTGCTACAACGTCGTGTGCCTGCTGGGACAGATATACACATGCTTTTCAAACTGGTACATGCATATTTTTGTACAAAATTACATTCCTGTCGAGTTGAATAAACTGATTCATATATGCTGAAAAACTGCTGTACATTCAGTGGTAATAAGTTGTGAAATGTTTTAAACATAATAATTGCATTTTTTAATTCCACTATATCTGGCACTTTAAGAATGTGCAGATTATAGAATAGCATAGTTGTATGGTCCAGTCTCTTGGCACCACAAAGTAACCTTATAACCCTTTTCTGTAATATAACTAAACATTGAACATTTGTTGCATATGTGTTGTCCCATACTTCAGCACAATACATAATATACGGCAAGAAAAGAGATTAGTACAAAATATGCATACCAGGTCTGTCAATCAGGAAGCTGGCTCTGTACATAATAGCACAGCTCTTTGAAAGTTTTGATTTTACTAAACAAATATGATTTTTCCAGTTTAATTTATCAATCATAACACCCAAAAATGTTGTGACATTTACTCTATTTATTGTTTCTTTATTTATTTTAACAGAAATATCAACAGTCAATTCAATTGCGATTCCCAAAAAAACATGTAATTAGTTTTCATTACATTAAGAGACAATCGAATTACGGAAAACCACACCTGGAGTTGATCCAATCCAGCATTTATCATTTGAACAAGTTCATTTAAGTCACTATGACAACATAATAAATTTGTATCATCAGCGAATAGAATACATTTAGACACTTTTGATACTTTACAAATGTTATTGATATACATAATAAACAACTTTGGACCTAAAATAGAGCCCTGCAGAACACCACAAGATACATTTAGTATTTCTGAGTCACAATTATTAAAATTAACAAATTATTGTCTATTTTCTAAATAATTCAATATCCATTTATGTGCAACACCACGCACACCATGGAAATGTAATTTCTTTTAGCCAGTATATCATTATCAACAGTGTCAAAAGCTTTCTTAAGGTGAACAAATACTCCAATAGCATACTTGTTGTTATCTAGTGAACTTGCAATTTCCTCTACTAATTCTAAAAGAGCAGAAGTAGTTGACATATTAGACCTGAAACCATACTGACTTGGACTGAGTATATCATACTTTTTGAGGAATTTGTCCATCCTATTATTATATAATTTCTCCAGAATTTTCAAGAATTGAGGTAACCATGATATTGGCCTGTAATTTGTAAATCATTTTTTTACAACACTTAAAAAGTGGAACAACTTTGGCACTTTTAATTTTGCTTGGAAATACACCTGTTTGAAAAGATACATTACATATGTGACCAAATGGCTGAACTATTTTTTTAATTACATTTTTAATTAAGCTCATGTTAATATCACTGTAATCGGTTGATTTTTTATTTTTTACAATTTTGTACCATTCTAATAATTTCTTGGTCATCAACATGACTTAGAAACATAGTATGATCAACTTTGCCTTGCAAGTAATCATAAATTGATACATTTTTCAGGTATTGAAATATTCTTTGCTAAGTTAGGGCCAACATTTGTAAAAAAAATTATTAAATCCATTTGCAATATCCTCCTTTTTTGAGATTTGCTTGTTATTTTTTATAAAATATTTTGGATATGTTGGCTTATTATACTGTTTGTTAATTACATATAATATTTTCAAAGTTTCTTTAACATTTGTTCTCTGTTTTTCTAACAATGTGCTATAGTAGTTTTTTCAGTAAATCTTAATATAGATGTTAGTTTGTTTTTGTAAGTTTTGTATTTCTGTTCCACTTCAGCAGATCTTGATATAATAAATGATTTATATAACTTATTTTTCTTCACAAAAGCACATTTTAAACCTTTGGTGAACCAAGGTTTGTTGCTGGTGTAACTTTTCCTGGAAACTCTTCACTGGACAATATTTTTTAAATATATCTATAAATATGTGTATAAAATTATCAGAAGCTTAATTAACATCATTTAGATTTAAAACATTATACCAAGATTGTTGACTCAATTCATTTGATAGTGAAGCTAATGTATCTTCAGCAATCTTTCTAATATGCTGAAACTCTTTTATAATATTTCTTTTTATGTTATACTCGCAAAGTACAAAAATTGGTAAATGATTACTAATGTCATTGAAAAGAATCAAATCAAATGTATTGTAACTCTTTACAATGTATACAAATCAAACCAAGGTAAACCCTGTATGATAACGTAAAGAGAACAATAGGGGAAGAACATTATACAATGTTATACTCCCTAGTATATATTTTAATACATATATCATAGTATTAAACACAAAAATAGCGTGCAGGTGTAGAAAACCAACCAATCGTGATTGTGATACATGTTATATATTGACATCATTGAGTAATATAAATTGCTTAAATCAATAAGAAGTAAACTTGAGTCTTGTGTTAAAATAATTCCAAATTATAGCACCCTTAATTCTTACAGAACGAAGTCTTATTTGTAAAGTTGCCATGGATATGTGTATTTGTGTAGATTGTCTTGTATTGTAACTATGAACATCTTGATTAAGTTTAAACATATTATAAATTTTTTTTGGTAGAAGACCACTGTTGTATTTATACATAAACATTTGTATTGAGTAGACATATAGTTGTCTAAACGTTAAGATGTTTAGTAGTTTAAAGATAGATTTAGTATGAACTGATCTATTAGTTGAGACGAGCATTCTCACTGTTTTCTTTTGAACCTTTATAATACTTGAACAATATGAGTCAAATGCACTATCCCACACTTCAATACAATAGGTCAAATGAGGGAATAAAAACGAGTAATATAAGGTGACCAAGCATTGTCTAGTTAATAATCTTTTGGCTTTGTTGATAATGCCTACCCCTTTAGAGATTTTACATTTAACTTTTTTAATATGTTCAGCCCAATTAAGTTTGTTATCAATAGTAACGCCAAGAAATGTTGTAGAGGATACTTGCTTAATAGTAATATCATTAATTTCAAGTTTTGTCGGTTTCTAAATATCACGTATTGGGTCTTATCAATGTTTACAGATAATTTGTTAGCATTTAACCAAGTTACCATTTTTTTTAGTTCAATATTCATTTTGTTAGCTATATCATCCAACTGATCACCCTGTATAAATACACTAGCGTCATCGGCAAATAATAAGGAGAAAAGAATATCTGAGACATTAGCAATATCATCGATATACTGTATAATAGAAACAGCAATGGCCCCAATATGGAACCTTGAGGCACTCCACAAGTAATACAGAGTTTAGTTGAGCTAGTGTTATTGTAAACCACATATTGACTTCTATTAGATAAATAACTTTTAATCCAGTCATTGGTTAAGCCACGTATACCATAACATTGGAGTTTTTGACACAGTATCTCATTGTCAACAGTATGAAATGCTTTAGATAAATCTAAGAGCACCCCTAGCATAAATTGTTTGTTTCGTAGTGCTTTTGATATTTTTTTCTACAATGGTCGTTAGTGCCATGCTAGTGGAGTGATTTTTTCGAAAACCAAACTGATATTTGTACAGAATGTTATACTTATTAATAAAATTTAACAGCCTGTTATACATTAGTCTTTCCAATATTTTAGAGAAAGTTGATAATATTGAAATTGGTCGGTAGTTAGAAAATAATTTTGTTTCCTTAGCTTTGTAGATAGGTATTACCTTAGCTATTTTTAATTCATCTGGGAATATTCCAGTATTTATAGAGATTATATAAATATGTTAATGGTTTAATAAAGCTTTTTTATACCCTGCTGATGCTTAATGGCAGAACCATGAGCTCGTTTGCTACAGGAACACACAAAGAGTGATTGTTGGTAAAGGTCATTTAATAATTGTACCAAAGGAAAATAATATGAATCAATGAAAAGTAGCTTGGCAGCTAGCACAAACATACTCATCAAGAACAATACAATAAAATACAATACATGTATATCAAATGAGATATCGCTTAGTTGCCAATACAAAGTTGCTCATTGAGAAACAATTATTAAATGACAGAAGTAGAACTAGCAAAGGTGGGGCGGTCCTTTGTCCCACCAGGCCTCCAGTAATAGAGGCCCAACCCCCACCCCAGGGTTGCAAACGAGCTCAGGGTTCTGCCATTAAGCATCAGCAGGGTATAAATGAATATTTTTACACATGTCAAAATAGTGTTTATACAATGTGAGGTGAAAATTACTGGTTTAATTGTTGCGGTAGTGTTAGTCTGTGATCTTCAGTCCGCAACCTGGGAAACAGTCTGCAGTACGCGAAACGGTTCGTGTTCAAATGACGCTAGGTGATCACGTGGCAAACGAGAGTCATTCCCTTTGTGTTGGAACTCTGAGCCACGCTGAGTGTATTTTGCAGAGCCATCACATTGGAAGTTTTTCGTCCCACCATCCTCCCCTGTCTACCTCCATTGTTTGCGTGTTGCTTACCATGTTATTATTCTGTATTGTATGTATACATTCAACTCCCGATAGTTCCTAATTTGGTCAGCAATATGTATGCTGTACGACAAACTTTTAACAATTGAATTTTTGTTTCATGAGAATTCCAATGGGGATTGTGGTACATAACCTTTAATTTTCAGATGCATATTTGACTGTTTAGTTGATAGTTGTATAGCATTGTTATGATGATGATATTCTATGTTTATGTGGTGGGACAAAGGACCGCCCCACCTTTGCTAGTTCTACTTCTGTCATGTTTTTTTAATTACTTTACTGGAAATGTAATCCCACCCAGGACTAGATATTTTGAGAGTTTGCTATTGCTGTTACCGGTTCAAGATATATAGTTTTAGTATTGCTGTTTTTCATGTATGACATAGGGTCTGTTTGGTTCTGTGGAATGTTTTGCTAGGTTGGAGCCAAAATTTATATAAAACTTATTAAAACATTCGCTTATTTGTTTTTTGTCTGATGTTACAACTTTGTTGATGATGAATTTTGTCTGCGTTACACGTTCTTGTTTCTTGTTTATTTCTTTTAAAAGGGACCAAAACTTTTTAAGGTTATGCTTATTTTCTTCAAAGAGAGTTGTGTAATGTTCACGTTCAGATTTCCTTAGTAAGCCATTCAACTTACTTTTGTATACTTTATATTTAGTTTCGTTATATCTCGTGTTTTGTCTCACATATTTAACATAGAGTCTATTCTTCTCTTTTATTGAGTTTTTTAGCCCATATGGTAGCCATGGTTTCCTATTCTTGTAGTTAAGCTTTATTGTTTTATGGGAAAGCAGTCATTGTATTCTTGCAGTAGTGACTTATGGAATACTGAGTAGACTGTTTGACAATTATTTGTGTATGTCATAATATCCCAGTCAAGATTTTGCATGTTATTATAAAACTGATCTATGTTTGCCTGGGAAAAGTTTCTGTTTGTTGTGTATTTAAGATTGTTGGTTAATTTGCAATTATCATCAATGAGAAATATTGGGAAGTGGTCAGATATATCTGTATACATAATGCCCTGGAGCATGTTTTTATGGTTATTTGTAAAAATGTTATCAATTAATGTTGCCGATTGATTAGTTACTCGTGTTGGTTTATTTATTTATGGAAGAGTGTAAGAACATCAAGTTTAAAAAATTGCATGTTGGTGCATGTACTTCATGGTTAAACAGATTAATGTTAAAGTCACCCATAATGTAACATAATTTGTTTTCGTTGTTAAGAATATCAAGTATATTTCATCAATACATTTGTTTATATCATTGTTTGGTGGTCTGTATATGACACCAACTATATCTTTACCATATGAATTACTATCTTTATGAATCTCTATAAACTGACATTCTATGTAATCATTTAATTTAGTAATGTCTAATCTAGTGTGGTATGCAATATTGTCTTTAATGTAGAGTGCAACACCACCACCTACTTTAGTATGCCTATAAATATGTTCTGCTTTGTATCCTGGTAAATCACAACTGTTGACATTGTAGTCTTGACACCATGTTTCGCTAATACCAATAACCAAAAAATTATAATTTAGTACATGGAGATACTGATCTAATTCATGTAGATGTTTGCTAATACTTCGAATATTAGTGTGTAGTAAAGAAAACATTTGTTCATTGTTGACAGTTGAGAACATTTGTTAATAAAAGTGTCTTCAACAAAGTAGTCACAATTATTTTGTACGGCTG
The DNA here is from genome assembly GCA_033239005.1 of Lamellibrachia satsuma. Taxonomy (NCBI): domain Eukaryota; kingdom Metazoa; phylum Annelida; class Polychaeta; order Sabellida; family Siboglinidae; genus Lamellibrachia; species Lamellibrachia satsuma. The sequence continues at coordinate 142,647 of BSQZ01000009.1, forward strand.
AGTACACGTTATTAAAATATTGCAAATCCGGATCATTGTTGTACATAGGCAAATTGTGGCTATTGTTATTCAAATCAAAAGGATTAAGTAGCTTATTTTGTAAATCACAAAACAATATATTCGTAACATCAAACAGTCATCAGAGATGGCATTGAGGAAATCATAGTCATTTTTTAAAGGATTAAATGGCAGAATAGACGAAATGCATTTAATGCAGTGCCAGTTGGCAATTAGCTCCACATCATTAATTTGCAAATAAGGTAAACATTTAGTATGATATACACAAGAACAAATGATGCAGGTTAAGGAACTATGCTTATTAACATACTTTTTACATATACAACACTGTTTTGGCGTCATTAAAATATGTTTGAATAAACATGTAAATTGAATTCATGTAAACGCAGTGGAAAGAAAAAAAATGTGCAATTACAAGAACATAGCACTATATCATAGCACTTAGCGAACTTGCTGTATACAGTCATAGTTTGGTGTATACAGGTACGGAGCACTTAAACTGGGTATGTAAGTCCATGATGCCTTATTTGGCATTGTCATTCAATTCTTTAAGAGTCTTGATAACGATTACTTTGTGTATAAAGGATAATCAATTAACTTTACTGATTTTCTCAGTGAATTGTAAATCTGTGTAATATTGACATTTTGATGATAGATTATTATAAAAATTGTTTTCTGGGTCAATATCATTTCCAAAATCATAGGGATTTTAATCTGAATACTTAAAGGAGTCGAAATTATAAATTGTGAACAGTTATATCCATTAATTTATAAAAGTCAAAATTAACTTCAACAGAAGAATTTTCAAATATAATTTTATCATCACTAATATTTTGAAATGGAAAACTTCATAACATGATGTACAACGATAATTTATATTTTTACAGCGGATTAACTGGAATTAATTGTTGTGGTGTTATTTTTGCACAACGTTTATGAAAAAATGCCTTACATTGCTCGCATTTTGCGGCATAGTTATGTAATATTGGATTACACCTTAGACATGAGTCTAATTGTATAAGAGTATTAGCCATTACAATAATATGTGATAATACTTCGTGGGAACATACCATATAATTGTCCTCACAACACGCAAGATCTTCATGGACTGTGGGTGAACTGTCTGTACAAGTGCAGCCATCTTAGAATTTGTCCAAGTAATGATCGTCACCTTGCTTGATTGTTCAGTTTTCTTCACGTAGATGTCGCAGTTCATCGTCCACGTGCTGTAGATCTTGCTTTCTTTCTTGAGGCATCGGGCCTCAGCGAATAGTTCGTTGTTCTTCTGAGTGAGATGGTCGTTCAGGTTCACGTATATTGCGATGGGTCCGAAGATGGCTGACAAGGCCGATCCTAGCCAGGAAATGTGTATAAAAATTGTCGGGTGGAAACGTGCGATTTCTGTAGACTTTCGTAGTTCAGGTCAGTAGTAGGCGTGTCCTTTTTGGATGTACGGAATGCGCAATGCGCTGCTCGCTGCCATCATAGTACAGCTGCCTCCCGCAAGGTGGTGCCACCTCATAAGGCGGCGGAGGCAGCAGCAGCTTATACATTCCCCAAGGTGGCGCTACCGTATGTGACAACAGGTTCCTCCCACCACAACCAGCACCACCTGGCGGCTGGTCTAGAACTACATTTCGTAAAAACAACGCCTCAAAATACCTGACGGACCTTCCTATGTTTTTGCATATTAAAAACGTCTGTTATTGCCCAGGGCGTGTATCCATTGCACATTCGCAACCACCCATTTCCGGAAACGGCGACATCTAGGGGAACGTGTAGAAGGCCCGTTGGCACCCAAGAAAAGCAAAGAAAAACAATTTACGCCACTGGTAAGTAAGCGCCTAGGGAAATGACAGCACCAAGCGGAGGAAGAAAACGTGAATGAATTAGTGGTAAGTAATAAACTTTTTTGTTAATGAAATAATACTGTAAAAATGTATACATAGGGTACTGGAAAAAAAACTGTCATGTCAGCTCCCCAACCCATTGTGCTATCCTCTCAATAAGGCGGCCATTACCTACTGCGTCGATAACTACGGAAGAACACATGCTGCAAGCGAAAGCGACGTCGATTTATTGGGGACCTCATCCTCCAAACCTATTGATATCGACTTCAATGTCACGACAACCACCTCCGATAAAGAGTCAGCGCACCTGATTCCGGTGATTTGGTAACGTTCATTGCTTTTCCCCTGAACTCGATACCGTCGACGTCCCTTCCGACCCGGAAATACCACTGGAGAAGTGCAGACAAACGTTGGAAGTGGAAATGAAGCAGGCGCATGGGCGAACTGATCGTGAAACGCGCAAACAACTATTGCAAGGGCTGTCAGATCGACCACCCTAGCCAACTGCATCACCTGTACGCTGTCTTGCCCCTCCGACGAAAAAGTTGCGAGACCATCCATACACTGTCGTGGCTGTACAGCGGCTGGGGGTCGGCTGCCTAGATAGACAAAATGAAACAACTGGGGCAAGAGCACCTGGACTCACCCACTGCTTAAGAAATTTCCTGAACGACATTAGTGCTTGTCGATAAAAGGCATTAATCTTAATTAATTAATTCTCGACCTAATCGAAGAAACACAGGAACAGGTAAACAATGCAATTGTTGTCATCATTTGTGCCTTATTGTTGAATTCTTCTACCTACTAATATCTTGCAAATATTCCCACCCGTCTTTCTCTAGCTTCCTCTAATGTTACAAACTTTCAACTTACAACTTTCCAACTTACAAATGTTCATGTTACAAACTTAAAACGTAAACTTTCAACTCGCAAAGGTTCAACACACAAACTTCCAACTTACAAATTTCCATTTGCATTGTGCGTGCATGCACACACGCACCCATCCATCCATACGTACATACATACGTACTTTCAACTCATAAACTTCGAAGCAAAGAGACAAAGAAGTAGCAAGCTAGCGCAGTAGCAAAACAGCCAAAGTAGCAAAGCAGCGAAACAATGAGGCAGCCAGCCAGCGAGCCACCAAGCCATCCATCCAAACGTCATGTCACAAACTTGTCAAATCATAACCTTTTCAACTTATAGACTTCCAACTTGCACACTTTCAAGTTCCAACTTGCAAATTTTCAACTTCCAACATGCAAACTACCAACTTACAAATTTCCAACTCGCAGACATACACACACACACACACACACACACACACACACACACACACACACACACACACACACACACACACACACACACACACACACACACACACACACACACACACACACACACACACACACACACACACACACACACACACACACACACACACACACACACACACACACACACACACACACACACACACACACACACACACACACACACACACACACACACACACACACACACACACACACACACACACACACACACACACACACATATACATACGTATATACAGACTTTCAACACACAAACTTCGAGACAACGAAGCACCAAAACAACAAAGCAATGAAGCAGCCAACCATCGATCCACCAAGGAACTGAGGCAGCAAGGCAACAAGGCAACAAAGTAGCATAACAACTCACAAACTTTCGTGTTACAAACTTTCAACTGACAAGCATTCATCTCAGAAACTTTCGACCAACTCCTCTACATACTGCCACAAAATGTTATACTGCCACAAAATGTTATACGTCGAAAAAAGTCCAAATCATGCAAGTAAATCGAAGCGTCTGTGTAGCGACCATTTTTTCAGTGGTTCAAGTCCGGATGGCAGTGACAGCCACGTGACTTCCGAAGTGACGTTACTTTCATACAACATAACGGCACCAAGCGGTTCGGTAATGAAGCAATTAGGTGGTGGTGGTGGCGGCGGCGGTAGCAGCTTATGCCTGCAAGGTGGCGCCACCGCAAGTGACTCAAGTTAACGCCAATCACCAGCGCCACCTAGCGTGGAGTGATCGAAATACTTCAGGGTTATCTATAAAAAATAAAATTAGGGTTAAAGAACCGGAAAATTACATTACCAACCAGACGTTGGTAATACAATTTCCAGAAAATTGCATGTTTTGTCCTCCGGTCAAAACGTTCGTTGTTTCGCTGCTTCATTGTATCGTTGCCTCGAAGTTTGTGAGTTAAAAGTGTGTGCATGTGTGCGTGCGTCCGCGACAAGTTTGTGACATGACGTTTGTAAGTCGGAAGTTTGTAACATGAAAGTTTGCAAGTTGGAAGTTTGTGACATGAAGTTAGTAAGTCGGAAATTTGGAAGTTTACGACATGAAGTTTATGATTTGAAAAGTTCGTAACATTAAATTTGTAAGTTGGAAGTTTGTAAGTTGAAAGTTTGCAAGTTGGAAATCTGTGAGTTGGAAGTTTCGAAGTTGGACATTTGTAAGTTTGCAAGTTGGAAGTTTGTTAGTTGGAAGTCTGTAAATTTGTAAGTTGAAAGTTTGCAATTTGGAAGTCTATAAGTTGGAAGTTTATCAGTTCAAACGTTCATGATTTGACAAGTTTGTAAGTCGAAAGTTTGTAACATGAAAGTTTGTAAGTTGGAAGTTTGTGTGTTGAAGGTTTGTGATTTGGAAATCTGTATGTATGTGTGCATGTATATATGTATGTATTTATGTATATATGTATGTGTTTGTGGATGCATGCATGGATGGATGGGTGCGTGCGTGTAAGTGGGAAGTTTGTGTGTTGAAAGTTTGTGAGTTGGAAGTTTATGTTTTGAGAGTTTGCAATAGTTACAGTTGGCTAGGATAGTCGATCTGACGGCCCTCGCAATGGTCGTTTGCGCGTTTCACGATCAGTTCTACCATGCACCTCGCAAAAGCCTGCTTCATTTCCGCTTCCAACATTTGTATGCACTTCTCCAATGGAATTTCCGGGTCGGAAGGGACGTCGACAGTATCGAGTTCAGGAGAAGAAGCAATTAACGTTACACGTGCGCTCGCTGACTCTACAACTACCACTCTCTCTATTTTTCTTAAAACATGACACTGTGATATTTTTATAACATTTGAAGCAGTGAAGTACCAAAGCAACGAAGTAGCAAGGTAACAAAGTAGCGCGGTAACAAGACAACAATGTGAAGTAGCAAAATAATGAAACAACGAGACAGCCAAAGTAGCGAAGTACCAAAACAGTGAAACAGCAACACAAGGAGACAGCGAGACAGCCAAAGTAGCGAAGTAGCAAAACAGTGAAGCAGCAAAATAATGAAACAACGAGACAGCCAAAGTAGCAAAGTAGCAAAACAGTGAAGCAGCAAAACAAGGAGACAGCCAAAGTAGCAAAGTAACAAAACAGTGAAGCAGCAAAATTGTGAACTATTGAAACAGTGAATTAGCAAAACACCGAAAGAGCGAGACAGCTTAAGTAATGAAGTAACAAATGTGTGAAGTAGCAAAGTAGCAAAACAGTGAAGTAGCAAAACAGCGAAGTAGCAAAGTAGTGAATTAGCAAAACAACCAAAGTACCAAAGTAGCGAAAGAGTGAAGCAGCGAAACAATGAAACATACATACTTTGTGAATTTTTTTAGACATTTTCTTTAACAGTATGAAATGTTTGTGCCATACATATGTATTGTGTTGAACTGTTTTCTTTAAAACAGCGCCCCTAGCGACCTTAGTCTCATAGGTACCGCCACTAGCGATCGAATATACAGTAACTTTATATTTAAGTATTTTTCCTAAGAAGTGCCTCTAGCGTCCATGTATGTAATAGTTTAGCCTATTTCTCGTCCAAACAGCTGCCTTGTTAACAAATGCAAATGCATTTGAATGCGCATTTTAATGTTGAGAATTTGAATGCGCATTCAAATGCCTCCATACAATTTTTAATGCATTTGCATTTAAATACTTACCTTAAACATGTGCATTGGAACGCGACCCACAAACATTTGATTTGTCAAATTTGTCAGAGAGAGAGAGAGAGAGAGAGAGAGAGAGAGAGAGAGAGAGAGAGAGGTTAGTGATAGATGTAATTATCCACAAGGTTATCTTCCCAGTGACCCCACCAGTGGACAGTCTATTTTCTTGGGTTCCCATTCTGACCTATCTGAAGGATAAGCCTTTCATTCCCCGCCGTTGTTCCCAGTAAGCTGCCAATTGTCTGTTCCTCACTCCTATTTCCACATCTCTACTGTGTGACTCAGTGTACGACTCTACATACAGATTCATGTAGTTGTACGTAGTGCCTTCAATAATGAACGAAGGTATTTATTAAATAACTTAATAATGTGCTTGTATACATTACATTTGCATTTGACTCATTCGCATTTGATGCATGTCGACGCATTTGCATTCAAATGCGTTGACATGCATTTGTTAACTAGCCTTCTAAACAATTCCAATATAGCCTGTATATCCTTTATATTATCTTTACCTGTTTTTCTTTCAAGCAGCACCCCTAGCGACCCTATGTGTAAGTAGTAATGCCACTAACATTTTCCTTAAAAGTGTGACATATTTATAATATTTGAAGCAGCGAAGTTCCAATTCAATGAAGTAACAAGGTAACGAAGTGTTGAGGTAATGAGACAACTAAGTAGCAAAACAACGAAACAGCCAAAGAAGTGAAGTAGCAAAACATTGAGGTAGCGAAACAGTGAGGTAGCGGAAAAAACAGTGAGACAGTGAAGTAGTGAAAGAGCGAAACAGCGAGACGGCTAAAAGTAACGAAACAATGAAGTAGTGAAACAGTGAAGTAAAAAAACACAGAATCAGCGAGACAACTAAAGTAGCGAAGTAGCGACGTAGTGAAACAGTGAAGTAATAAAACAATGAAGTAATGAAACAGTGAAGTAGCGAAACAGCAAGACAGCTAAAGTAGAGAAGTAGCTAATGTGGCACAATTGATAATTGTTAACGGACGTTTAAATATATAAGTCCCGTTACTTACTTCGGTCTGCAGACGTGAGAGATTCATGGCTGGCATCTGACTGTTCACGTACTGTGTGGCCATGGTGCTTGAAATGTTGTTGAATCGGAGCAGAGTAGTTGTGCCGCTGCGCTTGCTGGTGGGGTTTATATAGGACTAGTTGGCGTTCGTTATCTCTACCGCAACAAACTGTTGTAGCGCATGGAATGGCAGAACGTTATCCACGTCGTTCGCTCGATAATCTAATTAGCTCGCGGCACGTCCGGGCATGCTTCGTGGTGTATGGTGGTTTCGAAAGAACTGACGTAGTTCCATGAGTATTTGACCGAGCATGTTCTGTCCTTGCTGTCCAGTATAAGTGAGCATATTCCAAAAACCCGTCCTGCTTCTTACACATTCCTTTAATGGAGAATGATGCATGTCTAACAGCCACTTGCGTAGTCTTGCGTCACGAAATGTAATCGCAACTAGCGCATACATAATCGAACGTCTCTGTTTGTTCCGTTCTGTGCGTAAATGTGCCTTCTCTCGGATGGTCTTACTCAGTTAGTTCGCCTCTAGTCCAGTCCGTGTGGTTAGCATTTTTTCTGCTGTCGACCTTGTTAAAAACATTGCTCGCATGATATCCATCATGTTGCTCATCAACTTGTTGGCGTCTCCATCCGTGACGAGACATTGCACTCGTTCGTAACTGGGAACGTTCGATGCCACGCTGACGCTCAACGGGACGTAACGCCCTACCCAGTGAATCTTGCCACTATCCGTCGAAAGTTGTGCCGTGTCAAACCAACACTCAAAGTCAAACGTGGCGCCGTACGGATAGTAGCGCAACGATTCGGAGACTCGAATGTTCTCGTCGTCCAGACGTACGAACACTGATGGGGTCGAGTGGTGCACGCCTCCCGGATAGTCTCGGCGCTCACCCCTTCACACGTACGTTCGTGTCTGTGTAGCAAGTCACCGCACTTTAGATATCGATAAGAGTGACACCACATGCGTACATCTTGGATGTAGGAAAAGTGTGTCTCGTGAAGTTTGAGGTGTAATATGTCGGGGTAATGGCATAACAATCGACGGACGAGTTTGGCAGTCGTCTTTCCATCCTCTTCTTCCGACTCGACGAGGTTGTACACACAGGTTCGTCTCGAACATGGTCTCTACAAGGTAGAGGTCATCTAGAGTGAATCCGGCAAAATCTTCCATGGCTATATCGTCTTGATCGTATGCCTCGTACAGCGTCTTCACCGCCGGTTCCAACCGTAGTACGTCACCTCCTCGATGCAGGGCCATACACCGGAAGAGACACAGGCTATCGTTGTACCTCTTGGAATTGATGGGTTCCTTTTCCAGGTCGATGACGTCTGTGCTTCTTGATGTAGGCTGGAAGGGTCACGTCTTTACATCCAATAGGATGATCGATGATGCGGTTGACGAAGAAGTTGACACTGGTCACGAGTTCGCACATCCACGCGGAATCCGATCTTTGATTGATAGTCCAATGTAAGACGTCGATTTCTCGGATGCGTTTGAGAAAAGCGTCAAAGTCCTTGCTGTTGGTGATGAGACTAGGCTCGTCCAGGTAAGGTCCACAGCAATTGCACGACGAAAGATAGTACTTGCATCGTCTTGTGTTCTTGTTCCTCTGAACGAACCCATAACTGAGGTTTATCTTGAAATAGTGGGTCTGTTCCTGGAACATGATCTTCAGAGGAGCCTCTAGAACAGTCATGTCTAGCGTAGTTACTCTGTAATCGTATCTGCACTGGAGTAGACCTCTCGATACCCGTGTTCTGATTGTCGACCAGTGCTCTCCAACGACATCTAGCAGTTCCTTTAACAGAGTGTCGGAGAAGGGACATCGAGCGGTTGGTTCGCTGGGATATTCTTCGGTAACGAGTGGGGGTGTTGTGTGTTCCCATTTCGATATCTTCGGTAATTGCGGCTCGTTGACTTAACCACAAGCGGTTCGTGTTTGTCTGAACATGTCCTTACGTGTATTGAAATTTCGTCCACGTTTCTTAAATATATAGGTGGTGGTGTTTTCTCTACGACTACAACTACTACTACGACTACTGTGACTACATAAAGTCCTTACATGACGGCGTAGAGTGTCCCATCTCCCAAACCTTACACCGCATTTATCGCACACGTATTTCGCTTTCTTTGCCTGATCGCTGGATGGCATCACTGCTGGCTGCGCTACCGAGACGTGTGTTGGTCCAGTGAAGGTGTCGCGTGGCTCTCCACGTGCCGTCGTAGCTCTGCATACGTGTCGAGTAGGAGGTCACAGTGACGGCATATATGTCTTTTCATTTTGATAACTGCGGGCCCTCAGTACTTCTGTATATCACGCATAGTGCTTGCGTACGTGAGTGCTTGCGTACGTGTGCGGTGGTGCTGTTGGTGGTGTATGACAAGGCGTGACCAGACGGTAATGGTCACTAGGGGAACCACTATATTGGGCGTGTCTACAGAGGAGAGTCAGGAATAGAACAATAGCAACACGTGTCATTCGTTTTGACAATTTTATTAAATATAATCAATACATATGTTGTGTGTGAATTATAAATATAGGGTATTGTGTTGTTATGAAAGGAATGACTTATATATACGATGATTACATGGGTGACGTTTATGGGCTCTTATGCCACAACATTGATCTCTGGCTTAACAGCGTTTACTGCTACGCCAGAGGCCGGTGCGATGGTGTTGACTTACGGGGCTTTAAGCCCCGCCAGAGGTCACGTGATGATGATGATGATATATATATATATATATATATATATATATATATATATATATATATATATATATATATATATATATATATATATATATGTTGTTATTTTAATAAGAATAGGATACTATATATATATATATATTTCATACTAATAACAAACAAATATGGTCACAAAAAGAAAATAGTAATAATAAAATAAATAAGAATAGTACAGGTTATATTAATAAATAAAATAAAAGAAAGTACATCAGAATACTACAGGATAATAAAGTTCATAAAGTAAACAACTCTACACAGGATACTAAAATTCATACAATAAATGTGTGTGTGTGTGTGTGTGTGTTTGTGTGTGTGTGTGTGTGTGTGTGTGTGTGTGTGTGTGTGTGTGTGTGTGTGTGTGTGATCGCGACGTCATCGTCACGTGTCGGTGACTCCGGATCGTACAGTAGGGGTGACGCCGGACTGTATACAAATGATCCAGTCAGCGACGACGATGGGCGTGGTGACAACGGTGGCAATGATGGCGACGGCGAAGGGCATGGCGGCGGCGGCGGCGGCGGCGGCGGCGGCGGTGACGACGACGGCGATGGGCATGACGATGGTGGTGGTGACAATGGACGTGGTGACGTCTGCCGTATTTTCTTTATCAGATACAGTCGAAGCTCGTTCGACTGTAACAGCCGCTTGATGATTCGCTGTGTCTTTGTCCCCACCATCGCCGCTGCTCCCGCCGCCGTCCTCTCATCCTCGTCGTATGCACTGTGGATGAGATATCAGTCCGGTGCTTATCTATAGAAAGTAAAAAAGAGTACTTTTTAATGCACGTCACTCATCATCACCACACCTGTCTGTGCATAGCCTTTCGCACCTTCTCCATCATATCGATCCGCAATAGCAATGTCGTGCACCTATCATTGAACGGTGTAACAGTCCAGCGCAACAGGTGTTGGATCTGAGCAAGGTGTGTATGTTGAAAGTATCGATGTTTACACCACATTCACGCAGAAGTAAAACATCACAGTAGACCGAGATGTCAATAGAAACAAATGTATTAGAAAAGACGACTGCTCTACGCGAAAGGCAGCATGGCAAGTGCAACGTAAGAACAGACAAAGACTACAGCACTTCACTAAGCATTACGTCACTAAGCAGTACGCATGACTGAGCACAACCAGGTAAACAATAACAGCAGGCACTGATGCACTTATCAGTAGTGCTGTTGCACTGTCAATAAATTCAGGTACAAAAATGCATATTTCAACACTCCTCAATTTTGTGGCTGAGTGTCAAGTTCGATTTTAGCACGTAACAGTTCAAACCGGTTGCGAGCCAATGGTTTAGTTAGAATGTCAGCTACCATGTCAGCAGTGTTACAATACTCCAACTTGATGATGCCGTTGAGTACTTTCTCTCGCGTGAAGTGGTACTTGACTCCGATGTGTTTTGTCCTTGGATGATGCACTGCATTCTGGAAAATCTGAATGGCCGATTGGTTGTCCTCGTAGATGACCATTGTCTCGGGTTTTCCTTTCTTCAGGCTTAGCAGCATCTCACGGAACCAGACGCACTGTTGAGCAGTATAAAACAGAGCGACGTACTCTGCTTCAGCAGTAGACTGTGCGACCACCGACTGTTTTTTACTGCGCCAACTTATCGCTGCTCCGTTCTTCAAAAACACAAAACCAGAAGTCGATTTCCGGTCATTGACGTCACCAGCATAATCCGCGTCAGAATAAGCAACAAGTGACGAGTCTTGTTCTGTCGTGTACAGTAGTCCAATGCCCTTCCTTTCCTGCACGTAACGAAGAATGCACTTCACTAACTTCCAGTGTTCGATTGTTGGTTGGGCACTGAACTGAGCTATCTTGTGGACAGATTGTGAAATGTCTGGTCTGGTCACATTGGCTAAGAACAATAGGCTTCCGATCGCCGACTGATAGAGCTTGGCATCGAACGGGGTCGAATATCCTGTCGCTTTCACAGGACGCGCATTGGTCTCCATGGGTGTGCTGACAGGGGAGCACGTCTCCATTTTGAATTTGGTCAGAATGTTATCGGCGTACTTTTCCTGTCGCAACCAGAATGCACCATCATACTGATGAATCCGCACCCCGAGGAAGTAATGGAGTTTGCCCATGTCTTTCACCTTGACCTTCTTTGCAAAGAGCTCCTTGGTTTTCTGGACAACTTGGATCTCTTTGGATGCTATGAGAATGTCGTCGACGTAGATCGCCACAAAAACCAAATTCCCGCAGATTTTACCGATGTAGAGACACTGATCGGCAGCAGACTAAACAAACTGCATGTCGACCAGCTGCTCGTGTAGCACTTCATTCCAGCAACGTGGAGACTGTTTCAGGCCGTACAGAGAGCGCTTGAGTTTACACACGAGGTTTTGCTGACCGGGAGACGTGAAGCCTTCTGGCTGCTTCATGTATATTTCCTCATCCAGCCAGCCATTGAGGAATGCGGTCTCGACGTCCATTTGGTGGATTTCCATGTCGTATTGCGCAGCCAGACTGATGATAGTGCGGACTGATTCCCATCGGACGACTGGCGGGAATGTTTGGTTATAATCCTCACCGAAGACTTGTGTGAAGCCTTGAGCCGCGCCTTGTACCTCTCGACTGCGCCCGACTCGTCGTGCTTTGCTTTGAACACCCACCGGCTTCCAACCAGCTTCTTATCCGGAGGGAGTGACACTAACTCCCAGGTGCCATGGTCCATGAGTGACTTATACTCAATCTGTGCAGCCGCCTTCCACTCGTCTGCTTGCTGCGACTTCGTTGCCTCTCTCCAGCAGTTAGGCTCTTGAACTTGAACGTCTGCCTCTGCGTCTGTCTGAGCTTGAGCCAAAAGTCCCGCATCACTGTATCTTACGGGAGGAACACCTGCATTTGCTGTAGTCGTTCTGCGAAGTGCAACTGCGTCTCTTTCTGTATCCTCTGCGCCTGATGCGTCGCTAGCTTCACTGTTTGTGGCTGAGTTATACGTTTTGTCAGGCAGATTCTCCTCTGCTTCGTCAACGACTGCTTCATCAACGACTGCGCCATCGCCCAGCTCCAGCTCTAAAGTCTATGTTGGTCGCTGTAACTGAAATTCTCCTTCTCGACCAAGAGCAGACTCGTTGAAGGTGACATTACGTCGAACTAACATCTGCTTCTGAGCGATGTTGTAGATACGATATGCTTTCGAGCACGCGCTGAAGCCGAGGAACATGCACTTTTCGATCTTGCTGTCCAGCTTGTGCCGTTTTGCCTTGGAAATATATGCATAGGCAGGACATCCAAACGTGCGCAAATACTTCACTGAGGGCTTGTGTTCCCACCAGGCCTCGAACGGTGTCATGTTTCCCAGAGAGGACGTTGGACTGCGGTTACGGACGTAAGCTGCATTCGCAATGGCTTCAGCCCAGAACGTCTTTGAAACGTTGGCCGCAGCAATCATCGCATGGACCTTCTCGATTAGAATCCTGTTCATACGTTCAGCGACACCATTTTGCTGCGGAGAGTCGGCGGTAGTGAGCTGATGATGAATTCCGCGACGCTTCAAGTACTGCTGGAACTCGTTGGAGAGGAATTCACCACCGCGATCCGATCTGAGCGCTTTAAGCTTGCGCCCTGTGCCTTTCTCAAGTTCCTTGATGAGATCGCGAAACTTCTGGAACACCTCACTCTTGTGACGGATGAAGCGCACCCAGACAAATCTTGAACAATCATACGTAAAAGGTACGAAATAACATTTGCCGCCTAACGAAACCGGGTTGATTGGGCCACAAACGTCTGCGTGTATTAAATCCAAGATGTCAGCCGAACGAGTGTCAGATATCTTCGGATACGATTGTTGGTGTGCCTTGCCTTGAGCACACGGTTCACAAAAGGTCAACGTCTGAGTTGAAACAGCCATGTCCTTGACAAGGTCAGAGTTCATCAGCTTCGTTATGTTCTGCTGCAAATCGATAATGCCACGTGTCACCTGAGATACCCGCAACCAAACAAAATCTGGGTGCTTGAAGCTGTGGAGGAATCTCCTTCTGTGAACTCTACAGGCTAACTGCCACACGGTGCCTGTACAGTGCAGTTGAGAGTATTGACGCCGTCTTTGAGCGAGCCCATACCAAGTAGTCTGTTCTCACAGTCGATGATTTTGGCGCCATTGCGCCCGAAACTCACCGACTTCATTCCGTCAGCAGTGACAGATATGACTGAGAACAACGAGCACGACAAATCAGGAACGAACAGGCAGCTACGCATGTCGGCGGTGTGGATCATTTCATCGTCAAACTGCAATTTCACCGCAAGTGTTCCAATTCCGTGTGCAAACACTCTGTCTCCGAGAACAACAACTTCAGGGGGATTCACAACTTTAAAGTTCTTTAGCCAGTCTTTGTTATAGGTCATGTAACTCGTGGCACCAGAGTCCACGATTACACGTTTGTCGTAAGAAGACTCACACAGAATTGTCCATGCCAGAAACGTGGAGTGAGCAGCATGATGGGACCATTTCGTTTGGTTCTCATCTGGACTCCTTCATCATGTGCCCTATACGTCCACAGCGGAAGCACTTCCAACCAGACGAGCCACTTTGAGCACCTTCGCGCCTATTGCCGCCAAATTTTCCCCGACCACTTTGTCCACCGCGACTACGACCGCGAAACTTGCTGCGACCACGACCCCCTGCACTGGCCGCGTAAGCCCTTTCTTCATGCACTGCATCTGTCTTCAACGTCTTGCGGTAATTTTCCAAAAAAATCACTCAGCTGTTTCATATTCAGGTCGCCTTGTGCCAGCTGTGTCGTTAGAGACATCACTAGGGGCATGTAGAGCTTTGGAAGCAAGATAAGCGTTGCCATGCATTGGTCGTCTTCTTCCACTTTCTTGCCAAGCTGTGCCAGTTGCTCGTACAGCTTGACGCGCTGACGAACCCATGGAAACGGATTCTCTTTGTCGGTCAGCTTTAATTGCGCCAGCTGATTCTGCAGATGAAAAACCTTAAAAGCGGACTTCGACTCAAAATGTTCAACCAAATTTTTCCAGATCACCGCCGGATAATCTGGCTCGTTGGGTATCAAGTAGCTGAGCTTTGAAGATATCGTTGGAACCAACCAGCCGCAAGCTTTCTCCTGTTTGGCCACGAATTCCTCTGTAGCACTGTCTGATGCGTCTGCACCTGTTGGCGCTATCTTGTTGCCTATTACAATGTCCCACACGTGTTCTTTCTTAAGGATGACATATATCACGTTACGCCAGTACGACCAGTTGTCATCAGTTAATTTCTCCATCTTGTTGATAGCCCCGTCCGCCATTGCTCACAGATATGTAACGGTTGACACTTTTGCTTGTGTCTATAGTCCGACGTTTCCAGAACAGCGCGACGTTCACTACGGTACGATTACAACCACCGAATTCTGGGCACTTCATTAGCCAGACGTAGCTAGGCCAACTTGTACACTGTAGCATACAAACACTGGCCACTAATAATCGCTTGCCGTCACGGTCTGTTGGAGATTGTTACAAAGTTCGTGTTCTTACTTAGCGCAGTGGTAACTTTCTGGGCCCATAACCTGTTGAAAGTATCGACGTTTACACCACATTTATGCAGAAGTAAAACATCACAGTAGACCGAGATGTCAATAGAAACAAATGTATTAGAAAAGAAGACTGCTCTACACGAAAGGCAGCATGGCAAGTGCAATGTAAGAACAGACAAAGACTACACACGGTGCCTAGGCTGGTGTTGTAGGGCTACTTATAAAAAACAGCCGGCCGTGTTCGCCACTAACAGGGTCCAAAGTCTCGTACACTAGTTCTCTCGTTGCTAGGAGACGGCTAGTGTCTCATATCATACTCGTGTCTCATTCAAATATTTGTTTGCTTGCAGCAATCATCGACTGCGCTGAGCTGGCGTCATGACCGAGTTGGTGTATACGACCACTCCGTTCCGCATCGATGAACGCTACTGCGGTGATCAGCCAGAAGACTGGACGGACTCATGCAACATAGCTGCCGACTTCTTCGATCATCGCAGAGAATGGTCTCGCGTAATGGCCGATTTACATGCATACGATTGCCAGTTGGTGCGTACGACACGCATCTACACCGACCACCGCGTTAATCGATCATAGAGGAGGGTCTCTTCCAGCACTGTGTTAAATAACGTGATGACGATGCAGCATCAACAGACATCTGCGGCGTCTGGCTCTCCACGAATACACATGCATGTGTGACTTTTAATGTTTTAAAATTACAGACATGATTACTGTATTATAGACTCCATGATATTTAGCATTTTAAATTACTTTTAAAATACATTGTTTATGACATGTTAACACACTGTTTATATAATAAAAACACGTGTGCAGCGCCGCAGCCGCCCCCGCCGCCGCCGCTCCCCTACGTCGAATGACCCCTGACCTCTATTACAGAACTCCTTGACCACTCCTTGACAAGTACTTTAGTCGCTAAGGAGCGCGGCTGATGTCGCTCGTGTAATACTACAGCCGACGGGGCGCTGGTGTCCTGTGAGCGATATTACACCTCTTTCCCTATACTCTCACTCACACTGGAAATATCATCCAAAATCTATTTTTAGTAGCCATCGAAACATGGGGGCCATCCATGAGGATTCAGATGCACTCACTAACTACTCACTTGCAAAGAGATCGGAGCTGCGAGCCGTCAAAGAAGAGTCGACGTCAATGTGGATTCCAGTCATTCGTGTAGGCCCACATTTGTTTTTAACTAGGCACAGTCTTATGCATAGATGTATCAGTATTTTGAAGGTAACTTTTTTTATAAGAATGGTAATTTGTAGTAAATAAATCAGAATTTAGAGAAGTTAACTGTCAAAAGAGAATGGCAATTTCTAGATGAATCACTATTTTAAAAGTAACTTTTAAAACAGAATAGCAATTTCGAGCAGTCATATATGATTGAAAATGTTATCTGCCAGTGAAGATAGACTTACCATGGATGGTGTCGCATCAAATGTATTCATTATCAATATAATATGAACAAATGATCTAGGCAGAATTGATGTAAACTGAAGTAGCGATTTGCCAAATACTGTGTCACATAGCTGTTTTTTTTATGAAACTAGTTTTGGAAGAAAATATGATGAATTTAGAAAAAAAATTTGAGGATACAGTATATATATATATATATATATATATATATATATATATATATATATATATATATATATATATATATATATATATATATATATATATATATATATATATATATATATATATATATATATATATATATATATATATATATATCTGCTTTCCTCCAGCTGCTTTCCACTCCATATCTGGCAAAGTTCTTCGTGTCGTGTCAAACAATTTACGGTGTGGCCATAAATGTATATTATCGGAACTGCTTGTTAGCCGAACAACTGTGTCATTGACAGCAAGCCGAGCTGGTTCAAAATTGCATGGACCTACTAAACGTCAGCTAGATTTTTGTATTCGTGTTAGAATATGACAAATAACTCAAAATGCCACAATACCTTCTGCCAATTCATCAGCTACAGCTGATAGCGATATTAGATCAGGTCGCAAAACGTGTTTTCCTTGTACTTGGATCTAGAGTGCAGGGTTGCAAACAAATGTTTTGCCATGCGTAGCATTTTTGTGTAGTGTCGTCTTTTTGGGGGAAAACGTGTTTTCGTTGGTCTGTAACAGTAAGCATTTCACCAAAAAATACTAACAGTTTGTTTACACTCAGTGGATAAAATAATTGCGACTCATTTAGAATATAGATCCATTGTGCAAATGTTTCTTAAGATGTTTGTCAAAAAGGCGTATCCTCTTATGTATACCAACAGTTGCCGCAATGCCATTTTCGGGGATGTTGAAATATAATTCTTGATACCCGGATCCGTAGACGATTACCTGGATCTCGTCAACACGTACCTACACGTACAAGTGAAGGTGATGCTCATTGACCCTCTGGCAACGTGGACACACACACCTAAGCTCACGACCTCTGGCGCGGTGGTCAACACCCGCAAGTCACTCATCGTCATCATAATGTTATAGTCGTAGTAGTGGTAGTTGTATTACATGCTACCCTCTTGTACTGTGTCATGCTTGATGTTGTTGCTAAATAAAATACGTGTGCGTACGTACAATACCGTGTTTTGTTCGTTTCTGGATTAGTCGTCAGGCGATACCACTTCCACCACCCCACATACCCTTTGATCAATCTTAGTAGATGACCACCCATCTGTTCATTCAATAACCACTGGCCGATAACCACCATACCCTTCGTGATAATGACGTGACGACCAACATCCACCCTAACGTGACGATCAACATCCATCACCACGTGACGATGAACAGTCGCGACTACGTGACGCCTTTGAAATCGAAGACATATGTGCGTGCAACCATCCGGCGCGTATTCTCATGACCACACCTACCACGGGGGGGGGGTTGTCCCACGGATCATCCCGTGTTTGGTAGGCTTAAAGCCCTCAGAGATGATAGACCGTAGTAGCACCATCGGAGCCTCCGGGCCTGTGGCTTGGGAGAAATCCCCGTAAGCCGAACTTCATCATCCGTGGAGTCTCTGACGCGGGAGAGACCCCGTAAGCTATGGGCCTATGGGGTGGGAGAGACCCCGTAAGCCCTTCCTGTATTGTGTCATATTATGCCAAAAAACACGTGTACACGTTCTACTCTGTTTGTTCGTTTATTGTACAATCCCTTATGGTTTGAGACGACCCCTCATACTAATAAAAAATACACAGTACCACTAGGGCTATACCGAAAGACAAGGGGTCGTCTCAAAGCGGAGTTTCGCCAGTTCCGCTATATTGTAATACTTCTATAGATACTTTAACACAGCGATCCTTTCCTAAATTGCCAATTTTGGGGGTACGAGATGGACGCATCTACTAAAAACGTCACCAAAGGAGTGAAATATGGATGTGTGGTGACCCCCATCCTCTTCAGGGTAATGTTCTCAGCTACGCTTACGGATGTATTCTGTGATGGCGCCAGACCTGGGGTGGAAGTACTCGGTATTGGTGAACTCGAATACAATTTTGAAGTACTCGGACTCTTGTAAATTATGGGTCATGCACTTGTACTCTTACTCAATATACTCAGATTTTACGAATACTTTACGAGTACTTTCTCAACATATGCTGTGAAAAATAATTTACTTGCAGTTAACAAAATGAAACTTTCGTGAAATATTTGACAGTTCAACTATTCTTTTAATACTTTGCTATTTTTATTTCTGATTAATGTGACTTTGATACCACCGAGTCCCAATACCTCCCGAGACGGTTACCCCAAACTGCACAACCCCTTGAGGTTCCTATAAAACCTCCAAGTACACCCCCGAGACTTCCAACAGCACCCCATTGAGGCTCCCAAAACCTCTAACAAAAAGGGGGGCGGCCAGTGTTTTATTAGAATAACGCCAGGTTTAATATTTTATATATATACAGTTGTGAACATTCGGAGCGGTGTGCGGTGGTCAGTCGTAGGCCAGTCGTAAGCTTACGATCATACGCGGTCGAGATGCGTCGCAGCGCAGACAATCGGGCGGTGTGCGGCTAGTTTTACCTTACCTGTGTCTCTTCCGGTTTCTGTCTCTGCATGGAGGAAGTGACATACGACGGTTGGACCGGCGGTGAAGACGCTGTACGAGGCATACGAGCAAGACGATGTAGCCATGGAAGATTTTCCCGTGTTCACGCAAGATGACCTTACCGCGTAGAGATCACGTTTGAGACGAACATGTGCGTATACAAGCTCGTCGATGAAGTGCATCACCTTTGAATGAAGATGAAGAGGATGGAAAGACGACTGTCAAACTCGTCCGTCGATCGTTATTCGATTACCCCGACACATTACCCCTCAACCTTCACGAGACACACTTTTCCTACATCCAAGATGTACGCATGTAGTGTCACTCTTATCGATGTCGAAAGCGCAGTGACTCGTTATGGAAATACGCATGTATGCTGCGCAGACACGAGCGCACGTATACGGGGGTGTTCGTCGAGTCTATCCTGGTGGCGTGTACCACTCATCAGTGTTTGAACGTCTGGACGACGAGAACATTCGAGTTTCCGAATCGTTGCGCTACTACCCGTACCGCGCCACGTTTGACTTTGAGTGTTGGTTTGACACCGCACAACTTCCGACGGATAGTGGCATGGTTCACTGGGTAGGGCGTTACGTCCCGTTGAGCGTCAGCGTGGCATCGAACGTACTCGGTTACGAACGAATGCAATGTCTCGTCACGGATGGAGACGGCAACAAGTTGGTGAACAACATGATGGATATCATGCGAGCAATGAGTGACGCCGCGTAAGAAAAGGCAAAAGCCTCTGACGAGGATTTGTTGGAACAACTCGCAGAAGAACAAACGGACTGGGGCGAACGGGATCACGCTGCACGATCACCCGAGGATGATGACGCAGCACGGTCACCCGAGGATGATGAAGACGCCAATGACAAGGATAGCGACCACCGACCAGTCCGTACAAAACGCTGATGGGGCAACTTTATGGATGGATGCATGAATTACCCTTCATTGGGTTCAATTCTGGTAAGTACGATTTAAACGCCATCAAACAGTTCCTCATACCCTACTTCATGTCCACGTCAAAGACAGAGGAACATGGAGAAGAAGACAAACAAAAAGAAGAGAAAGATGGTATCGCGTCCTTTTTCGTCATCAAACGCAACAACACGTTCATGTCAACGGATCAGCTTAAATTCCTAGATATGACCAATTACATAGCCCGGGGTTCAGCTAATGTAAGTATCTGAAAGCGTACGGATGCGAGGTCATGAAAGGTCATTTCTCGTACGAGTACATGGACTGTTTGGAGAGGCTCCACGACACTGCTCTTCCACAGAAAGAGGCCTATTGCTGTCGACTGAAGAGCTAGGGTACTTCTAACGAAGATTACGCCAGTTGCCAAGAGGCATGGCGCCAGAACGGCGCCAGATCGTCGGATACGATGCCAACGCGCTGTACGACGAGAAGATAACGATCATGGTCAACCGTGCACCCGTCAAGAGGTGAACGCCGTCAACGGGAAACCCATGGCCCAACTGCTCGCCGAGACCCGAAAGAAGACCGCCTACCTACGTCACTTCGTCAAGGTCGTTGAGCTGTGGGAATTCGAGTGGAAAGAGATGAGAAGAGATTAGGTCGTTAAAAAGTGTCTGACAGACGTGCGTGCCGGAACCGTATTCGGTATGATCAAGTGCGACGTTTGCATACCGGAAGCATTGCGTGCACACTTTTCCAAGATGCAGCCCGTATCCGTTCATGCGCCAATACGCCGAAGAACACCACATCTTGGCGACTCCGCGGCGCATGCTCATTGGCAGTTACCGAAGCGATAAGATCTTGCTCGCCACGCCCCTGTTGCGATGGTACCTGGACCATGGATTCGAGGTGACGCGCGTCCACCAGATCATCCAGAACGATCCGATCCCGTGCTTCCGGTGGTTCGGCGATGCAGTGTCTGGCGCGAGGGAGACGTCCACCCCCAAAAGGCCATCATCGCGTACACCATCAAGTTGCTGGGGAACTCGGGCTACGGGAAGACCATCACCGGCGTTGACCGACATCGTGACGTGAAATACTGCACGGAGAAGGCGGCATCGCTCTTGGTCAACAATAGACAGTTTCGACAACTCGACGTCGTCGTCGACGATGCGTACGAGATAGAGATGAACAGGAAAATCGTCACGTACGCCCTGCCCGTACACGTGGGATTTTACTTTCTGCAGTAAGCCAAGATGCGCATGTTGCAGTTCAATTACATGGAGCGCCCTTTGTTCCAGTACTGCGAGATGGACACAGATAGTGCCTATTTGGCCTTGGCCGGTGAGACCGTCGAGACCCTCGTGAACCCGAAGCTACGAGAACATTACTTCTGGCACCGCTCCAAATGGCTCTCGTCCGAATGTTGCGACGAACATCAGAACGAGTACGGGCGCTGTCGACTCGCCGGTCGCCCTTGGGCCGGTGAGGAGGCGTGGTGTAAGGCGCGCAGAGCGCACGACAAGAGGACACCGGGTCTGTTAAAGGTGGCGTAGTCCGGTGACGGGTTGTTGGATTGTGCAGCAAGACGTACTATTGTTTCGGAGCCACCGACAAGTACAGCACTAAAGGACTGAGCAAAGGTCACAACGACATCGACAAGGACGCGTTCCAGGAGGAGCTCACCAACCGTCGGAGCGGAAGTGGAAAGAACCGCGGGTTCCTGGTGCGTCACTCGACCGTGTTGACGTAATTGCAGGAACGGGCGGCCCTCACCTACTTCTATTCCAAACGCGTGGTGCACGAGGACGGGCTGACCACGGGCCCGGTGGACGTGTAGAAAAGGTGATGCACTGCCATCGTCTTTCACAAGTGACCATGGATGCATGATGGATACATCCTTTCACGTACGACGGGATGCGGCCAAAGTACTGTTGTGACGTGTATGCTGCGTCTCGCTGCCGTGATGATGAATTCACCTCCGAAAATATCATGTGATGTTACGGAGAATGGCAATCCGCTTACGCCACGACATATTTAATCGACGTGCGGTTCGAGGAAGGGTTGCCGAGTGCGAGCATGTTCGATTCGGCAACGAGGAACCTCATCATCATAGACGATCTTATGACGGAAACGGACGAACTGGTCACGACCTTGTTCACACAAAAATCATCACAGGAACACGTCCGTGCTATATCTTATTGCAGGTATATGATCACTGGTGATACATAATTCGAAGTGGTAATAATAATAAAAAGTTGTACATATACAAGAAGACATACAACTTCTTTTATGTAGTAAAAGTTGGAGACATATATAGAAGAAATACGACGTATGAGTATATTAATTATTAATACATATAATAATATACAGTATAATAATAACTATATATATATATATATATATATATTATATATATAAACGTATCCTATAACTAATAATAGATAATACTATCATCACTAATAAATAATACATATAATAAAATGCAGTATAATAATAACATGTCAATATATATATATATATATATATATATATATATATATATATATATATATATATATATATATATATATATATATATATATATATAACGGGAGAAACAAGCCAGACGGGTGAACTAAGACACAGTGAACAATAGCGCATCCAACAAAACTGATAAACATGTCACAGCAGTGTCAGGAATCCGACGCAGTACATCCATCACGTAGAAAAAGGTGGGGTATATGCACTGAAAGAGACCTACATAACGTCGTGTATTTAATATGATGCATGTATATGTTAACAGCGTAAAGTCAGTATGAATCGTCCTATACACTTCAGAGGTCGTAACAGCTACCTGTCCAATTTCTAAGTGTGCAGGATACATGTGTGGAATAAATATTTTAACACTGTGGAAAGCGCGTATCAGTGGCGAAAATGCATGCATCACGACGATTTGGAGACAGCAGAAAAGATGTTAGCCACACACACTGGTCTACATGCTAAATACCTGAGCAAGAGGATACGAGAGAAGGTGCATTTACGCACGGAATGGAACAAATAGAGATATTCAGTAATGTATGCGTTAGTCGCCGTTAAATTTCGTGACGCGATACTACGAAAGCGCCTGTTATACACGCAGCAATCTGAATTGAAGGAATGGGTAAAGAGCCTGGAAGGGTGTTGGAGTACACTAACCTACAGTAGAAGTCAAGTAGTCAGCATCAGCAACTATGGCCGCACAACAGTTCGGAATCAGCGAGACTATGAATCTGACACGTCTGCAAAACGAAGTAACATGAACTATAGATTTACACGTCCGTTAAAGATAGTACAATGCGCCGTAAAAGATAAATACATCGTGTACGCATCGTGTCAGCAGTGTACCAAACGTGTGATTCAGGAAAGTAATGGCTATGTTTGTCCTATTGGTCGATGGCAACGGATTCCCGTGTACAGATTAGCCCTGCCTAACCTCCTAGCTGACTGGATCTGGTCAGAATGTTGGTCAACTCTGTTTGATGAAAAGGCAGTACAGGTGTTAGGGTTCTGTGCCAACGCCTACGTGGCCATGGCGTCAGACGCCGAGCGGTATGCGGCACGGGAGATGCTGCGGGGGGGTTGTGTCCTGGTCACCATTAGGAAACGCGTAACGAAAGAGTATCTCAATTACACCGTGTCAGAACTGGAAGTAGTAGCCATGTAATTCTGCTGAAAGGATGCTGCTGCTACTAGCAGTGACGTCATGATTGGTGCGAGTAGTGAGGGGGCAAAGACCATTGGGAAAGAGAAGGTAATGGAATGGTTACGCAGTAATAGTGCTGAAATATTATTCTCCTCCTCGGTGGATTGTTGTTCACCACGTTCACTCATTATAATTACAAAAGATGCCGAGGGGGAGGAGGACAGTACGTCACAGAACGGGGTTATATCTATAAGTAGCCACGACATCGCTGATATGGAGGCGACGGTGAATGCTATAGATAGGATACGTGATTGATCCGAAGCCATGACGAACGAACAGAACTTTTATAAAGCGCTAGATGGCGCCTGTGTCCGGTATGTGTCTAATGAGGTGGTTCGTATATTGAATTTAAGGGACGACGATAAGTGTTACGTGCCATCATCCGGGTTTGTCCTGACACATCCTGCGTTGGTTAGCGATAGATTTAACCACACGGTTGGGGGAGATGCAGTGGCGGTTCGATGTGAAGGATATGGTTAGAAAGAATCTAGCCAGCCGATATGCAAATATGCAATATGCATGGCGATACTGACGATCATATGAACTAGTCTTTCAATAGATCAGGGACGACCTGCGTCAAATACGGAGGGCATATGAGGCAACGGCGTTGTCGACACCCAAACGACATGCGTAGGGGATGGAGGGTGACGACACCACAGAGGTGGTGATGAAGAAACGCAGAGACAGTTCCTCATCACCACCACCACCATATCAGTTGCCACCACCATCACAGGAGACGACTCACTCACATCATCATCATCCCCAGGCACACCCGACTACGAGTCGCCTCCATCAGCTGTGCCACTACCATGGGAGAGGGATGATGACGATGATGATGATGATGATGAATCAGTGGACGATTACAGTCCCGCATCGCCTCCACTCACGCAGTCGACGGAGCGCGAGGACCATCACCCACACTGTATGTCCTCCCAAACGCGAGCATCGTCGTTCCAACGCATAACGAACCGGCAGTGCACGTACCGGATCGAGGAACAGACACGACATTGGATGAGAAGGACCCACAGGTGTGTGACGTAATGATAGAAGAGGCTGTGGCGAATCTGATCGCATACAACTGGTGGCGATCTGTCGGAACACTGGATGAGGTGGCATCCATCACCTGCCAAGACATTACAGCGACAATAATGTCGCCGTAATGTCAAGAGCAGGTGAAAGAGTACGTTCGCGCCACCATCCGAGACTGCCGACACTAGTTAAACATTATTATTATTATTATTATTATAACCATCGTAGTTGAATATTAGTATTAGAAGAACTGTAGAAATATATTAGTATTATTATAACCACTGTAGATGAACATTAGTCGTAGTATTATAGCCACTGTAGATAAAGAGTAGTAATATTATAACCATTGTATATGAATATTAGTAATATTTCTTTTATGTAGGACGAAGTGTATGACGAGGCGCATGTGACGTCGGCAGACGTTCGTGTTCGCGCGTGTCGAGAATTAGTGGCGACAATAACTGCGTATATGACGTCATCAAGCGACTATTACTATTAACGATCATTGTTGCAACGAGTATTCATATTGTGTAGAACGTTGATATAACCACGTTAGTGTATTGTAACCTGTAGAACTTTACGTTATTTAGTATATTTCGTGTTGTATGGCTATATATATATATATATATATATATATATATATATATATATATATATATATATATATATATATATATATATATATATATATATATATATATATATACACCACGGTGGATACACTGAACGACTTATATAGTACATCATCATCATCAACTACGTAACCTATGTGTCATTGTAACCGCCCACAAGTTAACTTTCATACTAGCCACTGCCGTGTCGATAACCGATCTTGACTTAAGCTAGTGGTCACTGTCGGGTCATAAAAAACCCACAAACCATCAAGTCGTCACGTATATATATAAGTTGAATCATGTAGAAGAGTACAGTACCGGTATATATATATATATATATATATATATATATATATATATATATATATATATATATATATATATATATATATATATATATATATATACATATATATATATATATGTATATATGTATATATATATATATATATATATATATATATATATATATATAAATATATATATATATATATATATATATATATATATATATAAAATATATATATATATATATATATATATATATATATATAATATATATATATATAAATATATATATATATATATATATATATATATATATATATATAAATATATATATATATATATATATATATATATATATATATATATAGTACTGTACTCTTCTACATGATTCAACTTATATATATACGGTGACGACTTGATGGTTTGTGGGTTTTTTATTTATATATATATATGATGAAAGAGAACCCGTAGTCATTGATAGTGGACATAGTAGCCATTGCCATAGGAACACACCTAACCACACCTAACCATACACACACACGCACACACACAGGTCCGTCATCGTCTGACAATACACCTTAATAATACATCGTCCACCACCCCCATAGCCACAGTCACTACCACCACACCCACTATATAGACGTACAGAGGGACCGTGCACTTTCAGTTGTAGATACAGGCAGCACCATGAAACGACATCTGTGCCGTCACTGTGGACTTGCATTCGATACGTATGCAGAGCTACGACGTCACGTGAAGAGTCACTCGACGCCATCGTGGGATCAGCATACGTATTCAGTGGCGCCTCCAGCAGTAGCGGTGCCACCTGGCGACCACGCAAAAAGAGTGAAATACGCGTGTAAATGCGCTGCAAACGTGACCACCTGCCCAGACACGCAAGAACCACGTGTACCAACGTCACCGAGCCGCTATCGCCGAAGAGAGCAAACATGGAAGACACCCCACCCCTCCACCACCCACTCATTACCGAAGAAAATCCAATCGAACCACCCGGTCGACTGCCCTTCGCCGACACTCTGTCGATGGGACTGCTAGATGTCGTTCGAGTGCACTGGTCGACCTAGTGGGCTATCAATCAAAGACCGGATTCTGCGTGGGTGTGCGAACTCGTGACCAATGTCACCTTCTTCGTCAACCGCATCATTGATCACCCGATAGGATGTGTACGTGCGACCCCCTTTCCAGTCTACATCAAGAAGAACAAAGCCGTCATCGGTCTGGAAATGGAACCCAATAATAACAAGACATACAGTGATAACCTGTGTCTCTTCCGGTGTCTGGCTCTACTTCGAGGATGCGATCGATATCGATTGGAACCGGCGGTTAAGACGCTGTACGAGGCTTACGACCAAGACGATGAACCTATGGCAGAATTTGCCGGGGTCACGCTGGATGACCTCTATCGTGTAGAGACCACGTTCCAAACGAACGTGCGCGTGTACAAGCTCGTCAAACCGGATGCAGAGGATGGAAAGACAACTGCCGAACTCGTCCGTCGATCGGTATGTAAGTATCCTATCACACTGTACCTTAACCTTCCCGAGACACATTTTTTCCTTCATCCAGGATGTACGCATGTACTGTCACTCTTATAAATGTCGGAAGTGCGATGACTCGTTGTGGAAAGACGCATGGAAGCTACGCCAACTCGAGAGCACGTATACGGGGGGTGTGCGTCGAGTCTATCTTGGCGGCATGTACCATTCGACTCCATTGGTATTCGAACGGCTGGACGACTAGAACATCCGAGTGTCCGAATCGTTGCGGTACTAACCGTACCGAGCCACCTTTGACTTTGAGTGTTGGTTCGACACTGAACAACTTCCGTCTGACAGTGACCAGGTTCACTTGGTTGCGCGTCACGTCCCACTGAGCGTCAGAGTGGCATCCAACGTGCCCGGGCACGAGCAAATGAAATGTCTCGTCACGGACGGAGACACCAACAAGTTGGTGAGCACCATGATGGAGCGATGAGTGACGCCGCGTACGACAACATGAAAGACTCATAAGAGGATGTGTTGGAACAACTCGCAGAAGCAATGAAGACCTGGACCGAACGGGAGGACGCTGCAAGATCAGCCACCGAAAAGGAATCTCGACCAGCAACCAATCCATACAAGACGCTGATGGGACAACTTTATGGATGGATGCATCAATTACCCGTCATTGGGTTCAATTCGGATAAGTATGATCTCAATGCCATCAAACAGTTCGTCATACCTTACTTCCTGTCCACTTCAAAGACAGAGGGACAAGAAGAGGAAAAAGAGAGGGAGCAAGAGGACAAAGGTAAGGAAGAAGAGACCGACGGTATTGGGCAATTTTTCGTCATCAAACGAAACAACACGTTCATGTGTCTTTCGATGGATCAGCTGATATTCCTAGACATGACCAACTACATAGCCCCCGGGTTCAGCTACGACAAGTATTTGAAAGCGTTTGGATGCGAGGTGACAAAAGGTCATTTCCCGTACGAGTACATGGACCGACTAGAGAAGCTCGACGACACCGCTCTTCCACCGAAAGAGGCCTTCTTCAGTCGACTGAAGAACGAAGGTATTTCCGACGAGGATTACGCCAGTTGTCAGGAGGTCTGGCGCTACAAAGGCATGAAGACTTTCCGAGACTTTCTCGTCTGGTACAACAGTAGGGACGTGGTTCCCTTTCTGCATTCCATCGACCGACAGTTTGCCTTCTATCAACAACGTGGCATCGACATGTTCAAACAAGGCATCCGCGTACCTGGTCTAACCCTGCTGTACCAGTTCAACGACCTTCCAGAGAAAACCTACTTTACCATCTTCAACGCGAAGAATAAAGATCTTCATAACCTCGTCAAAGATATCATTATTGGCGGTCCTTCGATAATTTTTCACCGCTATCACGAGAAAGGGGCCACCACGCTACGTCAGAATGAGTACGGAGAGGCTGCTCATCCGTATCGGTCGCTCATGCAAGACATGCCTATGGGATGGTACACGCGACGACGGGCAAAGAACGACTTCCGCCCCGAATCGGCGCAGCTGTACGGACAGATGGCTGCAGAATGGTTGATGTGGGAATCCGAACGCACGGGACGTCCCGTACGACGTCAGATCAACAGGCGAAAGAAGAGAATAGACAAACTTCCGGTGGACGGGTGGTGCAGCGAGACGAACACGGCTTATCAGTTCCATGGATGTTTTTCCAAGGCTGCCCGTGCACCCGAGAAGAGGTGAACGCCGTCAACGGGAAACCCATGGCGCAACTGCTCGCCGAGACCCGAAAGAACACCGCCTACCTACGTCACTTTGTCAAGGTCGTCGAAATGTGGGAATGCGAATGGAAAGAGATGAGACGAGATCCGGCCGTAAAAGTGTCTGGATGCTGCATTTCTCCAACGCCGACACGCGCGGTGGACGATCACGTCGCAACAGATCCTGAACGGCGTGCGTGCCGGAACCGTATTTGGCATGATCGAGTGCGACATTTGCGTACCGGAAGAATTGCGCGAGCACTTTGCCGAGATGCAGCCCGTGTTCAAGAACTTCCATCTGATGCGCGAGGATCTCGGTCCTTTCATGCCCCGATACGGCGACGAGCACGAGAACATAATGACGACTCCGCAGCGCATGCTCGTGGGCAGCTATCTTGGCGATAATATATTGCTCGCAACGACCCTGTTGTGATAGTATCTGGGCAACGGTCTCGAGGTGATGCACGTCTACCAGGTCATCGAGTACGATCTTATTCCGTGTTTCCAGCGGTTCAGCGATGCGGTGTCCACGGCCCGGCGCGAGGGAGACGTCCACTCACACAACACATTCATCGCGGATACCATGAAATTGCTGGGGAACTCGGGTTACGGAAAGACCATCACCAACGTAGACCGACATCGTGACGTCAACTACTGCACGGAGAAAGCGGCATCGCTCATGTTCAACGATAGACGGTTCCGACAACTCGACATCGTCGTCGACGATGCGTACGAGATAGAGATGAGTAAGAGAACCGTCAAGTACATCCTACCCGTGCACGTGGGATTCTTCGTTCTACAGTACGCCAAGATGCGCGGCGATGGACTTAGTTGACGTGCGGTTCGAGGAAGGGTTACCGACGGCGGCCCTGTTCGACTCGACAACGAGGAACCTCATCGTCATAAACGATCTCATGGCAGAAACGGACGAACGGGTCACGACCTTGTTCAATAATAAATCATCACAAGAACACGTCCTTGCTGTATATCGTACAGAACCTGTTCCATAAAAACAAGGAGAGTCTTACCATCAGTCTGAACTCTCAGTACATGGTGGTATTCAAGAATCCTCGTGACGCATCGCAGATGTCGCACTTGGCTCGGCAGATGTATCCGGGGCGCGTCAAGTTCGTTCACGAGGCGTTTAAAGACGCTACTTCGGTACCGTACGGCTATCTATTGGTCGATCTCAAACAGGACATACCCGACGATATGCGTCTGCGCACGACCATCTTTCCAGACGACGGTGTTCAGTACGTTTACCTACCGAAGGTATAAGAAGACCACGTGTGTGGTTCGTCTCTTCATTCACACCATGTCTGACCTTGTGAAGAGACGCATCCTGTGTATACAGGCTCTGAACAGGTACAAGAGCACCAAACTGAGAAGAGCCATCATCGCCAACGCCGACGCCGATCTGCTGTGTGCACTGGCCCAGTGTGCCTATAACATATTAAAAAAGAACATTCCATTGTCTGATTTACAGAGGCGTCGTTTGAGTAAATACAGGACGAAATTACGCGAGTTGGCTCAAAGGCGAACACCCGCCGCGAGGAGGACACGCATCTTATTGCAACAACAGGTCGGCGAGGGACAGAACGGGGGCTTCCTATCGGCCTTCCTAGCACCGTTGGCAAATTCGGTCTTTCTACCCTTGCTCCGAGAGGTGTTGCTCAAGAGGTAGAGAGAGAGATGGAACACGCACGCAAGATGGCCTTGGTAGGCCCGCGACTGTTGGACACCCTTCGTTCACCACTGCCACCCCCACCTACGACGGATACCTTAGGTAAGAAGGTGCAAGACCTCGATAACAAGATGATGACCATCCTCGATAGAAAGGACCGCGACGACATGACCAAGGTAACGTTGCATAATCAGGTGTTACAGCGGTACAACGTCTTGTCCGATAAACACGTCAAGGAACCGGTACGCGTGGTTGCGGTGAACGAGTCGGGGCCGGGGCCGGGGCCGGGGCCGGGGGCCGCGCCGGGGCCGGGGCCGGGGACGGAGGGTGCAGTACGGGCTCCTCGTACTGGAATAGAGGCCGACGTCGTGGACACCGTTCCCAAGACCATGCAGGCCAGAGCCAGACGTTTGATGGAGCATCTCAAAAGAGATATCTCTTGGACCGCTCGCGGCGAATTGATCCACGAAGGTGTGCCGGTTGTCGGAAGTAACGTGGTGGATCTCGTGAGTGATATGTTACGTAAGAGAAAGACCGATCCAACGGGATGGCAGCCATTCGCACGACAACTCCGTGCCATCAACCTACACATGGAGTTGGTCGGTAACATCGCCAGGAGAGCCTACATACATCAGGCGACGACGACACCCACTCCAGTTCGTAGTCGAGCACCGGATACTCCTCGCTCTGGTGCGGGTAGTGCATGAAGATCACTCAGTTGGACACCCCTCACTCGTCGACGCAGTCAGATTGAACATTCCATGCTCACCCCACCCCCGGAACGTCAACGCAAGGCTTTAGCGTTATTTGCTAGTTGGGAAGGCATTTAAGACAGTGCGGTACGTATCCATAGCACAGTATGCGCTACGATGAGCGATCCACAGAGCACATACCGTTCCGTCGTCGTTGCGATATTTTGCGGTGGACTTTACTTGCTTGCTGACGCTATAGCCCGAAGTCTCATACAACAGTCGCTATTCGGGATATGGTTTCACTACTACATTTTCGATCATTCGTCATCGTTGTGGGTGTGGTAGTGGGGGTTCTGGTGTACGTCAGCGTACTCATCGTCACTCGTCAAGAACCGTGCTGCGGAGTCAACGTCACAACCACCGCCAACCCATCGGATCTACTTCGATCCGACAAGGGTAGGCAGTTAAGATAGAGTCGATGCCTTGCGACGCGTCACGCGCATGCCGCAAAAAAAATGGTTGCAGAATGGTTGTCGGAACAGGACGCCTATACCCTCTCGTCGATCTGTCGAATTTTAAAAAAGACAACGACGGTATGACCTTTCTCCTCACGGTGATCGACTTCTTCTCGAAGGTGGCCTGGTGTGTTCCTATGAAGAACAAGTCCGCGGCGTCGTTGGTAGCAGCGCTGACAACCACGTTCACCACCAAAGACTGGCCAAAGACGTTGCAGACAGATCAAGGACTGGAATTTCTTAATAAATCCGTTCAGGCTCTATTGAAAAAGTACGGCATCCATCACTTCTCCACGCACAACGCGGAAACGAAGGCGAGCATCGTGGAAAGATTCAACAGAACGTCGAAGACGCGCATGTGGCGATACTTTACGAAACACAAGACGTGGCGATACATCGACGTCCTTCAGGACTTGGTGCAATCGTACAATAACACCCCCCCCCCACCGCAGCACCGGCATGGCTCCGTCACAGGTAAGTGCACATAATCAAGAAAAGGTGTGGCAACGCCTGTACGGTCACGAAGGTAAGGGCGTGCCCAGGTTGCGTGTGTCAGATCGCGTGCGCGTCAGCTAGTACAAAGGTAAGTTCTAAAAAGGCTACGCGGCGAATTGGAGCGAAGAGATGTTCACTATACACGAGGTTCATCCCTCCGATCCACCCGTGTACCGATTGAGGGACGATCTCGGTGAAGTGCTGGACGGTACCTTCTACGAACTGGAGTTGCAGAAGGTGTCGGTACCCGTCGATAAAGTGTCGGGTAGAAATCACCACCACCACCACCACCATCATAGAACAGGAGGAGGAGGAGGAACAAGAGGATGTCGTAGCAGCGGCAACAGAGAACAGTACTGACGCGAAGAGCAAAGAGGACAGTACTCCTTGGCATCTGTTCGGTACCGTGTGTTCTAAAGAGGAAATAGTCTTTCTGTGTCAGGCCCTCGTCTTTTACACGGTCATCCTGATAAACATTTACAACCTGACCACAGGGCACGAGAATTCTAATATGTGGACGGCCCTGTTGAGTAGTTCTTTGGGTTACCTGCTCGCCAATCCTACGTTGAGACACAACGGCGATTGATTTCTATCTGGCGCTACCTAGCAACGCTTCCATGAAGATGTATCCCGACAATACGTTGGCCCATTACATCACCGACTTACCTCGACGTATCGACCTGAGTGGCGAGTGGGAGTGCGGGTTGGCAGAGATACAGTACCCGCATACGTGGTAAAACATCAGACCGACAGACACCTGGTTGTTCCTTAACGAGACGATTGAGTTGGGTCACACCCCGAACGCGAAGATCAGTGCCGGATATTACAAGTCTCCCATGATATTGATGACCCACGTCAACGAGGCACTGGACAGTATGGCGACGGATAAGGTACGGGCAAAATTGAGCTGGAGCGCCATCACACCAAAAAATTACTTTGCACATAACACCGGGCATCCAGTTCGTTGTACCTCACCGCAGTACGCTGGCAAGAATGTTAGGATTCGACGAGACGGTGATGAAAAGTCCGTCAGCACCCCCACCACTACCACCGCTGCCGTCAGCAGAGGCACTACTGGCGCGAGCCCTAGTCGACGCGTTAGCTGCTGCAGGCGAGCGCGTGTACACCCACTCGAGTGTACGTGGACGGAATATCGGTCTCACACCGTCGACCACCGTGGTTGCTCCACCCAAAGAGATCGCCGATGCTCCGTACTCCTACCGTGCAGAGGCCGACAACGTGGTGGACATGGATCAAGGGTTCGATACCATCTACGTCTATGCGGACGTTGTGGAGTCTCGCATAGTCGGTGACAGTCTCGCACCTTTGTTACGGTTCCTTCCCGTTGGTGGAAGTCACGGTGCCACGGTATATGATCGCTTCACTAACATTCACTACGTGCGTCTCTTGTACGCCCACTTCAAGTCGATAGAAATCAATATAAGAGACGACACCGGACGGTTCGTGCCATTCGAGTACGGCAAGGTGACCGTGACACTCCATTTTCGACGGCACAGGACCGGACTGTTCTGAAGATGAATTACAACGACTATTACGCGAGGCAGGCGGGTGGTGCACTGCCCTATTTCGCCAGGGCAGGGCAGTCTGTTCGGGGGTCTGCTGCGCAGCGCCATGCCACTCATCAAGAGAGGTGCCGTGGCTTTGGGTAAGGGGGCGTTGAAGACCGGCGTGCGCATCGCCGACGACGTCTTGTCCGGAAAGAGCATAAAAAGACGGCCAAATGACGTGTCACGGTTGCTGGTAGGAGTATGATGCGCGTAAACGTATAAAACGAGCACCCGCCAAGACAGGAGTCACTACAGCGAAGAAACTGCGCAAAAGACAGACGCCCAAGAAACGTGAGGCCAACATATTCGACGACGATGACGTTCGTACATAGACAGTCGTGCGAATGGGGTCAAGATCGAGCTGGATCTCTTTACCGTACCCCCCAACTCAGAATAGCATCGTCGACAGCCACGTAGTGGAACATCAACCCATGGCCTCTCCGGACTCGGGTGGACCGATAGAATTCCTCATACCCGGATCGGAAGACGATTAACTGGATCTCGCCAACACAATGCTACACGTGCAGGTGAAGGTGACGCGAGCCAACGGGGCGATCTCGACTTGGTCGATCCCGCGGGTCCAGTCAATAACTGGCTGCAT
Source organism: Lamellibrachia satsuma (assembly GCA_033239005.1). Lineage (NCBI taxonomy): Eukaryota > Metazoa > Annelida > Polychaeta > Sabellida > Siboglinidae > Lamellibrachia > Lamellibrachia satsuma. The sequence continues at coordinate 177,253 of BSQZ01000009.1, forward strand.
TCGCTGTTCGGTCAAGTCGACGTCTACCTGAAAGGTACGCTCGTGACCCCTTCGACCAACACGTATGCGTATCGTGCCTACATAGTGACGCTGCTGAGTTACGGCACCGGTGACTAGGTCACGCAACTGACGAGTCAGCTGTGGCTCAAGGACACGGCCACTCGCGTGGATACCGTCGAGATAGACGCAGGACCCACGGCTAACAAAGGCTTCGTGGCTCGACGGGTCGTCGATATGATGGGCCGTCTCCACGTGGATCTCTTTCTGCTGGACAAGTTCCTGATCAACGGCGTCGATGTCAAGATACGACTGGTACGCAGTAAGTCCGCTTTTGCACTCATGACTGGTGGGAACAACCCTGATTACAGGATTGTCAATGCCACATTGTTTGCAAAGAACGACAGATTCCGTCCAAACCTTTCCAGCCGAATTTCGAAGCCGACCTCTTCGTCAGGAGCTACATGAGACTGTTCTCCTCGACCGGCAAGATGTGGCAGGACGAGGGGAACGGGCTGACTCGCAGCGACTACAAACACGGCTACACCTTCTTCGGTTTTGGCCTGACACCCGACCAGTGCGATGGCCTCTGCTTCCACCTGGTACAAAAGGGCAACCTGCGCATAGAGCTGCATTCCATGACGCGCTGCCGAACACCGTGAACATCATTGCCTACCCGAGTTCGATTCCGTGCTGGAAATAGACAAGAGCCGCAACGTCATCTACGACTACTGAGATGGACATCCTGCAAATCGCTAGACCACTGGCGATGGACCCGCGCACCAGAACGATCTTTCGCGGCGTCGTGCCCAAAGACGGACTGCCCACGACGATAGACGGCGCTCTGCCTGCGGCCTTCGTGTGCAACACCGACGACAGCGACGAACCGGGCAAACATTGGATATCGCTGTACCTGGATGCCGACGGACGCGGCGACTACTTCTGCTCGTACGGCCTGCCGCCACGACACACGGCGTTCCGCACCTTCATGAACGAACATTGTTCCGAGTGGACTCATAATAGCAAGAGACTTCAGAGTCCTCTGTCTAACGTTTGTGGATAATATTGCATAGCTTATGTATTGCTTCGTTGTAACGGATTTCCTATGAGAACATTTATCAACATATTCGGCACCGATCTAGTAGTTAACGATTGCCGCGTATTCGATTGGCTTAAACAGCTGCGACAAGGTAGACTGTAGTATCGCACATCGTACATCGATTGAGCCTCTGGCGAGGTGGAGACACCCCTAAGCTCGCGACCTCTGGCGTGATGGTCAACATCCACAAGTCGTCTCATCATCATTATCATCATATCAGTCGTACTCGTAGTGATATTACACGCTATCCTTGTTGTATCGTCATGCAGCTTGTCTTGTTCAATAAAATACGTGTGCACTCGTACCATACCGTGTTGTGTTGGTTTCTCGTTTCCTCATTAGCTCCTTTGATCGCTGATAATGACCCTGTTAATAAATAACTGCTGCGTAGGGATCAGGGATCACCGCACCGACGACATGTGGTTAGTGTTAGGGTCGGGGTCAGGGTTCACCGCAAAGACGACACGTGGTTAGGGTTACGCTGTCGTCAACACGTTGGGGTTACGGTTAGTGTTCTCTCCTTTCGCCAGGGGCGGGTTAGGGTTACGGTTAGGGTTAGGGTCACCGCCAGGGGGCACTCAGGCTACCCAGAAGGATGTGCGGCTGCGCGCGCAACCGGAAACGGAAGTGAGTCATGCACGTGGTCCCCCCATTTACCTGGTCAGAAACTTAAGGATACTACTCATGTCTGCAGTAGACGGGCTTCCAACTGGTGCACGAAACAATGCTTCTGCAGAAACGTGTAGACGGCCCTGGACGTACTGGACCTACCGATTGTATCGCATCATGCGCATACGGAACCTCTAAATTCGTGGAGGTATCTTGGCGAGATCAGTAGAACTCAAGGGTGGAATCAGCGGTTTGTGATCGCTTTCTAGCGTGAATGTCTTATCCAAAACATAATTTGCAAAATTATCATACAATCACGTTGCAGCTAGTGCTTCTTTCTCGATGACAGCGTATTGCTATTCTACTTCAGTCAGTGCTCTTGAAGCAAAGCACACTGGCTTTCGATCGCCAATGTCTTGGACTTGCATGAGTACAGCCCCGAGACAATGGCCGGGTGCAGCAATAATTTTTGACCGCTGTGGTTCATAGCGAGCGAGTGCTGTAGGTGGACGTTTTAGCTTGTACAGAACCGTACTGCCAGTTGATATCTGCGTTGAGGGGATAGCAGATAGGCGTTGAGTTGTGCTAGGTTCGGCAAAAATTTACCCATTTGATCGAGCATTCCTGTGAACCTCCTTAGTTCTGTTGTGTTGGTCGGCGCTGGAAGGCTTCCAGCTTCTGTTCATCAGCATGAACTCCTGTTCCGTCAATGACGTGATCCCGGAAGCGTATAGACTTCTTGCCAAACTCACACTTCACGTTAAGTGTCAGTCCTGCCCCTTGGAGTCGTTGCAGAACCTTTCTCAGTTGGTAATCGCGTTCGGCTTCATTTGATGCGAACACCAGGATGTCATCCATGTGAGTCCCTGTAGGATCACAGAAATCGTCAAAATTTCTGGGGCTGATGATATATCGAATGGGACTGTGTTGAAGATGAACCTCCCTTATGACATCGGATGTATTTCTCACTTGACCGCCTTGTTGAAGTGGGTAAGGTCAACACAAATCATCACCCTGTCGTTTGCCTTCGGCACAACAACCATTCCGGAGCACCAATCAGTTGGCTGTGTCACTTTGGAGATGACCCCTTGCTGCTCCATTGTTCGGAGCTCTTCTTCGACTCTCGGAAGCAATGGATGTGTTACTTTGCATGGAGCATACAAGCATATCTGCCGTGCGTCGTCTCGCAGATTGATATGGTTGGTATTGCATCTTCAGCTTTCCAAGGCCGTGGAACAATTTTGGATAGACCTTGTGTACAGCTACCTCATCCACCATGAGTTTGGTCAAGTTCAGTTGCTCACAAGCGTCACTGATTCTCGATCACGTACAACATATCCGTGCATGTTTTACTGCCGTGCTGTAGGTTGGCCACCAGCGCCCCCAGCATTCGAAGTTTGATGCCCCGGGGCACTTTATCGGACAACGCCGACACAGCTGCGCCCGTGTCCAGCTTGAAGTTGACCTTATTGTTGTTGTTTATCGTAATGTCAGCTGACCAGATGTTGCTATCCGGTTTCCAATTTCCCACATGAAAACATCGCCGACGTTGTACGCGTCAGATTTGCCACGCGGCTACGTTTCTGGCTGGCTCCGACGAACTGACCTGAAATGGCCCAACTTTCTGACAGTTGTGACATGTGGCTTGTCTCGCAGGGCAGACCTTTCTGTCATGCTGCTTTTGGCCACATCACTTGCATTTCCCACCGTGGTTTCTGGCCGTGGCAGCATTAGCCCTCGTCGTTGACCGTTGATCCCTCTTCACGAACTCGATAGCCGCCGGGTTTGGTTTCGTTTCCCCGCGTACGACGTCTCGCTGCTGCTTTCGGGCCTCGGCTTGCCAACTGACCTGTACTGATTGATCGGGTGTCAAGTCGGCCTGCGTCTGCAGTCGGTCGGAGAGCACGTCATAAACCACCCCGACTACGATGCGGTCCCTAATCAGTAGTTCTCGCAGGGCGTTGTGGTCGCATTGTTCAGCCAGTCGATACAAATCTTGGATGAACACATCCACAGATTTACCCGGCTGTTGCACGTGTCTGTTGAACTTTGTCCGTTCAATGGTCAGGTTACGACGAACCCCGAAATACGCGCTCAGTAACTGCTTCAGCTGGTCGTAATTCGTGTCGTCTGGAATATGTATATAATGTGTTCAAAATGTCCTGAGCTTGATCCCCCATCGCGTACGCTAAAGTGCTAATTTGGTCGGTCGCTTGGCGGTTTGACAAACCTGATACGATTCTGAATCGTTTACTATTTACAAAATAGTAAAAAGTTTGCGGGTCAATTAATGCCGAACATGGGCGTGACTTCCATCGTTCACCGATCACATGACAAAGTTACGAAATTTCAGTTTTCAGCATTTCCATTTTTACTTCTGTAACCGGCATGGTTACTGGACAATTAGTAATTTATAATTGCCCCACCAATCACCCCACCGGTCACCCAGCAAAGGTCGCGTACGCGAGGATACCTGAGGAGTACAGGGTTGATGGTGCCATTACTTGCCACCATATGGCAGCACCCTGGGTAATCTATAGATAATTTAGTTAATTAGTTATTATTATTATAACTATTTGTCTTGCATTTATTGTGTCCGTTGCTGGTCCTGTTACAAATAATTAAGTTGTTTAAATACAAAATTTACCCAAGAGACAGTGGTCACATGTGGTCAGGGGGAGGGGCTGTGTCCCAGTGGGCCAGGCTGATCCCACTGTCAACAAGACAACAACAACCCTGTTTTGGTAAGTTTCTAAATACTTTGTTATACCTTAGAAAATTAATTCTTTCAATTTACAATGGTACCAAAATGTCTACTAGAGAATCTTCCATCTTTCTATGTAAACATATTTATATGTTCAGTTGTAATTACTTAATAGTGACTCAGATTACTGATGTGCTAAGATGGGGAGCAAATGAACTGTATGGACGTTAGGGAGGAATGTCTCCACCAGCTGTCTGTTAGCAGCTAGGGCTTAATGACATTTTGAAAGCTTGTAGCCAGTAGCTGGTAGAACAGGTTAGAAAGTTAAGTTTATTCATGTTTAGTACTGTTACATATAGTTAATGTATTATTATAGACAAAATACATTATGCAGGGACTGTGCATGTGTGGTATAATTATATAACATTCTGTACAGTTAAGCCAGAATCAGACTGGAGCACTCTCCCTCTCTTTGATGTTGATTAATCACCCTGTGGCACTGGCTGGGTAGGGTGTGTTAAATATTCCCAAGGGACAAGTGCTTGAGAGCAAGCTGGGGCCACACTAGATAGTAACTTGTAAACAGGGATCTAGCGTTGGTTTGATCATTTAATGTAGTATTGGTATCTTGATACATTTCTGGTGACACCATTGTGTTAGCATACATATAATAATGTAGTTAGTCACTCTTTTGTTTATTCATTTACAACTGATAATTGGTTGTATATCATTTACAGGTGCAGATGACCCACTGTAAAATGCAGGATGTGGTTGCACTGAGTCGTGCTCAGACACAGTTTTACATTTTTGATTAGGGCTGCAGTGCCCAGTTGGGGTGAGCATTGTTATTTTGGTTTTATGGGTTGTCATGAAGTATTACTATTAAGTTAGGAAACATTTCATTTAACGGTCATCTATAACTATCTTAAGGAACAAATTATAGACACTGCATATATATATATATATATATATATATATATATATATATATATATATATATATATATATATATATATATATATATATATATATATATATATAGACACTGCATATATATGTGTGTGTGTGTGTGTGTGTGTGTGTGTGTGTGTGTGTGTGTGTGTGTGTGTGTGTGTGTGTGTGTGTGTGTGTGTGTGTGTGTGTGTGTGTGTGTGTGTGTGTGTGTGTGTGTGTGTGTGTGTGTGTGTGTGTGTGTGTGTGTGTGTCTGTGTGTGTGTGTGTGTGTGTGTGTGTGGGTATTAGTACTACCTGATTTGTGTAATCGTAGTCTCCAAGGATTGTGTACCTTTATATGTTATAATGGATGTTAAGCATAACTGATATTGTGTTATTCATGGAGTACATCAAATTTTTATTAATTGTAGCTGCATTTTTAGCTGAGTATATTTGTTGTTCACTTCACCACTTAGGAGTTGACACAGTGTTTAAAAACTATAAACCTATGTATCTTATTGGTACTAAGTCGATCATGGCGTATTGCTGGATAGAAATCTAGATACAAATACCACAGGTGCCAACCTGCTATTTGGTGTCGGAGATAATCTATAGGTAATAATTATGTACCAATGTTATGCAGGGAATATATGTTTTTGACTATGTTGATTAATGATCCTGTGTAACCATTGTAGTAGTGCATGTAGTAATAATATTTTTGTATGTTTTACAGGTTTTTTTTATATAGATTTTGTTATACAAAATAAAGGAAATCACCATTTCCCGTCTTCATGCAATTCCGCGGTTACACTTCAATTAATTAATGTTTGACTAAACATTAAGTAATGTAACAGTTTGTCTGATGATTTCGCAACAACTACATACAAAAGTTGCACAAACCAGCTAGCATGTTGCAGCGGATACTAGGTAGGTTTGATTTTTCCGAAATTAATTTGAGATGAGACTAGCGAAAAAAATCGAAATGAGGAGAGATCGACCTTTAAGTTCTTTTTAAAATGCAACACTTCATTAACTTGAGTCTGTGTACTCTACACGGCTCCTTCTGGCAGAGGTGCCAAAGTCTACCGCTTTGGTGGTAGAACTACCGTTTATTCGGTGTTTACATAAATAAAATCTTTATTTCGCACATTAAAAATGGCAATTGTACAATATTTAAGATACAGACCCGACGATAAGCCCTCTGCGTCAGTCATCTATCTATACCACCTTCACATCATGAAAATCTACCGCTTTTTAGATGTAATTGGAACCTCTGTTCTGTGGCTAACATATGAGTTTGTGGCGGTATACACTGTAAATAGTACACAGGTGCATAATATACAAATTATGTGTGGTTAAAATCAGATCCCCATATACCTATAGTTTCTACTACCAAACAAGCTAAGATGCCTGCACAATTGCACTTATGTTAGTGTTTTGTTACGTCAAATACTGAACACAACAGCGCAGGAAGTGTCACTGTGGTCTAACCTCAACGTCAACAACGATCTAGGCCTAAGCCAGGGTCGTCGCAACTCGAGCGCTCGCGAACATAACATTTGTTATTGTTGAGAAGTCGTTTGTTGGCAGGTCACGGGTGTAGATATTAGTAAAATATGGCCCTAGCAAGATGTGCCAGCGCGGCCGCTCAGAGACTAGCAATGCGGCATACTTCCACGACACCATTCGGCACATTGTCCGGGACCGGGGTATACTTCGTAAAGTTACCTAAGTTTTACAGCCAATGGTCGAGTGATGGCGATGTGCGCCACAATAGCACCGTGGCGAATGCCCAGCCGTTCCGTGACATTCGCCTCTACAACGATGCTTATCGCCGAAGTTTGGCGAATCCCGAGGATTTCTGGGGGGCCGCAGCGGAGCATTTGGTCTGGGAGAAGAAGTGGACCAAAGTGCTGGATGATTCAAATTCGCCCTGTACGCGTTGGTAAGCGGTGTTTGCTGAATATTCTAACTTTTCATGTGACGTCACGGCACCGCGATCGCTGCAGTTACCACCTCCATTTCTGTGGTTAGCCCACAAGCGTGAACAACGTTACGCAGTGTATGATATTACTATTTTCTCTTGCTGTCAGCTGTTGTCGTGTATTGTCATGGTTAACTTTTATTCAGTCTTTAAGCGTAGCAATAGATCTAACCATGACAAGGTGTCTTTTTATTTAATTCCCAAAATAATTACGTGTCAAGGCGAAATGACGACAGAGTTAACGACAGCGAGGCGAACTGCCTGGCTTGCACAGATAAAACAAACAAGATTTCACGCCATCCAAACACAAGGATATTTTCAAACCACTTTATTCCAGGTGAGTTTTTTTAATACCATCAATACAATGCAATTTAATGTGTCAACCTACTCAGTAAGCGTTACTTCATGTAAATATGAGCTGTAGCCCAGATAGGTTGTTACTTTAAAAGTTAAAGGTGCTTAATCAATCAATACAAAAATGTTGTTGGACTCATTTCAAATAAATTTACCAAAAAAACAAATCTACCTAGTATCCACTGCAACATGCTAGCTCATTTGTGCAACTTTTGTATGTAGTTTTTGTGAAATCATCAGACAAACTATTAAATTAGTTAATGCTTGTTGAAGCATTAATTAACTGAAGTGAAAATCTAAATGCTGAAAAATCATGATTTTCTTCCTTGGGGAAATTTTGTACCTTTGTCATGTGATCGGCAAGAGGATGGGGGTCACGCCCATGATCAGCATTGACCCACACAGTGTTTTGGATATTCACTATTTTGATCCTTACCAGATTTAACGACTGAAGTCAATTTTTTCGATGATTTGAACAAAAATAGGCATTTTTTTTATTAAATCAACTGTGGATGTTACATAGACTATTCACACTACATATTTGGACACCAACGAACCGGATTTGCGATAGGCTAAATCAGTTGAAGAAGATGTTTTAAGTTCAGTCTTAACTAGTCTATTAGTAGTACAGGCTTCAGTGAGTAACCATGCAAATGTCCAAGGCACAGTGCAGCAGCACACATGAACTATAATCACGAGTCAAGACAGGATGCATTGACGTTCTTCAGACAGAAGATATCCAGCTTGCAACATTAATTGATATTGCAGTTTTCACGCTATCAACTTTTCCTCTCATAAAATTGCAGTTCTACCCGCACACTATCATCTGTTTTCTTACTTCCAAATATTTTATTACTTTCTCTTACATCACTTAACATGTATACACACGCACACCGAGTCTATAAGCCTTGAAGAGAGGGCTGACTCATTCTCAGAAGAAGAAGAAGAAGACATCGTAGTTATTTCTAGATGTGATCTAAATCGATAGGATCAGGAGGTAATTATCTCCAAACTGAATACTACCCTCTTTATATTTACACATTTTGAACCCCCAAGATTTTAGGAAAATGCATTTAAACTACCTTACTATTTTATATAAAAAGTCCAGGCCTGTCAAAACAGCATTGTTGTAATAGGTACAAGGAAACACTAAAAGTTGACTCCCATTATGAGACAAACTCTGTATTCATCTGCTTACCCAGGGTATTTTCTTTCTCATACAGAAAAACCAGCTGCATTATATGATACAACCAATCCAGATTGGACCCCATCTCTCCGATTCAGTTACACAACTACTCCAACAACCCCGAGGTATGCCCGGAACAAGCACAGGCATGATAGGAGGCCATACTGGACTTGAATGACAGTGCTTGTGTGCAGAAATCAGCCACAGGTTTAGAAATCACAATAGCTACTGGGGCATTCCATGCCAGATCAATCAAAAACGGTTAAATTTACATGACCACCTTCAATTTGTATTAAATTTGGTGTGTTAGTTTATGTTCATGAGTCAATGTTACTAACCAAATTTCAGGTCAATATGACCTTCCTTTCCAGAGATAGAGGTCATCAAAGTTTGACCCGACTTTGACTACCTAAAGACTTGTTATAACTCCTCTTCTATATAACCTACAGATGTATTGTTGGTGTAATTTTAAAGATTTGATAAATGTTTATCTGTGTAGACAAAGAAACACAGAACAAAATTTGAAAAACATGTTTTTTTATTCTTTGACCTGACTTAGCAAAAATCATGTAACCTCAGATTTCGTTGATTTTTTATGTTGAAACATACATATTTGGCAATAATCACTGAAAGTTTTATCATGTGCATCACAATACTTTAGGAGTTATGGCATTTTAAATGCACTATCATCTCACGTTGCTCTAGTGGTGTAGTAACAACTAAATTAGTCACATGATCTTTCAGTATGCATATAGAGGCTGCCTTCCTAGAATATGCTGTGTTTTGTTCTCTGTATATTCTCTGCCCATAAGGTAATTATTTGTATATATTGGTATACTTAATATTTGTACACATTTTAGTATGATAACCTGCAGCTAGCGGAGACATCAAAATAACATTTTATATACAGTAGAACCCCCCATTTAAGACCACCCACAAAATCGTAGTGGAGCAGTCTTAAAAGGGTTGAGCTATTTTGACGTATCAGCCCTATAAAGAAAAACACAAGTCATTTGTACATCAAAAACGCAGGTAGAACTTTAATAAGACTAAACAGCATATATACAGTGCATAAAATGTGCAGAACCATATATATACAGTGCAGTGTCCTACATCTAACTACACCATACGTCCACAGTGACTATCTGCAGTGTCCAGCATCAAACTACACTTCTCGTCCAGTGTCCCGCATCAAATCTCACTGCTTCTTGCAGAAGAAGTCACCAATGGCCATCTGCTTGGAACACTTCTCCAGGCGCTCCAACTCAAGCTCATGCTTGGAACACTTCTCCAGGCGCTCCAACTCAAGCTCATGCTTGGAACACTTCTCCAGGCGCTCCAACTCAAGCTCATGCTTGGAACACTTCTCCAGGCGCTCCAACTCAAGCTCATGCTTGGAACACTTCTCCAGGCACTCAAGCTCATGCTTTGAACACTTCTCCAGGCGCTCCAACTCAAGCTCATGCTTGGAACACTTCTCCAGGCACTCCAACTCAAGCTCATGCTTGGAACACTTCTCCAGGCACTCCAACTCAAGCTCATGCTTGGAACACTTCTCCAGGCGCTCCAACTCAAGCTCATGCTTGGAACACTTCTCCAGGCGCTCCAACTCAAGCTCATGCTTGGAACACTTCTCCAGGCGCTCCAACTCAAGCTCATGCTTGGAACACTTCTCCAGGCACTACAACTCAAGCTCATGCTTGGAACACTTCTCCAGGCGTTTCAACTCAAGCTCATGCTTGGAACACTTCTCCAGGCGTTTCAACTCAAGCTCATGCTTGGAACACTTCTCCAGGCGTTTCAACTCAAGCTCATGCTTGGAACACTTCTCCAGGCGTTTCAACTCAAGCTCATGCTTGGAACACTTCTCCAGGCGTTTCAACTCAAGCTCATGCTTGGAACACTTCTCCAGGTGTTTCAACTCAAGCTCATGCTTGGAACACTTCTCCAGGCACTACAACTCAAGCTCATGCTTGGAACACTTCTCCAGGCGTTTCAACTCAAGCTCATGCTTGGAACACTTCTCCAGGCGTTTCAACTCAAGCTCATGCTTGGAACACTTCTCCAGGCGTTTCAACTCAAGCTCATGCTTGGAACACTTCTCCAGGCGTTTCAACTCAAGCTCATGCTTGGAAAACTTCTCCAGGCGCTCCAACTCAAGCTCATGTTGAGTTGGCACAACAACTCGACTACTTTCGTGTTGTTTCTTGAAGTCCAAATGCCACAAGACTGTCCACGTGCGACATGGCTGTCCGTCTGCTGATAACAACAGGCATGTCCTCGTCGTCCTCGGTGACAGCCGATTCTCCCTCGTTCTCTGCGTCGGGCAGCACCAGCTCCCAGTTGTCAGCGACTGCATGAGTTGTCGCCTCATGCTCGTCGATGTCTGCAACTGCTTGCGGTGTCATGTCGCCAATGATGTTCTGGAGCTCTGGCTCGAGGGACGGCTGCTCCAACAGTCACTGTTCGACATCACTTGCAGCTGCAACACAAGTTGTACAACATAAGCATTTTCAAAATTTATGGCAAACTGACTGCTATTCTGTCAACTGCTTCTGAAAAAAATAAAACTTGAATTTGCTTTGGTGTAAATTAAAGTAACAATACAATGGGGGGAAAACTGCTTCTGAAAAAATTTAACTTGAATTTGCTTGAGTTTTCAACTGCAGGGCTTTAAATTAAAATAATAAAACATATGCATCAATACAGTGGGAAAAAACAGTGACATTGCTTTTTTGAGAAACTTACCTTCAGTGTCAGCGTGAAACCTGCATTTCCTGAAGCACTTCACGATGGTGCTCGCTTGCAGGATGTCCCAAGCCGACTTCAGCCAGATTGCATCCAACACGGTAACCGACTTGGCGAGTGTAGATGCTGTGCCGATCTCGTTGACATCCATCTGGTGCAGGATGCGACGAAGGAGGCGCTTCCTGTAGTGCATCTTCATCGTTTGGATGATGCCTGCATCACACAGCTGAAGTTTGGAGGTTGTGTTTGGTGGAAGAAACACAAGCTTCACATGCGACAGCTGTACGTCAGGATGCACTGCACAGTTGTCGGCGAACATGAGGATGCGACGCTGCTCAAACCTCATTCTGTTGTTCAGCCAATTCAGCCATGTGGTGAAAATGGACGCCGTCATCCATGCCTTCTTGCTGAAGTCATAGTCAATGCCCATCGACTCGACTTCAAACCCATAGAGACACAGTGGTTTCTTTGACTTTCTGATGACGAGCGGCTTCAGTTTCTCACCGGTCGCGCTCGCTGCCAACAGCGCTGTGATTCAGTCTTTCACATTCTTCCCACTGTTGCAGGAATCGCCCTTCGTCACCATCGACTTCGTCGGCATCGCTCGGAAGAACATTCCTGTCTCATCTGCGTTGAAGATGTCATTCGCTTCGTAACTGTCGCAGAGGACTGGCAGACGTTGCCCCCAGTTCCTCACAGCTTCCTCCGGAACATCCATACTCTCGCCGTTCAGGATCGAGCACCAGATGTTTTATCGGGCTTTCCACCGGTCGAGCCATCCATTCGATCCGGTGAAGTCGTCGTATCCATAGTTCATAGACACAAGGTGGCTTTCTCCTGGATCATGACGTCACATATGGGGATGTTCCGTGAGCGTGCTTCACAAAACCATCCCCATACAGCCTCGTTCAGGTCTTCGTATACGCACTTTCTCTTCTTGCCATACTTGCGATCACCATTTTCCCCATCTTTCCAGTGGCATAAAATGTCGTCTTTTTCTTTCGCGATTGTTTGCACCTGTATCTTTCCAACGTTGAGACTCAGTGCAATCGATCGGGCTGACTCCCTTTTCGACAAATGTTCGACGACTTTCACACGACCTTCCAAAGTTAAAATCTTCTGCTTTCGACTCGACATCTTCTCTCGTTCATCAGGGGTAAAATTCGAATTGCCCTGGTCGTTGGTCGCGTTTGCCGGGTGTTCATTGACGATGGGTCATTTATAAAGTGGTCATAGTCCATCATTGAAAAAACGGTTGGGGAAAGGCGGGTGGTCGCTGATCAGGGTGGTCATTCATCTAGGGTTCTACTGTACCGGGTACCTGGTTTTTATGGTAAATCACATGTACATGATACCTTGATTAGCATGTAATGTGCCTAATGTGTACTCTAACTTTTAACCAGTGACAATTTGTATTCCATCATTTTGTTATTGCTATTTAATATTTCTGTATCAAACAGTTGTTTTAGCAGTTTTCAGTTTATATCCCCACACATTAACAATGATGCCTAATCATGATGCCTACTCCCAAACAAGTTGTTTCAATCTGCCATAGTAGTGCTGTTGGCATTATTGTTTCATTTGCTCAGATGTACATGAGTGAAATGAACAAAGTATAATGGCATATTCTGGAAGTTTTACCAGTGCAAGGGACATAAAGGCTTCCTGTGATCCATTTTAACTGCACCCAAGGAAAAGATGGACAAAGGGACTACGTCCCATATCTTCAAAATCTCTTGAAACCCCCAAAAAAATTAAACTTTGTTAGTGGACAAAAGTTGTGTGTTCAATGTTATAAAGAACTAGCAAAGCTGCCTCAAGATGAACCAAGTTCTCCATCTCCTGAAACTGACAACAGCAGCAACTCTTCCCTGAGTAATTCCAGGGAACCAGGTTCTCCTGGCACTGCACAGGATGCTGGTGAATATGGCAACATTATGCTGGAAGATTTAAAGGAACATGATCTCCCTGTTCTCAATGAATCAATGACATTGTTGGGGAAGTTACCATTGCACATAAGGAATCTGATACAAGAAAAATACCCAAAGAAAAAGGTTAATAAAATTGGACAAACTGTTGCAAAGAAATTAAAACTACTGGTACCAGATGAATTACCAATCCCAGGACAAGAAATAGAAGCAAAAGCAAGGGACTTCCAAGAAATTGTGGAACAGTTGATGGTAACATTCAACACTTGTAAAACCAAGAGTGAAAAGGTAATGACAGTTACTCCCATGTTATGGACTATTTGGAGAACTGCTAAAGAGTTTGGTGTGACCTTCCACATGACAAAGGTGGCTCTGCATACCAGGTTAGGCAATTTTGCTTCCGAGAGGATGTAAGCAGAGTTATGCCAGAAAAAAATATTTTTTTTCTGTATACAACAAAGAGGAAGGGTGGCGGGAACATAGGCAGAAACACATGGTTCTGTATAATCTGAGGAAAGCATTTAAAGTCTTGCGGTGTGAGAATCCTCAAACAATAGTTGGGTTTTAAAAGTTTGCAGAACTTCATCCAAAAGAATGCGTGTTGGCAGGAAGTAGTGGCATGCATTCAGTGTGTGTGTTTGTACAATTACACCAAAATGTGAAACTGATGATGGTTGGAGCAAAGCTTCATCACCTGACTGATGATGAAGACGTTCCCCTTCAACACTATAGGCACTGTTTAGCAAAGCTGCAGTGCAACCCACCCTCATTGGACTGCCTCATCCAGAAGTGCAATCAGTGTCCATTTGTTGAGATCTTTCAAGAACTGATGGTCACTGCATTTACAAATGGCTTTGTTGACAAAATTTAATACCGAAAGTGGTCCACAATAGACAGATCAACGTTAGAAACCATCCATCAATCAGTTGATGAATTAATTCAAAGTATCACTGAACATCTCCAACATCTCATCCTTCATGATTTCATTGCAAAAGTACATACTATCAAGACCTGCGTGACGATATGCTGGGTGAAAAGGAGGCACTTGTTGTGGGTGATTTTGCTGAGAACTTCACTTTTGTAATGCAAGATGAGGTCCTGTTATATCACTGGAACAATGCTCAAGCTACCATGTGTTGCTGTCTCTGCCTGACACATGACACCATTACAGTCCATCTGTTTCAACATCTTCTGTTCCTTGAGGAGATGTTCGGAGAGAAGCCAAAGAAAGTGTTCTATTTCTCAGATGGTTGTGCAGGTCAATACAAGAACTGTAAGAACTTCATGAGCTTGTGCCACCATTCTGTGGACTTAAGAGGTGAAGCTGAATGGCACGTTTTTGCCACTTCACATGGCAAGGGGCCATGCGATGGTGTTGGGGGCTTGCGGAAGAGGATGGCAATAAAGGCTAGTCTACAGAGACCTTATCAAGACCAGATCCAGACACCTCACCAGCTGTATGAGTTTGCAAAGCAACATGTTCCCTCCTTAAATGTTGAATACTTCACTGTCAGAGACTGGGAAGCTGATGGGAAACTGCTTATGAACCACTTTGCCAAGGTGCAAACAGTGCCAGGGACCCGACAGTTGCATTGCTTCCATCCTGTGTTATTGTTCACAGTAAAAATGAGTCAATTCTCGACAAAGTAAACAAAGCCAATAAGAAACCTTATCAGGTTTGGAGAGGTTATGTTACAATTCAGTATGATGGATGGTGGTGGCTTGGAATGGTCACGTCCCTGGATCAGAAAGAAAGAGAGGTGACTGTTAACTTCCTCCATCCTCGTGGACCAGCCAGATCATTCACTTACCCCTGTCGACCTGATAACCTGGTGGTAGACATGGGGGACATCCTAACGCTGCTCATCCTACCACACAAGTGTCAATCTTTGTACGCTATAAAACACGACGGTGCATTTAAAATGTAATAACTCCTAAAGTATTGAAATGTGCATCATCAAACTTTCAATGATTATTGCCAAATAGGTATAGGTAAAAAATCAACAAAATCTGAGGTTACATGATTTTTGCTAGGTCAGATCAAAGGTCAAAGATTAAAATTTTGTTGAATTTTAGTATGTGTTTAATTGTCTACATAGATAGATATTTATCAGAGCTTTAAAATGACAACCAACATCACATCTGTAAGTTATCTAGGAGAGGAGTTATAAACACCTGGAAGGTTGTGAGGTAGTCAAGGTCGGGTCAAACTTTGATGACCTCTATCTCTGGAAAGAAAGGTCAGATTGAACTTAAATTTGGTTCATAACATGGACTCATGAACATAAACCAACACACTAAATTTGATCAACATCGAAGATAATCAATTCTTGATTGATTTGATATGGAATGTCCCTACTGCACTGACATTGCCCACATCTGACAACCAGGATGATGATCCAACATGTACTGCTGATGATGCGCCATTTCTCACCAAATACGTGCAGAAATGCAGAGACTGTTAACAGCACAAGCAAGCACCTCACTTAAACGAACGATCGTTTATGAGGAACGATGAGGGAGAGTATTTTTTTGGTCTGACCTCATTCTCTGTGCTGCATGCTGTCTTTGACTTGAGTTCAACACATATTACCAGTCATGCAAAATGCAAAAATGTACAAAGGGGGTGGGACGGGAGACTCCTAAGACCAAAACTGCAGTTAGATGCCAACTTGTTAATTAATCAGTTTAAATATTGAACACATTATGCTACAAATCAGTGGGTGGAGCAGATGGTAAATTTGTAAATTATTTCTTCAATCACTTTTTTAAAATAAATATAATGCATTCTGTATTACATAACTTGCAAAACACACAATACATGTAAATACTTCTATAATGTTTATAATAGAATTATAAACAAAATAAAGTGTCACTTTTTGTCTGTTACTTTTCCTGTTACTTTCTTTCCGTTACTTTTTCCTACAACCACTTAGAACACTTTCGCCCATATTATAGTTTGTATTCAAGTTCCCGTGTCCTGTATGTAGGCATTTACATTTCCCAAAATTGAATAACATCTGCCATTTTTCATCTGACTAACTAATTTGTCTAGATCATTAAATGTTGTTTATCACCATCATTGTTAACCAAAATGCTGGGTTTCTGCCTGACAAAAGAGCATCTGTTCACAGGCACAATTCACATCAGGAGGGCTGGTATATTACTGCCAGTCCAGGAGGGTTTTACATTACAGTCCACTTGGAGGCATTCTGTTTAACAATGAGACAATGGATGTGTCAATGAGGCAGGGCAATACACAACACAGGGTCAAAACAACAGTGGAAACATAATTTCAGACGGGTTTCAAATGTCAGAGGTCCTGAATGAGTATTTCAGTTCTGTTTTTTACCACAGAAGATATCAGCTCAGTTCCAGTTACAAAATTTTAGGGTGATAAATCAGATCACATAGGGCAGTTATTTGTAACTAGCAAAGAAAATAAATATATATATCTGTATATCAAATTTCATCAAAATCAGAGTAATCAAGAATATCACCAGTTGGTTGATTTCATATGGAATTATATTAGCAAAACCACCCCAAAGTAAAATTAGCAAATATACATATATTTTACGAAAGCCTATATTTTGTTATTAATCTCTAAGAATTGATAATGTTACGGGTTACATGCTTCTTTAGTACAGCTTTGAATAGCATTTGATTAAAATTTTTAAACTGACACATTGAATCATTAGGGGGACACTTGTAATTAAAACTATATTTTTTTCTTACATACAGATGTTCATGAATGAATTACACATAAAAACCCACATTCTGGAAACAGCTGAACTGGTGTTAAACCTGAACTACAAGAAGACACCACATGTAACATAGCCATGGCATAGAGCCATGGCTCTCTGTATTGATGCAATGCCAATACAATAGGGCTTAATAATAAAAAAATGTCGAATAGAACTTCTGCCACATCACTATCTTTCAGTTTAAAGACAGTCTTCAGGTGATACCAACATCCTTTTTGTTCTTTCAGTGCTGCTCGTGTGACCAATCTCACCTTCTCCAACTCCCTTTTCCTCCTCTTCGCTGTGGAACGCAACGGTGCACATACAACTGGCATGTCACTGTCAGCCGTGTTGCCCAAATGTCAACAAACTTCGAGCAAGTCGCCGTTGTGCACCCGTCGATCTCGCGATCACGTGATACGCATGTCATTAACGTTTGTGGTTTCGCGCCATAAATACGAATCGAGCCGATACAGTAAAATGCAAACATGTATTTGCCTTATTAAACACATTTTGGCGGGCAGTACAATTTGGTGGCAGTGGGCAGGTCCAATGGACCTGTACGGGATGGAATAAGACGCTCCCACCTCCACGAGTCTACCACGTATGGGTAAAATACGGTGATGTTAACATGACATCACAGGGCGGATGTCTTCCTCGATGAAGTCAACGGCCAGGACGGAAGGGCTCCAAGATGAGTTCAATGACCACGTGTTCAGGACCAAGGCGAGCCACATTTTTTTGGTGGATATCGGCTGTGGTCAACCAGACTGGAGAGGGATGGGTTCCGCTAGGTTGCAAATCTGCCCTAGACACACCATGATCATGAAAACCAGTTTGAATCACATACCGGATCGGTCGCCTCCTGCCGTACATCAGGACGGGGGTGTTAAGTATGCTACTGGTGCCCCTACCAAAAAGATACGTGGAAGAAACGACATCACCATCGGCACATGGAATGTCAGGACATTGAGAGCTGCAGGAAAACTGAAAGAACTCACACATGAGATGGAGAGATACAGATGGAACCTGCTTGGACTCGCCGAGATGCGATGGAAAAGTTTTGGTGAAACATCGACCGAAGAAGGACACAAGGTCTACTTCAGTGGCAAGAAGGACAAACACGAACAAGGCGTTGGGTTTCTTGTTCACAAAGACATCGTGAACACTGTCATGGGTTGTCGCCCTATCTCCAGCAGGCTCATCACCATCCGCCTGAAGGCAACTCCCTTCAACATGACAGTCATACAAGTTTATGCCCCAACGTCTGATTATGACGACAGTGAGGTGGAAGATTTCTATGGCCAGCTGCAAGAAGTCATAGAGGAAACGCCAAAGAAAGACAATCTTATTGTACTAGGAGACTGGAATGCAAAAGTGGGAAAGGATGCACAGAACAACTGGCAAGACACTTGCGGACCTTTCTGCAACACGGAAACAAATGAGAGAGGTCACAGGCTCCTCGAATTTGCAATGTACAATGAGCTGATGCTGGCTAACACATTTGGCCCCCACAAAACATCTAGAAGATGGACCTGGCACAACCCAGATGGAAAACATCACAATCAGATCGACTACATCTTGGTGAAACGGCGCTTTCACACAGGAGTGAACATTGCCAGGATACGAAGCTTTCCAGGAGCAGATATCGGAAGTGATCACGACTTGCTGATGACATCCTTCCACATTCGCCTGAAGAGGATCAGCAAACCAAAGCCAACAAGAATCAAATTTGACATCGAGAAACTTAAGGATCCTGATGTAGCAGAAGCATTCAAAGCAATGATAGGTGGGAAATTTGCACCACTTATCATACTGGATGACAAATATACCGACGTGAACTTGCTGACCAACACCTTCAACAAAATAGTGACCGACACAGCCCACGAGATCCTTGGAAAACACCGTCGGACAAAGAAACCATGGGTCACAACAGACATCCTAGATCTTTGTGACAAAAGAAGGGAATTGAAAAGGAGAAAATGTGATCCTGAAGGTGCAGCAAAATACAGAGATGTCAACAAGAAGATTAAACAAGATATGAGAAGAGCAAAAGACAATTGGATAGCAGAACAATGCTGTGAAATTGAAGACAGCTTGAGCAAGAACAACAGCAAGAAGGCTTATCAAATAGTGAAAGACCTGACATCAGTGAAGAAAGGGATAACTACCACTATCCAAGACAAATCAGGGAAATGCCTGACAGAAGAACAGCAGATCCTCAATCGATGGACAGAATACTGCTCAGAATTGTACAGCCACAACACCAACGGAGACCCAGTAGTACTAAATTGTACACAGACTACTGAAGAGGACGACTACCCCATTCTTCGTGAGGAAGTGGAGGCTGCAGTAAAGTCTCTGAAAAAAGGAAAGTCAGCTGGAATTGATAACATACCAGCAGAACTGGTTCAAGCTGGGGGAGAAGCCTTGATTACCACACTTACAACAATCTGCAACAAGATCTGGCAGACAGGAGAATGGCCCACCCCATGGACTCAGTCACTGATCATAACACTTCCCAAGAAAGGCAACCTACAGACGTGCCAAAATTACAGAACAATCAGCCTCATCAGCCACCCGAGCAAAGTCATGTTGAAGATACTACTCAACAGACTCAAACCCCAGGCAGAAGAGATTATCGCTGAAGAACAAGCGGGTTTTCGAGCAGGACGGAGCACCAGTGAACAGATCTTCAACCTTAGAATCCTTTGCGAGAAACACCTTCAACATCAGCAAAGCCTGTATCATGTCTTTATAGATTTCAAGAAGGCCTTTGATAAGGTATGGCATGCGGCCCCTATGGGCAACCATGAGGAAGTACAACATTGGCTCCAAGCTTGTCCGAACCATTGAACACCTATATGACAATGCCACCAGTGCAGTAACCTTCAACAGCAGCATAGGAGACTGGTTTCGAACAACAGTCGGAGTTCGACAAGGATGCCTACTATCACCGACGCTTTTCAACATTTTTCTGGAAAGGATCATGACTGATGCTTTAGAAAACATCAAGGCACTGTCAGCATTGGAGGCAGGACAATCACCAACCTTCGTTTTGCTAACGACATCGACGGCTTAGCAGGAGATGAACAAGAACTAGTCAATTTAGTGGAGCGCCTTGAAAAAACATCTACATCATACGGCATGGAGATCAGTGCCGAAAAGACCAAACTGATGACGAACAACACACAAGGCATCAGCACAGAGGTCAAAGTTAATGGACAGAGACTTCAGAGAGTAACAAGCTTCAGGTACTTGGGATCAATTATCACAGATGAGGGTTCCAAACCGGAGATACTTGCCAGGATTGCACAGACAACAGCAGCACTAACAAGGTTGAAACCATTATGGAACGACAGAAACATCACGGTCAGTTCGAAGATAAGGCTGATGCGCTCCCTTGTCATGTCCATCTTTCTGTACGCTTGTGAAACATGGACCCTCTCAGCAGATCTACAGAAGAGGATACAAGCCATGGAAATGAGATGCTTTCGGAAGATCTTGCGCATATCATACAAAGACCATGTTACTAACGAAGCTGTCCGCAACAAGATCAAAGAAGCCATCGGACCATATGATGACCTTCTTACAACAGTTAAGAAGCGTAAATTGAAGTGGTACGGTCATGTATCACGATCATCTGGCCTTGCAAAGACTATATTGCAAGGTACTGTAAGAGGGGGGAGACGAAGAGGTAGACAGAAGAAGAGGTGGGAAGATAACATCAAAGAGTGGACAGGAATGGAGTTCGCTGACTCCCAGAGGGCTGTCGAGAACAGGGAAACATGGAGAGAGCTGGTTAGAAAGTCATCAATGGTGCCCCAACGATCCTTACGGGTTATGGGAAAGTGAAGTGAAGTGAAGACAATTTACAAATTGTTAAACATAATGACCTCTCAAGAAACTTGATATTCGATTTGAATATTTTAACCGCATCCTGCAGTCTTCTTCAGCACAGCCATGTTGTGTTATGGATGGACAAGAACATAGAGGTGGATCATATCAAGAAAGTGCTGAAAGATTTTGTCATATAAATAAAAAAATCAATATGAAATATGCTCCCGTCACCTGTTGTGCAAACCAACTGGATTCTGTGTTAGTGCACCGCAGATCCTTCCATCACGGATACGTGCATGTGCTGCCAACCAGCAGATAAAATTAAAACCTGTGTGTAGCATTAGAATCCAATCACACCCTACCATTTTCCCTGTTAATAACACTTTTGGGTGCACCTGCCTGTGCAAGGAATCCTAGAAGGGGGTAGTCTCAAAATCGCTTGCAATTTATTTGTCTACCATCAACCCAAAAGTGAATTCATTATCTTTATCCACATCTGTGTGCATGCACTATATAAATTATAAATATTATGTATATACAAACATATACCATATCATTCCCTACAGACGCGCAGTTCCGTGCCTGCGAAGGCTTGGGTGTGCGTCTGTTAGTTCTCCCGAATCATGATCTATCGTTATGGGTGAAATAAGCCTCTAAATCAGACTTGTAGCTAATCCGCAGTGTGGCGCCACTATGAACTATGCGAAGAATGTGGGGCGTTTCTAGGGAATGACTCGGGAACCATGTCATTGATCACCGATCTATTTCATAACTAGCGCTTGTTTTGCGTGATGTATTTTGTCCAGTCTACATGTGCTTCAAATTGTTTTGATGGTGCTAAATAAACTTAATGTAAGCCTAGAATGAGGTGTTGCGTTGTTTGTTTTGCACTTAGCAATGATACAGTTTCAGCGCATCTACCAAACCAAATGACACTCGATCGACACACAACAAAAACTCACGATACAGTCAGTGAAAAAGCACGTTCGTTCGCAGTTTTTGCAATTCCAGACAAACAACATCAGCCAACCACCACTCGATTCTTTGAGCATCATTAAATAGACAATTCAAACTCGCACGCTTTGCTGACGACGAGTAAGTGATAAAATAAATAAAAGCTAGTCCTAGTACTTCCACAGACATCTGGTGAAAGCCACCAGTAGTGATAATAATGTGGTCGCAGCAGTACTGCTGTCATTTGTGTTTAGTGTGCTTTCACTCCTGAAAATATATGTTTTTGCGCAGGGTGTGCGTCTATTAGGTAGCACGCTACTATTGGGAGTTATATGGTACATTGATCTTGTAAAGCCACACCTGCAGAAGAAAAGTCTTCCCATCATGTTTTCTAAACCTAAATTTAGATACATGGAATCATAAATCTGGTGTCTAATCTTGGCTTGTTTAATATTGGACTTGGCCCCTGTCTAATCGTGGCTCCTGTCTAATCATGACCCCTCTCTAATAATGGTGCCTGTCTAATCATGGTCCCTGTCTAATACTGGCACCTGTTTAATCATGACCCAGCCTAATCATGGCCCCTGTCTAATACTAGCTCCTGTCTAAGCAGGGCCCCTGTCTCATCATTGTTCCTGTCTACTCATGGCCCCTGTCTAATACTAGCTCCTGTCTAAGCAGGGCCCCTGTCTCATCATTGTTCCTGTCTACTCATGGCCCTTGTCTAATTCTAGCTCCTGTATAATCAGACACTGCCTAATCATGGCCCATGTCTAATCATGGCCCATGTCTAATCATTGCTCCTGTCTAATCATGGTCCTTATATAATAGTGTTGTTATGATTAATCAATTTCATGAATGATTGATTGGTTCATGCTTCTCATCAAGAAATTGATCACAATATTATGTGATTGATTATATTTTAATGCATTCATTCTGAGTTTTCCCTATCATTTACATAACGTATCTGTCTGAAGTCGGACATGGAGTAAAAACAGTTAAACATGACAGGAAGAGAGATGACTTCTGATTGGCTATTCAACCTGGCAGAAATAAGGGAGAAAGGTATTTCTGCCTAGCAGAAATAGCTTCTGCCAGGCAGAAATTGGCAGAAATGGCAACTATAGAGAATACATGTCATTGATTGACAAATGCAACCAGTTGAAGACTTCTGTAGTGTCAAGCTACAATAACTTTGATTAGTGCAGATAGTGTGCAGTATATAATTGTTTCAATGCTTACAGTATAAAAATATGCACACATATTTGTGGTGCATTCATATTTATATGCCAAAAAAAATTCACAGTCATTCTTTCAGAAGGTTAGAAATATAAGTGTATGTCATAGTCAAGGTTGAAAAAAATAATGATTTTTTTAAAATAAAAAAATCTTATTGAAAAAAAATGTAAAATCAGATTTTAAAAATTTATTTGATTAAAAAAAATCTTGTATATAGACATTTATGTAGATGTTTATATTTATAAACTCTTTCAAACGTGTTCTATTCAAATTGATTTGGGTACTTGTCTTAACAGAGGGTACATGATTTTTACTTATATAAAGACATTAGACAATGTCCACAAGGCCTCACCCCCTGTAGTTGCGTAATTTGTCTTGGAAAGGAAAGCATGCTGTGTGTCTGTGGCTGAAGCAGTGATAATCATTGTTTGCTGAGAGGGTGGATTAGCACCTGTGGAAGGCTCTGTATACTCTAATGGTCTCCAACCAGATTGCAAACTGGTACAGTATTAAACAATTGTAGCCCAGACTGTCTCACTTGAGTCAACATACTGAATTGGTAACAACTAGCACAAGCTCTCAGTTTATTCTAATTATTGGTAACAACTAGCGCAAGGTCTAAGTTTAACTCAGGGCTTCTGACTTGAAGACAAGTTTGTGTGGCTTCACTGCATTCAGAAAGGGAATAGCTCAATCATACACAATGTCATAAAATATTTGACTATCAGGCTATCTGGTGACAATACAACTACACAAGTGTGCACACTTTGTGCTTTTGTATTAAAAAACATACAAAACTTTGTTGATCTCGATGCTTGTAAACAATTATTTGTGTTAAATTTATATAAATCAGCGATTAAAAAAGTCGGAAGTAAAAAAAAATCATAAATCAATAATTTTTTTAAGTGATTTAAATCATGATTTAAATCAAATGCTATAAATCAAACAACCCTGGTCATAGTATGTCACAGAGTGATTTGGTCTGATTAAATTTACGATGAATATTTTTATGTTTAGCCTTGTCTGGCTGTTCAAAGTAGTCACCATGTTTTTTTATTAAATATAATGTCGATATATCTTTCTGTACCTTGCCTGTAAATGTATTATAATTTTCAGTTTTCTTTTGTTGGTTGACAAGGGTGTTGGTTTTTGTAAAATCACTTGTTGGTATGATACAAAATTGTTGTCAGACATTTAGTACCAGTCCTGTTTAATACTAACTGTTCAGATGTCAACAACTGCAAAAAAGAACTATAATGCAATATTGACATCAACACTGTTAATGTTGCAAAGTGAGCAATCAAGTCTGCTTTTTATCATACTAAGTAATACAAGTGCTGCTAAAATCTTAGCTTATTTGCTTTTTCTTATTTACACTGGCCCATATCTGGGCTGTTGCTAATTTTCAATTAGCAACAGCAGGCCTGTCTTATCATCAAGGTTTTCATGCCTCAGCTACCATACCA
This sequence comes from Lamellibrachia satsuma, assembly GCA_033239005.1. Taxonomy (NCBI): domain Eukaryota; kingdom Metazoa; phylum Annelida; class Polychaeta; order Sabellida; family Siboglinidae; genus Lamellibrachia; species Lamellibrachia satsuma. The sequence goes on from BSQZ01000009.1 coordinate 202,037, forward strand.
GCTAGCTGCCATTGTTTCAATGCTTGCATGGGCTGATTAAACATGTCTGCTTCTGTGGGCTGAGTGGAAAATGGTGCATCATAAGCCGGATGACCTAGTGATGCTTGTACCCATTTGGGGTGAGCAAGGTGTTGTAATTAGGGCTGTTAATCCTGATGTAAAATAAATAAATGAAAACAAAAAACATGACCATTTTGAGAGTTTCTGCTGTAATGGCAGAAACTAAGGGAGAAAGGTATTTCTGCCGCACGGGCAGAAACCTTCCAATCGTGGAAGTAATTTTCACGAGACCCTTCAGCAGGTGTTGACGATTGAACAATGAACCCTGTGAGTGAGTGTGCCATGTATGTCTCGGTACATACATTGGAATGGTCAAACCACAAGTAAAAAAACACTGTTTCTATTTATTTGATAGATATTGTTTGTCTAAATACAAATAGAAACAGTTGTATTTAACAAACATATAATTTATTTATTAACTTATATGATCGATCACTTATCGATCATTGATTGGTTCAATAAGCCAATGATCAATAATAACATATTTACCAATTACCAACACTACTGTATAATCACAGTCCCTGTATAATCATAGTTCCTGTCTAATCAGTAGATTCGTCTAATCATTGCCTATATCTACTCTGTCTCATGACCACTGTGTAATTATGGCTCCTGTCTAAGCATGTGTTAGTGATGGTGAAAACCTAATCATTTCCTCTGTCTACTCATGGCCACTATTTAATCATGGCTCCTGTCTAATCATAACCCATGTGTAATCATGGCTCCTGTCTAATCATGGTCCGTGTCTAATCATGACCCCTGTCTAATCATGGCTTCTGTCTAATCATGACCCCTATAATATTATAATCATGGCTGCTGTCTAATCATGGTTTGTGTCTAATCATGACCCCTGTCTAATCATGGTCCTTGTCTACTCGTGGCCTCTGTGTAATCATGGTCCATGTCTACTCATGACCCCTGTCTAATCATGGACCTTGACTAGAAGGTGTTTTTCTACTGCTGTTGTTGCGCCTGTATCTATAAGACAGTAACAAACTAACATGATCTGTTGTTGAGCTTGTATCTATAAGACAGTAACAAACTAACATGATCTGTTGTTGAGCCTGTATCTATAAGACAGTAACAAACTAACATGATCTGTTGTTGAGCTTGTATCTATAAGACAGTAACAAACTAACATGATCTGTTGTTAAGCCTGTATCTATAAGACAGTAACAAACTAACATGATTTGTTGTTGAGCCTGTATCTATAAAACAGTAACAAACTAACGTGATCTGTTGCAGGTTTGTGGGTGGTGAGCTGAACACCTGCTACAATGCTGTGGACCGACATGTTGCTCGTGGATTTGGAGAACAGGTGGCTATTATCCATGACAGTCCAGTAACAGACAGCATCACGAAGATCACGTACGGCGACCTACAGAAACAGGTAGACCGTTCTTCCTCCAAGTAAGACTGTAGGGGAGACCAGGGTACAGTGGATAGAATTTTTTTGTTTTTAATACCCACTGTCACAATTAAATAGTAGATGATATGTTCCACTTCAAGATGACACACACACGTGTTGGCTAAGTAATATTGTCATTTAACTTCTATGAGTTTCTAACGATAACTGATATTTCTAATGATTTGTAAAAATAATTAGAGTGATCCACTGTGCCCCCCACTCCCAGGGTAAGGTGAATCACTATGTGGGGCAGGGTGAATCAGAAACTGATACAAACATAATCATGTCATTCAAAATCACCCGTATGCATAGGGGCGTAGCTGTTGCATAATGGGGCATAGTCATGGCTGCAGGCATTGTCTTTTGCTCTCTTGGTGCCACTCTGGGGAGAGTGACATTTGTCAATTTCACCCTACAAGCCAACTGGCTTCTCATATGTATGAACTGATGCAGGATGTCACTGTATGTTGACAGATCTATTGGAAATATATAAATGACATGCAGTTCTACGGGTGCCCCTTTGTTGTGCTTGCCTTGGTAATTTCCCCACAATATCTTCAAACAGAACATCTGAAACATCATCAGCAGTGGGGAAATGAATGTGAAATGCTTTTGGTTTTTCCTAACACAAGAATTTCACTTCATATTCATACTCTCCTTCATCAGTCTTCGACCTTCCGTGTATCTAGCCAATGTACATTATCTGTGTTTTCTCGTTAGCAAACATTGTCAAAACAAAATCACTCTCTCTCAGATTCTCTGAATCAGATCCGCCAAGTTGTTCCAGTTCTTCTCATTGTTGTTGCGTTACTTCAACAAAACTGGCCAAGTCTTCATCTTAGTCATCATCACAAAGTGGCTTATCCTCATCTGGTTCGGTATCATTCAAGGGCAGCTTCCATTTAGAAGTTGTTCTCTTGCTAGCCATACTGACTTGCAACTTGCAGTCTTTTTCTGCGTTTCTTTGCTCCGTTGCCGATTGAATTCAATCTTTCACTGGTGTGTCTGTTAGTATTTGAGTTTCAGCTTTTCTTCTGCCCCCTTGTGTTTTCCATGCAGGTGCTTTTGGGAAGGGATATATTACTTCTGGATTTACACTTACAGGGAACATAAGTCTCGTGACCTATTTTAGCACTGGAGTCCACTGGCGACCTCAGCTGTTTCGATGCATGTGTAAAGAATAGGATTATTTAACAAGATTGCCATCCCAAACAATAAGTTCCAGATGGCAAGTGGACAAGGAAGCCATTGGCTTATTGAGAGTCCAACAATTTTATCATCTATATGTAACCCGCCCTTATCATATATCTGTCAATTCTATTTTTAAACATATTCACACTACTAGCATTAACACAATCATAATATTATGGCAGTTTGTTCCATTCATTTATCACCCTCTGTGAGAAAGAGTACTTTCTCATGTCCAACCTACACTGCTCCTTAACTAATGCGGCTTTGTGTCCTTTGGTTCTACTGCCTTCTTTAAGTTTGAAGAACATATTCCTGCCAACATCCTCATAACCGTTCACTATTTTAAACACTTCTATTTGGTCTCCTCTTAGTTGCCTGGTCTCTAGTGTTGTCAAACCACATTGTAATAAGCGGCTTTCATAACTACGGCCTCCATGCTTGTATACAATATTCCAAATGTGGTCTAACTATTGCTTTGAACAGGGGTACAATTAGCTGTTTCTCCTTATACGTGATAGTTCTCCTAATTAGCCCTAGAATTTGATTTCCTTTCGAAGCAGCAATCCAACATTGCTCTGAAACTTTCATGTCAGCACTAAATGTTACTCCTAAGTCCTTTTCTTGTGTGGTTCTACCTATTACAGCATCCCCCATTTTATATTCTTCGTCCGTGTTTCCATGTCCTATATGTATACATTTTCACTTCCCAAAATTGAATAACATTTGCCATTTTTCTGACCATTTAACTAATTTATCTAGATCATCCTGTAAACTTTGTTTATCTGTATCATTAGTAACCTTTTTGAATACTTTTGTGTCATCTGCAAATTTGAGTACTTTGCTAGATATGTCATCCTCCAAATCATTTATATATATTAAAAACAGTATAGGGCCTAATACTGATCCCTGTGGTACCCCACTCAAAACAGATTTCCAGTTTGAAATCTCACCATCTACTATTACTCTCTGTCTTCTGTGTGTAAGCACTTTTCTATCCAGTTGATTACACCATTACCTATACCGTGAACTTTTAGTTTAAGTAACAATCTTTGATGTGGCACTTTATCGAAAGCTTTCTGAAAATCTAAATAGACAACATCCACTGGTCACCCGTCATCTACCCACTTTGTAATTTCTTCAAAAAAACATAAGAGGTTGGTTAGACATGACCTTGCTTTTAGGAACGCATGTTGAGATGTATTTATTAATTTATGTTTTATAAGGAATACCACCATGTGGTCTCTAATTAATGTTTCGAGTAATTTACATACAATTGGTGTTAAACTCACTGGTCTGTAATTTTCTGGTTTGTTCCTCGATCCTTTCTTAAATAGCGGTGTAATGGTTGCTTCTTTCCATTCTGAAGGAACTATTCCTTCTTCTAGTGACAAGTTAAACACTTTTGCTAGTGGTGTACTAATTTGCTCAACAATTTCCTTAAGCAGTTTTGGTGGTATCCCATCAACTCCAGGTGATTTATTATCTTTCATCTTCTTAATTTTCTTTGCTATCATTTCAGGAGTTACAAATAACTGCCCCAAATGTTCTGATTTATTGCCCTCAAATTTAGTAAATGGAACTGGAAGTGAGCTGATATCTTCTGTGGTAAAAACTGAGCTGAAATACTCATTCAGAACCTGTCTGAAATTATGTTTCCACTGTTGTTTTCCAGTGGTTCGACCTTATCTCGAACTTTCTGTTTACGCCTTACAAAAGCATAGAAACTCTTGCTGTCATTTTTTATATTACCTGCCAATTTATTTTCAAAGGTTCTCCTAGATTTTCTAATTTCAGTAGTAGCTAGGTTAAGTGCCTCTTTGTAGTTTGTGTAGTCTTCTACATTTCCAGTGTGTTTTATATACCCTCCACAGCATCTGTTTGTGAGCAATTTTTCTAATAGCCTCTTTTGACAGGTGTTTCTTCCTGGACCTTTTCCCTTGTTTTCTTAATGGAACAAATTTCTCAATGATGCCCTCAATCTCATATTTTAAACAAGTCAGCATTCTGTTGCTGTCTTGTTCTTCAGCAAGTTATTCCAATCTATATTTGCTAGATATGTTCTCATCTCTTTATATTTATTTGCCTTTGTTTAAGTTCCTCCTCCATTGTTTTTTATATGTATTCCCTGTTTTTATTTTTATATTAAAATGGATTTGGTTATGGTCACTTGAACCCAAAGGTTCGTGTACTTTAACATTGTCAACTAATTAATTTTGAGAAGACAATATTAAATCTATCACATTCCCACCTCTGGTTGGTTCCAAGACATGTTGAGTAAGGAAACAATCCTGTGTTAGAAGTAGAAACTGATGGTCGTCACCTCCAGCACTCCCTAATGACTCCCATTGTATATGGCCATAGTTAAAATCACCCATTATAACACATTCCCCCTGCTCATCTCCCTTATCGCCTTTTGTAATTTTACATCTTCCTCGTGTCCTATGTTAGGACTACAATAAACTACTACTACTACTTAATGTTGAGTTCCTGGTAACTATGTTACACCAAATTGCTTCCTCAAGTCTCAAGTAGTTATACTCCATACAGCCCAATCTTGAGCTAACGCAGGAGTTTGGACCAACGGCTTTTAGTGTCTCTTCCGAAAGACACGGGCAAAGTGGGGTGAACGAAATTGCCCAAGCTTCGAAACGGCGGAGGTGGAATCGAACCACCGTCCTCTCGATCGACAGGCGGGTGCTCTAACCATTAGACCACCGCTCCTCACAATCAGCTTCACTTTTCAGTGTTATTTCATATGCTTGGATAGATTCTTTAATATATAAAATTACTCCACCTCCCCTTCTTTCTCGTCTATCTTTCCTATACATTACATAGCTTGTCAGTGCTAACTCAACATGTACTATATCTTTATTTGCCCATAATTCTGTGATGCCTATTACATGAGGATCAATATCTGCTACCATAATGTCTAACTCACTTTTTATATTTACTATACTCCTGGCGTTTAAGCATACACATTTAAGTTCATTGTCTGAAATTATTGGTGAATATTTCTTTGGATGTGTATTTGTAGTAGTACTCCTTTGAGTTTTCTCTGTCAGTTCCCCCTGCGCATCTAGTATAAATAATTTATGGTTCCTGTCGACAACTCTGACAAACTGTCAGATGAAGTCCATTTCTCATGAAAAAGTCATCTCTTCCCACAAAGTTTAACCACATGTCTATGAAGCCTACTCCCTCCTCCATACATATCTTCTGTACTTGTGTGTTGATCGCTATCCTCCTACAGTTTCTATATTCCTCACCCCTGCCTCCCATTATTGGTAATATCCCCGACAATACAATCTGTCCAACTCATGCCTCTTTAAGTGTCTTGATCAACCTCCTGTACTAACCAACAATGGCTGACGTTCCCTCCATCTCGGCATTGTTCGTTCCCACATGCACGAGAACAGCAACTCCCGTGCGACCACCCATGACTTGTCCTGCCTTCTCTGCTATATCCTCTATTTTTGCCCCTGGTAGGCGTACTGCTATGTCATTATTTTATTATTATTATTATTATTATTATTATATACCGAACTTATAAAGCGCTCTTTTCATGCATAAAAGCCTGTTCAAAAGCGCTGTACACAATGAATAAAATAATCAAAAGATAGTAAAAAACAAAGCATAAAAAAAGTATAATATTAGCATATATATACATACATTCATATATATACATACATATACACATATACATACATACACATATATATATATATATATATATATATATATATATATATATACATAACACATATATACATACATACACATACACATACATACATACATACACATATATATATACATACATGCACATACACAGACATACATACACACACACACACACACACACACACACACACACACACACACACACACACACACACACACATACACACATACATACACATATATATACATACACATACATACACACACATACATATACACACACACATACATATATATATATATATATATATATATATATATATATATATATATATATATATATATATATATATATATATATATATATATATATATATATATATATATATACACACACACATCCATAGATACACACACATACACATACATACACACACATTAAAATAATATTATAATTAATAAAAATATTATAGACGACTGGATATGATAAAATAAATATGTATATACTGTTTTAAAAATGTAATAGAAAGAGTGACTAGAAAGAGTTAAGCATTAAAATGAGCCCGGAACAAATGTGTTTTTAGCAGCTTCTTAAAAGTGTTCAGTGTTTGTGCTTCGCGGATGTGGGTCGGTAGCGCATTCCACAACTTGGCTGCTGAACACTGGAATGTTCTGTCCCCGTAGGTAACTGTTCTCGCCCTTGGAACTTCAAGTGTCACTGAGTCATTTGATCGTAGCGTTCTTCTTGGCTGATACACATTTAGCATGTCCGATATATAACCTGGCGCCTGTCCATGTAGGGCTTTATATGTGTGCATTAAGATTTTGAATTGCACACGATAGTTAACAGGTAACCAGTGCAGGTTTTTCAACACAGGTGTGATGTGGCTGTAGCGCGATGTTCTGGTTACAATCCGTGCCGCGGTGTTCTGTACACGTTGTAACTTGTTAATTGATGTCTGGTGCAGTCCACTGAGCAGAGCATTACAATAGTCTAGACGTGATGCTACAAGCCCGTTAACTAATGATTGAGTGGCATCGTTTGTGAGATAACGCCTAATGTGCCCAATGTTGCGGAGCTGATAGTATCCAGACCTACAGACACTGTTCACATGTTGCTCCATGTTCATGGCAGAGTCGAAGATAACACCCAGGTTTTTCACACTGTTCACTGATGTAATGTCAGTGTCGCCAACACGCACAGTGACATTTTTCATCTGCATGGCATTATGCTTGGATGTGAACAACACAACCTCAGTCTTTTCACTGTTCAATTTTAGCATGTTTACGCGCATCCATCTTTCAATGTCCGTGAGGCACCTCTCAATTAGTTCCAGGGAATCTGTTTGGGCTGCACCGTCCTTCGGCTTGAACGAGATGTACAACTGGGTGTCATCCGCATAGAAGTGATAACACAGTCCATACCGACGGATAATGGCTCCTAGTGGTTTTGAGTACATGGTGTATTTCTTTGGACCGAGTACCGAGCCTTGTGGTACACCATGTTCCAGGAGAACTGGATCGGAGTGCTCGCCATCTATGACCACTACCTGATAACGGTCGTGGAGATACGAAGCTATCCAGCCGAGGGCAGCTCCGGAGATTCCGAATAAGTTTTCAAAACGATGCAATAGAATTCCATGATCGATAGTGTCGAACGCAGCTGACAGATCGAGCATGACCAACACTGTGACACAGCCATTATCCAGAGACTCGAGGATATCACTTTGCACCTTGAGGAGCGCCGTCTCAGTCGAGTGAGATCTACGGTAGGCTGACTGGAGCTCCTCGTGAAGTCCATTACTCAACAGGTGGCGCTCAATCCGTGTATCTACAACCTTCTCTAACACCTTAGCAATGAAAGGAAGGTTGGACACAGGTCTGTAGTGTTTCAGGATGTCTGGATCGAGTGTTGGTTTCTTGAGTAGTGGTCGTATTTGGGCGCACTTGAATGCACGAGGCACGCAGCTGCTATCCATAGAGGCGTTGATGATCGCGGTGATAATAGGGAGTAGCTCACCTACACACAACTTTAGAAGCCACGTAGGCATCGGATCGAGGTGGCACGATTTATCAGGTGAGTTCAGGATGAGAGTCTTCACTTCATCATCAGATGCGCGAGTAAACCTCTCCAGTGATGTAGTTACAGATGAGGCGTCAACGTCCTGGTCAACGCCATGCACGTGGTCCGTCTGGAGGACGCGTCGGATGTTTTGTATCTTTTCTATAAAGAAAGAGCTAAACATCTCGGTTAGTTCACTGGGAGACGCCGTTTGAGGAAGAGATGTAGACCCCCGTTCACCAAGCAGGTGTTTCGCCACTTTGTAGATGCTCTTCTGGTCGTGGGCGCAGGCAGTGATCTTTTCCGAATAGTATGCTATTCTGGTTTGTTTTATGAGTTTGTTCACCACAACACATTGTTCTCTGTATATCTGGTGGTTAACAGTCAGACGATTCTTCTGCCATCGTCGTTCCAGCTTCCGTCGGAGATGTTTAGCCTCATGTAGCTCATCAGTGTACCATGGACAATCTGGATGTTGGGTGATGGTTTTAGTACGAAGTGGTGCGTGCTTATCAATGAGCAATGTGAGTCCTTCGTTAAAAGCACTCACCAAACCATCGACATCACCATGCGTAGTTTGTAACATGGAGGAAACCACAATGTCCTGCTTAAAAGCTTCAACGTCTATGGCACGCAACTTCCTAAAGGAAACAGTCTTCTGTATGGGAACAGGTTTGGCCAGGGTCGTGGTGAAACCAACTGCGAAGTGGTCGCGTGTAAGTTTCCCAAGGTGGTCACACAGTCCGGGGTCGGTGACGGTGATGTCGGATACGATTTTACTGGTGTCTCTGCTGATCACAACGTCCAACGTATGGCCGAGCACATGGGTCGGTTCATGTACATGTTGTTGTAGGCCGCACACTTTGATTGTATCCATAAATCGCTTAGCATCACGATCGCTTACATCATCAACGTGAAAGTTAAGGTCTCCAACTATCAGAATCTCCTTGTCATGGGTAGCGTAGCCGGCGAGAAATGTACACCACTGCTCAAAGAATTCGGGAAGGGTCAGGCCATTATACTTTGATGTTGGGGGTCGATACACCACGGCTAGACGCACAGTTGTGTCACCCGTATTCAGATCACAATCTATGTGTTCAAAGTTTGTGTAGTCGCCAGCGGTACTGGAGCCATGGAGGCGGAATGATATGGCAGACTTATAAAGCAATGCCACACCACCTCCATTTCTGCTGCCGGGACGGGGTGCATGTTTCATGGTATACCCAGAAGGGACCAACTCGCCAATGCATTTCTTGTCTACGGAAGTCCCCAGCCATGTCTCCGTGAGAGCAACAACATCATAGTCCTGTGCAACAATGTAGTCGCTAAGAGACAAAGCCTTGTTCTTGATGGATCTTGGATTAAGGCAACATACCCGAAGAGACTTCTTCGCACGTTGTACATGCACATGGTCACATTTAATCATCACCAAATTATTCTTGTTTACACCTAATTCACTAGTGATCTGACCATGGCCATGGGCACTGAATTGTTTATGTTGACATGCACTTGCCCCACTTCTAGGAATAGACCTCACAGTACTGTTGTGGTGTGTAGGTGGTGGTCGACGACCGATCACAGTGGGTATCCATGTCTGTATTGCGTAACTTGTTGTGCAACTTTGGCCATAGTCCGTCGCTAGGCCTGTATTGTTCATGCTGGTGGGCGGCATTACCTTTGATCGCAGCCATTGTCTTTGACCACCTCTGGCCCCCCTGTGGGTCAGCCTAGCGTTGAAGATGCCCAATTGTCTTAAGTTGCAGAACACAGACTTGGTTACACGCATGACAGATTTAGAAGTATGTTGCATTAGTTGTCTCAGTTGATAGCTTGAATACACGATCACCATGGTGATCGTCACAGTTCGCTGGAGATGGCACTACAACTGCACAGTACTGTCTTATAGAAAGCACTAAAATCCGGAAAAATAAAATGTTCACGTTAAAAACTGATGACATTACAGTTGTCCGTGTACGTTCACAATCAAATTAGGTGTAGAAATAATGTTCAATACAGGGTATAGTTTGCAGTAATGTCAATGTTACCTGGAGAGCGCTACACGTGGCAGCTGCACAAGCGCACACCAACTAAACTGTCATCTCCTCTGTTTACAATTTTATCCACATTCCTAATGATGGAATCCCCCATAAATACCCGGGCTTTCCTCGCCTTCCCTTGTTAGACTACATCAGCAAAGCTCCTTTCCTGTCACACACTATGCCCCCTTTTTCTTCTTTCATCAACCTTTACTGGCTGACAATAATCCCTCTCCACTCACCCGCTTACCTCTCTTTTGTTGCATACTCTGCCTCCTCTCATCTTGCTTCTTCTGATCCACCGTCTTCTTCATTTCTCTGCTCTTGTTATCCTCGACCATGCTGCCACCTGACAATCCCTCTTCAATCACTCGTTTATCTTCCCTTTGTTGCACATTCTTCCTTTTTTCTTTCTCCTTACCAGCTTTCTCCCTCACATTGCCGCTGCTCTCCTTGTTCTCACCACCTCTGTTCTCCTCATTTTCACTACCTCTGCTCTCCTCGTTCTTACCGCCTCTGCTCTCCTCGGTCTCACCACCTCTGCTCTCATCATTCTTACCACTTCTGCTCTATTCTTTCTCACCCTGCCCTGTCATCATCAAAATCATATGCCTTAACTCTTTTAGCTGCTCCTGCAGACATTTCACTGTCATACACCCCCTACACACGAAATAATATAATAATAATACTATTTTTCTATAGTGCTAATTCCCGCATGGCGGATCGATGCGCTGTACAAGAAATATAATAAATGTATATTAATAAATATCAATAGATAAACTGTAACTTATTAAAAATATCTATATATATATGAACACTGGTTTTAAGACGTACAATACTAAAAAGAGGAATGTAAATTATATAAATAAAATTAAATTTTGGTTTTAAGACTTACAATGCTAAACCTTTGTATGTAAATTTATAAATTAATTTTAAACAAATTAAACACTGGTTTAAAGACATACAGTACTATGTAAATTATGTAAACTAATATAAAAATAAATAAATAAATACTGTACCAAAAACCAACTAAACTAAACTAATACTGTACTAACAATTTTTTATGTAAACTATATAAATTAATATAAAAACTAAACGCTAATTAAAATGTATATAACACTAAAAAGAAATTATAAAGCAGTGTCCATCATTTCAAAACAATTTGAATTAATTAAAATGTCTAATAAAAAGATATGTCTTTAAACACTTTCTAAACACAGAAAGGGTCCCCGATGCACGAATGTTCACAGGTAATTCATTCCATAGTTGTGGTGCTGCTGCGCCAAATGTTGAATCGCCAATACACTTCTTTGTTATGCCTTGGTGCAGTGTTGGCGCATAGTTCTGGCGTAGGCGTCCGTCATGTTTTCGTGGTTGAACAAGTTCTGCAAGATAAGACGGTGCCAAACCATTGATGCATTTATAAGTCATTACCAACATCTTGAAGGCGATTCGGCTGTCAACCGGCAGCCAATGCAGCTCCTTCAACACTGGTGTGATGTGGTCGTGTTTACTGGTGCGTGTTATTAGCCTGGCTGCATTGTTCTGGACACGCTTCAACCGGGCTGTCTGTGATAGCGGTATGTTATGCAAGAGGTAGTTACATTAGTCCAGGCGAGAGATGACGAGTGCATTGACAGCACTTTTCGCGGCTTCAGTTGTTAAATAGTGTCGTATTGATGACAGTCTGTACAGATGGTAGTTACATGCAGCACACACAGCAGTCACATGATCTGTCATCGTCAAATGTTGATCCATGTGAACTCCCAAATTCCTTATGCGACCTGATGGTGAAACCGTATCGTCGTTTAGTTTCAGCATGCGCAGCGCCATCCATCGTCTGGCTTCCCCAATACAGTTTGCGAGTCGCCTCGTAGTTTTCACTTGGTCGCCTGATGTAGCGGGATTGTACGACGCATATAGTTGAATGTCGTCGGCATACTTATGGTATTTTATGCCATGTCTTTTGAATATCCGCTGCAGTGGGGTGGTGTATAGAGTGAACATAACTGGCCCAAGGACCGAGCCCTGTGGCACACCACTCTGTAGCTGAATAGTCACGGATGTTTTTGAGTCTATCTTGACACAGTGGGTGTGGTCTTCCAAGTACGTCCGGAACCATGATAACGCTATTCCACATACACCGTATTCGTCGTGCAATAGTGTCAGCAAATGTTTATGGTCAATCGTGTCAAATGCACTTGATAAGTCCAGCATGACAAACAGCATTGCACGATTCTTGTCGAGTACACTAGCAATGTCATGCTGAACACGCAGTAGAGCTATTTCTGTACTGTGAAGCATCTTATATGCCGATTGGTATTCTTCATGCAGCCTATTCAAGGTGAGATGGTCAAGCAAACGACGAACTGCCACTTTCTCTAAGACTTTGCCGATGAATGCTATATTTGACACTGGTCTGTAGTTCTTTAACATGTCTTTGTCGAGAGTGTCGGATTTCAGAAGTGGTTTTACTATTGCTGTTCTCAACGTGATCGGAAAGAGTCCTTGCTTAAAGCTGTTATTCACTATTGCCACCAGATAAGGAATGTGCATACCAACTGTTTTCTTCAACAGATCAGTGGGGCAAGAGTCCAGGCTGCATGTCTTTGATGGGCATAGGCTGATGATGTTCTTCATTTCCTCTTCACTAGTAGGTAGCAGTCAATTGAGTTCGTTCGACAAACGTTGGCTTTGGCTGCCAGAGTCGATAGCACAACAAGAATACTCTTCGTCATTGGTCAGCTTTGTGTGTATCTGCATTCTAATTCCTTGTGTTTTCTCGGCAAAGTAGGTTGCGAAGTCATTGCACAGTGTTTCAGTGTTACTGGATTGTGGAAGAATTATTCCCGGTGGCTTTAGCAGAGTGTTAACCACACGAAAGCATGTTCGCTGGTCAAGTGATGACAACACTGACTCGTAGTTGGCACGCTTCGCTCGCTTGATCATGTTGTTGACCGCTGTTCGATGCTCAACAAAAATCTGGCGATGCACCTCGAGTTTCGTTGTTCTCCATCTCTTCTTGTTTGCACGTCTTAATGCCCTGGCTTGATGGATGTCGTCATTGTACCACGGTTCCTTGCGTCGGCAAGCTTTCATTCTCACAGTAACTGGGGCATGCAAGTCAATAGTGGATAAGACCGCATGCTTGTACTGGCCGACCATGGTATTCACATCTAGAGTAGTATCTATTGATGCAAGACGCGAAGAAAGGTCAGTTTCGAGGCGAACCAGATCAAGTCCGCGAAAATCACGCAGCTGTTTCACGGCACGAGCAGACACTGGGCTAGCAGACGACAGACGGAAAATGACACTGTAGTGATCTGATATGCTGCTGGGGTACGCTGTAGTTGACGACACGATTGAACTGGATGAGCGTGTTATCACCAAGTCTAGCATGTGTCCCTTCATATGTGTGGGTTCTGTGACATGTTGTTTTAAGTTGTTTTCTGCTAAAATGTCAGAATGTCTTGCACTGACATTGTAGCGTACCTTGAATGTGAAGTCACTTGCACTGACATTGTAGTATGCCTTGAATGTGAAGTCACTTGCACTTGACATTGTAGTATGCCTAGAATGTGAAGTCACTTGCACTGACATTGTAGTATGCCTTGAATGTGAAGTCACTTGCACTGACATTGTAGTATGCCTTGAATGTGAAGTCACTTGCACTGACATTGTAGTATGCCTTGAATGTGAAGTCACTTGCACTGACATTGTAGTGTGCCTTGAATGTGAAGACACTTGCAATGACATTGTAGCATGCCTAGAATGTGAAGACACTTGCACTGACATTGTAGTATGCCTTGAATGTGAAGTCACTTGCGCTTGACATTGTAGTATGCCTAGAATGTGAAGTCACTTGCACTTGACATTGTAGTATGCCTAGAATGTGAAGTCACTTGCACTTGACATTGTAGTGTGCCTAGAATGTGAAGACACTTGCACTTGACATTGTAGTATGCCTAGAATGTGAAGACACTTGCACTGACATTGTAGTATGCCTTGAATGTGAAGTCACTTGCACTGACATTGTAGTGTGCCTTGAATGTGAAGACACTTGCAATGACATTGTAGCATGCCTAGAATGTGAAGACACTTGCACTTGACATTGTAGTATGCCTTGAATGTGAAGTTACTTGCACTGACATGGTAGTATGCCTTGAATGTGAAGTTACTTGCACTGACATTGTAGTATGCCTTGAATGTGAAGTCACGTGCACTGACATTGTAGTATGTATTGAATGTGAAGTCACTTGCACTGACATTGTAGTATGCCTTGAATGTGAAGTCACTTGCACTGACATTGTAGTATGCCTTGAATGTGAAGTCACTTGCACTGACATTGTAGTATGCCTTGAATGTGAAGTCACTTGCACTGACATTGTAGTATGCCTTGAATGTGAAGACACTTGCACTGACATTGTAGCATGCCTAGAATGTGAAGACACTTGCACTTGACATTGTAGTATGCCTAGAATGTGAAGACACTTGCACTGACATTGTAGTATGCCTTGAATGTGAAGTCACTTGCACTGACATTGTAGTGTGCCTTGAATGTGAAGACACTTGCAATGACATTGTAGCATGCCTAGAATGTGAAGACACTTGCACTTGACATTGTAGTATGCCTTGAATGTGAAGTTACTTGCACTGACATGGTAGTATGCCTTGAATGTGAAGTTACTTGCACTGACATTGTAGTATGCCTTGAATGTGAAGTCACGTGCACTGACATTGTAGTATGTATTGAATGTGAAGTCACTTGCACTGACATTGTAGTATGCCTTGAATGTGAAGTCACTTGCACTGACATTGTAGTATGCCTTGAATGTGAAGTCACTTGCACTGACATTGTAGTATGCCTTGAATGTGAAGTCACTTGCACTGACATTGTAGTATGCCTTGAATGTGAAGTTACTTGCACTGACATTGTAGTATGCCTTGAATGTGAAGTCACTTGCACTGACATTGTAGTATGCCTTGAATGTGAAGACACTTGCACTGACATTGTAGCATGCCTAGAATGTGAAGACACTTGCACTTGACATTGTAGTATGCCTTGAATGTGAAGTTACTTGCACTGACATTGTAGTATGCCTTGAATGTGAAGTTACTTGCACTGACATTGTAGTATGCCTTGAATGTGAAGTCACGTGCACTGACATTGTAGTATGCATTGAATGTGAAGTCACTTGCACTGACATTGTAGTATGCCTTGAATGTGAAGTCACGTGCACTGACATTGTAGTATGCCTAGAATGTGAAGACACTTGCACTGACATTGTAGCATGCCTTGAATGTGAAGTCACTTGCACTGACATTGTAGTATGCCTTGAATGTGAAGTTACTTGCACTGACATTGTAGTATGCCTTGAATGTGAAGTCACGTGCACTGACATTGTAGTATGCATTGAATGTGAAGTCACGTGCACTGACATTGTAGTATGCATTGAATGTGAAGTCACGTGCACTGACATTGTAGTATGCCTTGAATGTGAAGTCACATACACTGACATTGTAGTATGCCTTGAATGTGAAGTCACATGCACTGACATTGTAGTATGCATTGAATGTGAAGTCACGTGCACTGACATTGTAGTATGCCTTGAATGTGAAGTCACGTGCACTGACATTGTAGTATGCCTTGAATGTGAAGTCATGTGCACTGACATTGTAGTATGCCTTGAATGTGAAGTCACGTGCACTGACATTGTAGTATGCATTGAATGGGCTGTACACTGATCTATCCAACAGCTGCAACTTATGGCTGCAATGTGGGAAGCAATGTCACCCAATTTTCTTTGGCAAGATCTAGTTTTTCAACAGAAATGTGGCTGTCGTGGTTATCAAGAAGCAGAAGAACAGAGTGCTTCTTAGAACACTTTGTGGTTGTTATGAAATGCTTCATAAATATCACAAAGTTCTCTGCTATCATCCATCCGGAGGCATGGGCTATATCTGCTGGACCAAACTTGTGTCTTTGGATCACAGTATCCAAGTTATTGAAAAATGCATTGACATTGTGCTTGTTGAAACTGGTAGGCTGGTTGCCTCTGGTCATCGCAGGGACACATTTTGATAATGCTTCCTGAAACTTGAGAACCAGTCCTCACCAGCAGATTCGTGCTGTAACCATGATTCATGAAATGTTTTCTTGTTGTATTACGCAAACTGGTACGCAAGCTTTCTGGCATCCTTTGAGCTTGCATTTTAGAGGCTTTAATGAAAAATTCCTCCAACATGACCTCCTGTTCTGTATTGAACACTTGACGACTTATATTTTGGCTCATATCTGATATCCCTGTTATCTCCGGCTGGCTTTGTTTTTCTACATAACAATGCAGTGTAGAAAACTTTATGTCATAAACAAAATCATGTGTGGAAACATGGAAATTACCAAGAAATAACAATAAATGCATAATTGTACTATATAATATTGAAAGCCAAATGCATAAGAAAAACAAACATGTATAATGTGTATTATGTATAATGATAAGTGCCAAATAGGCTTGACAGTAAAATGGATTGAACTGGATGTAGCTTCTAGTTCTAGTTGTTTCCAGCACATGACAATGTTCTATTAACTGACTAGTCTGTATGTTGTGGTTACTACAATTGTATGGTGTTTCGAGGTCTCATTCAACTAGCTGGCCTTTTACAGAACATCATTGCCAAGCTGACCTTTTTTATGCCTGCATTGAGGGTGGTCACTGCCAAGGTGCATGTCGTCCTCAATGGTTCTTTTATGTCACCAATTAAATGAGTCCAACATTAACTTGATCATCTGAGTCACGGGGATACAGTCTCCAGTACTGAGAGCCATGTCCAGGTCTTGAACTCAGAATTCTGTCATGTAAAACAGATGGACTAACCACTACACTACCGTGCTTACGCAAATATACCCCAGTATAATCCGAATACATACCAATGATCAGAATAGGTGTGTCAAATAGACCAAGCGTACTACTTCCTAGACTTGGGCCAAGTTGGGAGAAACAAAGGCCAGTTCCAAACAGGTTATGTTTGATCAAATTCTATTGAATACTACATGCTCAAACTAGTATACAGTTGTGCTAGAGCACATAAAATATGCATCTACCTTCTTTCCAGGGTTGACAGCTCCTAATAATCTTCACAATTATATTGAAAAAGAAAATTACATCAGCGTATCGTATTACTTGTGTTATTCAATAACTGAAGTATTATATGTTTGTCAAAAAGTTAACACAACCTTAGAAATCTGTTTTACATTAGGTGTATATAATTTATTATGTGTTATTTAGTGATTTGATTATGTAGTCAATATATAATTTTATTTATATGGAAAAGTTAATTTGTTGTAGGTTACATTAAAACTTTTTGTCATATCTAAATATTATAATTTTGCCAACCTGATCAATTTGTTTATAATAAAACATTTCTGCAACTAACAAGTTGTGTGTACTCATAAACAAACTGGTAGTTTTTGCGATGCAACAGGCCAATAAGTGCACTTTATTTAGACACAGCAGACAACACGGTAAGTCACTGAAAGTCAAGTAGTGCATTTTAAATGGACAGTTTGCATTTGTTCTTCGATACAAACACTCTACTTAGCCTTTTCAATTGCAGTCAGATAAAGCGACATATCAAGACAAAGATGCAGCTTCTTCCTAGATGTGACAGTGTTTAGTGTAGAAAGTTAGCATGTGCAAACATATTGGGCCTTACTGCTGTTGTGGAACAGTCCTTGCAGAAACTAGTACTAGCAGTATTGCAATAAAAGATGCTTACAATGTAAGTTACATTAGCCAGCTGTATAAAATGTATTGCATGCTATGATATGAGCAAAGTATATTTCATTAAAATTAAACAAAACGTTCAAAGCCCTACGGATCTAACAACAGGCCACACTACTTCCGTGGTCCATAATCATGGTGCAATGTTTGGTCTTCTTGCACGGGCTGATGAACGGCTCCATCTTTCTACAGCCCGCTCTGGCTGCAAGGCTTCTGGTTTGGGTCCCTCAGCTGAAATCCACAAAAGATGTTCTAGTGTGCGGACCCCAAGGTTCAGCCGCCAGTCCCCAAGAGCTCTCTTCATGTAAGAAAACTGGCGTTCTACGTGAGCTGAAGCAACTGGGTAACTAACAAGATCCTCACCAGGTGCAACACATTGGGAAAACTATCTTGTTTCTCTGTGAGCATTTTATTCCAGAGAGCCTGGTGGTGATGCATGATGTCATACTTCAGTCGGTCCCATTCTTGCTCGATGCACTCAGTGTTGCAGTCGTTTGCAATAAGTATGTCATGAAAATGTTTGACCAACATGCTCACATGTGCATTTCCGTACACTAGAAGGTCACCAGTGTTACTTGGGTAGTTGGCAGGGTCAAGGATATCAGCTGCCTGCAGCACTGGATCATCCACAAAGTTTGAAAGTCGCCTTGTGATACAGCTGATCAGCCAATCAAGCACTTGTCTTTCTCCATGAAGGATTCAACTTTGTTGGCATTGCTTTTGAGGGCAATTCCTTAAACAGCCAACCACCATCCTCTGTTACTTCCCTGAGAACATTGGCAACATCTTTTCCAGGATTGTTTCTCTTTGTGGTGATGCGTGCTTGTGCAATCTCAATAATAATAATAATAATAATAATAATACATTTTATTTCTTATAGCACCAGATCCAATGTTATATTGTTCGTGGTTAGTAGTTTTCTAAAATTGCTAAAATAATAATAATTATAACCATTTCTACAACCAGTATACAGCTACTTTAAATTAATAAAATAATATATATGTGTATGCTATGTAATTAACACATAGAATATTATATATTAATAATGGCATTGACGACACGTTCCTTTGTTGTCATTGGAAGATAACGGCTCATCCGGTTAATGTGGCAGAGATGGAACAAACACACACTGACGATGCTTGACACTTGCTTCTTAAGATCAAGGTGTTGAACCATGACGACATCAAGGTTACAAACAGATCGAGACGCAATAATTGTGACACCACCTACACGTATTACACTGCTGTCAACAAGCGCAGCTGCAGTCCTGGTGACCACAGGGAGATGTTCCGTTTTAGTGTCATTCATGGACAGGCAGTTTGATGTCATCCACTGTTTCACAACATCCAAACAGCCTTCCATACGTCGCAGCCAAAGCAAAGCCAGTGTTGCTTCAGACTGCTGAGAGTGGCATTGCATCATTCTGAAGAGACATTGACAATTTGGCCATGTCCTCCAACAAGTCGTGGTATGATGCAAGGTACAGAACAAACTTGTGCGACGTCATCTGTTTCAAGTAACCTTTCACTTTTGCTTGGTCATCTCCTGAAATGTCTTGACATACACCTGAAGCCATGTCCTGGAACTGTGTCACCAGGCAGACGTAATTGCAGGTGAGAGCACCCACAGCCTTTCTCCAATGATCGACCCACCTGGTGCCCTGAGCGAGCTCACAATGGCTTCAAAACATGCTCATCCATTGGTTCCCCGACAGCTTGCATTCTTTTACATTTCTTTGCAGAGCATCTACATGTAATAGATCATCAGCTGGTTAATCTCGTTGTAATATGATCCTTTCAGGGCATCGGTCAGTGCTAATTCGAGACGATATGCCACACAGTGTATGTTGATGAGCCATGGCATTGACGACTGCAACCTGGTTAGCACACCACTGTTCTTTCCAAAGTTAACAGATGCACCATCAGCTGCTGTGGCGACACAACTATTAGTTATGTCTAGTTGCATCTCTTGGCACTTGTCGTTGATGGCATCATGGATTCCTTCAGCGTCGCATCTGCTTGGCTCCATTATACCAAGAAGACTTACTGTTGTAACACCATCTTCCAAAATTTAGATACTGACAATTTCTATTTCTGATACTGATTTGTCAGTGTTACCATAAAATTTAAGTGAACAGTAGAATGTCTGCCTCTGGAACAGTACTTGAAGGTCGGCCACCATCACGCCTCCGATTTCGCTAATGAAATGTTGGCAGGCTTTGTGGTTTGCGTAAGTTTGACCTAAGTTTACGCCGTGTTTCTTTTCAACACTGAACAAGGTCTGAAAAACTGTGCCCAGTCCATTAGCTTGCACATTTTCTTGTGAACTCCTTCATCCAGTGTTATGAAGCTGTGTTGAATTGTTGCCGGTGCCTCGGTTTTGACAAGGCTTGCCTTCAGAGCATGAAGATGGATGTTTGATTTTTTATGACATATGACAGTGTCCTTTTTCACAATTGAGGTTCCCCTGATGTACACGTCCAAGTCTGACAGCTGAATAAGATTGTGTTGTTGGCTTAGGGTGCCCTGGGCAGCACTAGCAGTGTAGTGTGCCTGGCATATCTTACACCAAACCCTAACTACATACGAACCAACTGCTTTATATTCAAGCCAGTTAACATTCCATGATTGCAGCGTAGGCATAAACTGTTATCATGGTGAAATCGCTTTCTGTGTCCTGGGTGGTTGAGGCCACTTGCGGGTGGACATCAGTAGAAGCCGCGATCACGTTCGATGAGATATCTGAGGCATGCGTCTGCTGTTAACACAAACATGTGACATAACACTATGTAGTAAGAATACATATAGCTGGGCTGCATGATACACGTAGCTTCTACATTAAAGCTACCATTGTCAATTTGAATAGTGATTTTTCTATTACAAAATCAAGATAACTGTAAATGGATATATTAAATAATGTATGTTGTTCATTATCACACTTAGCAAAATAAATTTATATAGTTTGCAGATGTGAATAACCCTGAGCTAAATTGGCTAGTTAGTCTCTATACAAGCAAAAATATATGTAAGTTGTTCTTTAAAAAAACGTTTATATCTAATGTTTCAGATATTATATCATTAAATTCAACGTATTGTTATTGATTTGTTAAGCAATCTTTGAACAAGGCCAAAGTTACTCCTCCCAGCCCATAGTGTTTTAATTTACCCAGGATAATGTCGTGATCTACCATGTCAAAAGCATGTTCAGTGGTGTGTGCATTTCTAAAACCATATTAGTGATCATAAAGCAAGTTGGATTGTTTTAAAAACAATGACTGATTTGAAATAACTTTTTCTATAACCTTGGATATGGCTGGCAAATGTGAGATAGGTCTGCAGTTAGCGAATTGTGTCTTGTTGTCTTTTTTATATATGGGTAGTATGGGTACAACTTTAGCTGTTTTAAGTTTATCTGGAAATTTGTGTGTCCTTAGTATTTTAGATTTAGATGATTATGATTTAGAGTTTTGATTCGACTAAGATTGGTCCAAATTCTTTAAGTAACTTTGTTTGATATACCATCAAATCCACAGCTATTTTTTATGTAAGCTGTCTATTATTTGTAGAACAGTTGCATCATCTACTTCATGAAAGGTAAAAAAAGTTGTGTTTTTTTATAGATAATGTGCATAATCTTTAGTTGTAGTTTGCCTTTTTTCTTAAATTGATGGTCCCATATTTATGAAGAATTTATTAAATAAATTAGCAATGTCATATTCATCAGTGATTTTAACATCACCTTTTTGAAAGACCTTTTGAATGTCTTTATCTTGTTTTTTCTTGCAAGAATTTAATTAATTGCTTTCCAAGTTTTTCATATGTCGGAAGAGGACTTCTTAAATCTGACTTCGAGAAATATTTGTTTCGCTAAATGAATACTTCTTCTTAGAATCTTATTATAAACACTTAAGTTATTTTTGGTAAATATGTATTCTGGTGAATCTGGTAAAGCGAGTTTCATTTTTTTATAAAGCATCTCTCTGAATTTAATCGACTGTAAAATGCCTTGCGTTATACAAGTGGATTTTTTGTGCTTGTGTTTATTAAATTTAACTGTTTTAATAGGCATGTGTTTATTTATAGAATGCATAATTTCTTTGTGCATAATGCTATAATTTTTATTTGTATCTGCTCTCTTGCTTTTATCTAACTGAGAATATATATTTGCTGTTATGATTTCTTTTTGTGCTTTTGCAATATTATCATTGTTTTGATTTTTTATTTGAATAAATTTAGCTTATATGCAGTACATTTTGGTTGTTTATTATCAGAAAGTATGGCTGGTGATCCGATAATGTTTTTATTAATATCCCTGCTAACTTGATAGGCACTGTCAGTTTACAGAAAAGTAAATTAAATTAAAATAAATTAGTGTTCCATTTGTTTTTGTAAGTCTCGTTGGTATGGTTATATGGGGATATAAACTATAAGACATTAACAATTCTAAAAAATTTCGTATTCATTTATTTTAAGTAAGTTGATGTTATAAGATAAGATAAGATAAAATTTATTACCATGTGTAATCATTGCAGTAATACAATAGAAACACTGTAACGTATACATGACAATACACTCACATGCAGCAAACGGTATGAAACAAACTACCTAACATCATGCACAGTAAATGCACTCTTAAGAATAAAATCTTGACCTTGACTCTTTTGGGACTTGACGATCTCACTTCTTGATTCCTGTTATATCACATAAATAAGTCCAATATAAAGCGAAAGACATAATTATCACTAAAACTGACTTGGGTATAAAATATATGAAATAAATAAATTAGTTATACTCAGTGAAAGACAAGTCGGAATGTGGTATTTGTATGTACTGTAGATGGAAAAAAATGTTCATGTCTGTTTTGATAGGCTTGGACGGCTACGGGATAAAAACTGTTGCTGAAACTGCTGGTCTTAGTTTTGATGGACCTGAACCGGCGACTAGATGGAAGGGGCTTGAATAAATCATGGGCAGGATGGAATGGGTCCTGAGACATGAGACCGTCTCTTCTTAACAGGTGCTGCTGATACAGTGATTCGAGACTGGAAAGGGATCTGCTGATTATTTTGGAAGCAGTATTTACAACTCTATTCAACCTGAGCTTTTCCTTGACCTTGATAGAACCAAACCACACTGTGATCGAAAAGGTGAGAACACTCTCGGTCACAGCTTTGTAAACGTTTAGTGTGATCTGTCAAACCAAATGATCTCAACCTACTTAGGAAGTACAGGCGCTGCTGGGCCTTTTTAACAATGGTATCAACATTTAACTCCCATTTAAGGTCGCTTGAGAATGTGGAGCCAAGTAACTTAACGTGTTGGACAATTTCAACTGTTTTGCCGTCGATCAAAAGAGGGGAGAGGGGAGATTTCTTTCTTCTAAAATCCACGATCATTTCTTTTGTTTTGTTTACATTGGGCTCCAGATTGTTTTCGCCGCACCAGTTGATAAGTTTGTATACATGATCACAGTACTCAGACTTTCTGAGTTTGTAATGAGCCCTTGCACTGTAGTGTCGTCTGCAAATTTCAATATTTAGGTGCTTTTATGACAGGATGCACAATCATATGTAAAAAGAGAGTATAGCATTGGTAACAGGACACAGACTTGATGTGCGCCAGTAGGCAAAATGAGTGATCACGATAAGTTGCCACCTATTTTCACAACCTGTGGTCTGTTCAACAGAAAATCGAGGATCCACAGGCACATGGATTGTGGAACCCCGACCTTCTGTATTTTCTCGAACAGTTTTGAGGGGATAATGGTATTAAAAGCAGAGCTATAATCAACAAAAAGGATCCTAGCGTAAGTATCTGGACCTTCTGGATGCCTGAGAACATAAAACAGTCCTAGAAAGACAGACAGAGATACGTAAACTGAAATCGGTCAAGCATTGGGTCAATAATTGATTTCAGAAACTGCAGGACCAAGCGCTCGAGCGTCTTCATGACTACAGAGGTCAAGGCAACAGGCCTATAATCATTTAAGCAGGAGACTGAACATATCTTTGGTAGAGGAATGATAGTTGACTTTTTGAAGCATTGGGGGACTATACGTTGGGAAAGGGACACATTAAATATGTCTGTGAAGACACCTGAGAGCTGATCGGCACACTGTTTAAGCAGACATGGAGAAACATCATCCGGGCATGAAATCATGTGTATCAAAAGGTGTCAACTCTTATAAAATCTGTAATGTTATTTCCGCAAGTGTTTGGGGGTTTGGATATTTCCAATAACTACTTGTTTAGATAAGCCACCTCCTGTTATTTGTGTAATTTGCCCCTTCCAATGTTTATATGTATTTAATTTCATCTCTATTTTATAATCAAATTTGTAATCGACATACATTATTAAACCACCTTTGTTGCTAGATGGTTTACCTGGGACGATACAGTTATATACATTTAGTTGAATCGGTGACAAGTCATGATTGTCTGCTATCCAGCATTCTTACATGCAAACAGTGCTAAACTTACAGTTTATGCTTTTTAGTTCTTCAATAAATATTTAAAGTTCACTGAATTTCGCATTTATAGATTAAATATTAGAACTAAATAGGCTAAAATGATTATTGGCTACACATATTTGAGTAAAGTTACAAAAATCATAATTGGACAAACATCGTATAGTATTTGAGTGAAGATGTACATCAGACTGGATGGTTCAAATGAGAAATATTTTTACTTATCTTCCAGTCCGTTTACCTTTTTCTTCCCGTGACATTTTGACTGCTATCAGAAATCTTCAGACGACTACCACTAGATGGCGACATGGTAGTCAGCTGATTTATGCATCTCTTTTTCCAGTGTTTTTTTGTGGCTTCGGGTGTAGGGTCTGCTAGTTGATGCTTTCTCAGCGTCTTCTTTGTGTTCTTGGTTGCGGCTTCTTAGGGTACATTTCGTTTATCCGATGTATGTGGCATTACAGTTCTTACACGTTATGGAATAACCCCTTCGCACATCTTTTGTGGCTCAACTTTGTCTTTTTGTCTTACTAGTGACCTCTTGATGGTGTTGTGAGGCTTCATTGCTGTGTTCGCATTGTATTTCTTCATGATCTGTGATGTGGTTTCGGATAATCCTTGGACATATGGAATACCACCATGCCTTTGCGCTTGTCTTTTTCCACTGTCTTTTTCATGATGTTATCTTCCTTCTTTGTTTTCATCTTTCTCTGATATGGTCCATTGTCGATATCTGCACCTTCCTTGATGTGTTTTCTTTTTTTTTCTTTCTGTTTATCTTCCTCCTCTGTCACAAGTGTTTCGCATCTGTACGGATCACTCCCATCTCCAGATGTAATGGATGGTGATAGCGGTAGTCATCTGAAGAAGATTGCTGATAGCAGTCGAAACGTAACGGGAAAAAGGTCAACTGACTGTGAAATAAGTAAAAATATTACTCATCGTGTAGTATTGTTGTTGTAAATATAGAATTGTTATGTATGCCTCCAAGAAAATTAAGAAATGTTTCATTACATTTGTCAGGTGTGTTCCACTGCTGTCATGTGTTATTAGTAATGTCTCTATTGGACATGTGCAGGCTAAGTGCTGAGGAAGTGTGTTGTCTGCGATAAAGTTAATGTAAATATAAAAAATCATATTACTATAATATTATAGTAAATACAATGAGATGACCACTGTGAAGTACAAGTACAAACAAATAGACATAACATGCAAACAATGCAGTCATTCATAAACTCAAAAGTAGTCTGCCCTAGTAGACGTCCCAAGCTCGTCAACTGTACCAGTCTAATAATTATATAATACCAACAAATGACACTATTCCTATGAAAATTATAAGTAACTATATATTACAATGGCTAATCAATTGTATCTTAATAATATATTTGTTTAATAAATAAGTGTAATGCAGAAAACAAGAAAATGGGAAAAACATCTCGCTCTCATAACCACTAGAACAGTTGGGTGCGGTGGTCGAGTGGTAGAGCGTCGGACTGTTCGGTTGAATGAACCAGGGTTCAAAACCACCTGCTGCTGTTTCAAAAACTAGGCAATTTCGTTCACCCCACTTTGCCCATGTCTTTCGGAAAAAACTAAAAGCCGTTGGTTCCTTCTATCTGGTGTCTATGTTGGGGGAAGTAAAAGATCCCACACAGGGAATAAATGTGTAATATGTCATGGACTGAAAGAGTGGTGGTCTCTATCTCTAACCCACCAATTCCCAGTCCGGCGCGTGAGAGGCACCGAGCAGGCAGTGTGGACGAAATGTAGAAACACGCCATAGAAACATGCCGCAGGACTTACAACGTTCTTAAGGAACCCAGTCCTTGACAGGAAGAACAACAATATAAATGTGGACTTAACCTCATTAATGCATTATGGCATGATTCACTGTACTCGTCAGTAGCACACACGTCTGTCGGACTCTGCCAGTCATCTGCGGCACCCTGTGAATCAGGTCAAACCAGTCACGTGAATCCATTTCAGCTTAGGCTTTATACTGTTGATCCACTACGCCACCTGTCATTTTCTTTCTTACCCCTCTTCGTGTTTATTTATTCTAAATCTTGTTATGACTATCCCAAATTATGCACTGACTTAAACTGAATCGTTGAATAACATTGATACATGCACAGGATACAAATACACACAAACTCACTCATCTGCAAAATACCTTGTATATGTACAGTGGTTTAGCCATCTTAATTTTATGTCCAACTTTAACCAATGACTTCTAATGAGGTATTTCTCTCCTACTTAGGAGGTATTCAAAATAATTGCCTAACCAATCTTCTAGATGTAAATGATAATAGTACCGAACTAAACAAACCCCAATTGATACACCACTCTTCATATTATGATATCGATAAGTTCCACTTGTTAACAAATAGTAAGACAGATGATTTTAGTATCCTAAGCTCAAACATCCAATCCATTAATGCTAAATTTGATGAACTTGAAATTTTTGTAGAGCTCCTAAATACTATAAATTTTAAATTTAGCATTACATGTATATGTTTGCAAGAGACATGGAAGTCCAATAATGATGATATATCTCAATTCAGTTTACATGGATAAGATTTAGTAGCTCAGGGAAAACCTGCAGTGACAAAGGAGGTTTAATAATATACGTAGATAACAAATATAATTATGAAGTAAAGAAAAATATCAACATGTACAAACATTTGTAGGGGTGAGTAATTCAAATTACTGGAAGCAACTTATTAAAGACTCTTACTATTGGGAACATATATAGAGACCGCCAAGATCATTAAATGAAAATATTATGCATTTTATAGAGGAATTTACGACGACACTATCTACTCTTGTAGTAATCTATTTATTACAGGGGACTTCAATATAAATTTACTCAAAATAGACAAAAACGAAACATACAGTGATTTTTTTTAACCATGACATACGGTCTCTATCCTCAAAATACTTTTCCAACTTGCTTCACTAGATCTAATGGATCATTGATAGACAACTTTTTCTGTAAATTAAATAAACCAATATTAGAAATTACTGCAGGGATCTTTAACAACATTTTTTTCTGATCATCAACTTCCTAATCATGGATATAAATATAAAAACTAAACTTCCTCCTAAATTCGTTAGAGTAAATGTACAAAATAAAGTAGCAATGCATAGTGTAAAAAATTAGATAAACTTGGATGAAATGTACAACAAACTAAATAATTGACCCTAATTTAAATTACAACATAATACACAAAGATATTATGCATGCTAAGGATAAGCTTATGCTAATTAAAATTATGAACTACAACAAAATTAATATAAACATAAACATTAAACATGGATTACACAGGGCCTTCTTAAATCTATCAAATATCGAGATTCGCTTTATAAGAAATAAAAAATGTCTAACCCAAATTTATCTAACTATGAAGTCATTCTCACTAACTTTAAAATGCATAATTCAGTATTAAAGAAAAACATTCATGCTGCCAAACAAAATTATTTTTAATCATGCTTTAACAGATGCAAAAATGACATTAGAAACACATGGAAAATCCCTGCTCAAAGGCGCTAACAAGACAATGCTAAATAATTAAAAATAAGTTGAAAAGCTAAATTAAAATGTGGTTAAAAGACAGGTAGACATAAGTTAAATAAAAAGTTAAATAAATCAGTTACATAAATGATTTATATAAGCAAGTTAAATAAATAAATATATTAAATTAAATTAAAAAGATATTCACTATAATGGAAATAAGGTCTATAGTTACAACTTAAATGAACATGTTGACTCAATGTTGAAAGTAAAGAAAACCATAGAAAGCCTACCAACAAAAAAACAGTAGTGGTTGTGATGATATTTCTTCAAAACATGAAAATAATAGAACCTTCAATCATTAAGTCATTAACCCTACTAATAAATCTAACCATAAATACGAGCATATTCCCTGACATATTTAAACTTGCAAAAGTAATTCCTATTTTTAAGAAAGATGATCCTTCGTTATTTAAAAATAATAGACCCATTTCTCTCCTTCCAATTATTTAAAAAGTGTTAGAGAAAATAACATACTTCAATGATTCTAAACTGTTTATTATAATCAATATGGCTTTAGAAAAAACACTCAACCAAATATGTATCACTTCAACTAGTAGACAGAATAATTACACAAATGGATACAAATGATGTGCCATTCAGTATTCTTGCAAATTTTAACCTTAAAACTGCTTCCTCAACTGATTTAGCCTATCGCAAATCTGGTTCATTGGTGTCCAAATACGTAGTATATCAATAGTTCATGTAACATACGCAGTTGATTTAATAAAAAAATGCTATTTTTTTCAAATCATCGAAAGAATTTACTTTAGTCGTTAGATCTGGTAAGGATCAAAACAGTGGATATCCAGAATGGTAAACACTGTATGGGGCAATGCTAATCATAGGCGTGACCTCCAACCTCTCTCTGAGCACATGACAAAGTTATGAAATTTCACCAAAGAACAAAATCGTGATTTTTCAGCATTTCGATTAAATATAAAAAATAGTTGACATATTAAAGTTACATGAACTTAAAGTCTATTTTAAATACATTCATCAAGACTTACCTGCCTACTTATTAAACTGGAAACTATCACTAAATGCTGATATACATAATCATAGCACAAGGAGGACAACTGAGTTATACTCATTCAGAACCAAAGATGAATTTGCTAAAAGATGTCTTAGATATAATTTGCCACATGTCATTAACAGTACCCCTAAAATAGTCACAGAAAAGATTCGAACTCACAGTTTTCGAGGTTTTGCATATTATGCAAAAACATATATATATGCATATATATATATATATATATATATACATACACACATACATGAATATACATGTAATATATATATATATATATATATATATATATATATATATATATATATATATATATATATATATATATATATATATGCAGGGTTGAAAAAACTCATAATTTAAATCGGATTTTTTTTATTTATTTTATTTAAAAAAAAATTGAAATCTGGTATATAGAAATTTATATAGATGTTTATATTTATAAACTCTTTCAAACGTGTTCTATTCAAATCGATTTGGGTACTTGTCTTACAGAGGGTACATGAGTTTTGCTTACATAAAAACATTAGACACAAGGCCTCACCCCCTGTAGTTGCATAATCTCTCTTGAAAAGGAAAGCATGCTGTGTGTCTGTGGCTGTAGCAGTATATATTGTTTGCTAAGAGGGTGGATTAGCACCTGTCCAGGGCTCTGTGTACTCTAAGGGTCTCCAACCAGACTACAAACTGGTACAGTAATAAACATTTGTAGCCCAGACTGTCTCACTTGAGTCAACAGATGGATAGATTTAGTTTTGAGTGTAGGGGATGTACGAGGATGAAGGAACTTGAGGTGGAGTTAGAACAGCTGAGGCTGCTTGTTGTCGCAGTGGTGGGAAAGGAGCCGGTGGGTTGCGCCAGTGGTTCTGGTGGGGGACAGTAGATGATAAAGTAGGGGAAGATGACGAGAGATGCTAGGGAGAGCTCACCTCAGCCTGGGAGGAGGCTGAGGGGAGGTAAGGTGACAGGTCAGAGAGAGACAGGAAGTAAGGAGACGGGACGTAGGGAGACAGGACAAAAGGAGACGAGAAGGAAAGAAATGGGAGGGAAGACAAATGGATCGAAGGAAAGGGGAGTGGGGAAGACAGTAGCGAAGGAGTCTGGGGGCAAGAAGACGATAGTTAAGGCGATTGGAGTGAGGGAGACGGGAGGGAGGGTGTCAGGAGGGAAGGCGGCAGGAGTGCAAGTTAGCCAGGTGACGGGAGGGAAAGGTGACAGGTTGATGAGTGAGAGAGAGCCTGATAACAGTCTGCCACCAAGTGACAAGGCTGCAGGACAGAATGTGATGGAGGGGATCCATCGGAAGAGCTATTCCGAGGCAGTGATAGAGGGGCTGAGAAAGAGAGAGAGTGTATTTGTGGGGACTCAATAGTTAGAAAGACCGACAGAGTCTTAAACAAGGGAGATGATGTGGTAGTTTGCTTGCCTGGGGCCAAAATAGAGGCGATAACTGAGAGGGTAGAAAACATCGTGGGTTCAGGGCAAGGGTGGATCTGTTTTAGTACACGTAGGGACAAATAACGTAGAGATGGAGGGTACAACTGCTATAGTTTGGAAATACAGGAATTTGGTCAGAACACTAAAGCAGACACAGGTTGAGCAGGTAATACTGTCAGGGATTTTACCAGCAATAGGAGAGAGGGGTCATAGATATCGAAATTACCGGGGGATGGCAATTAACATGCTAGTCAAGAAGCTATGTAGGGAAGAGGAAGTTGGTATTGTGGATTTATGGGGAAGTTTTGTTGGAAGGGCGGATATGTACATGAAGGATGGGCTTCATCTAAGTGGAAAGGGGGCAGCAGTATTTGTGGATGGACTCTCAGCAGCAGTAGACAGTGGCATGGGTGGCATATCAAATATTTTTGGTAGTAAACACTATTTAAACTAGAAGCGCAGGGAGGTTACTTAGAGATGCCTCAAGCAGGACAAGAAGCCACTAGTACAGATAAACCAATAACAGAATGTCCGAAAAACATGTCTGAAGCAGGTTATAGATGCGTGTGTTTAAATGCTAGGAGTATAGTAAATAAGAAAAACGAATTAAACATTATGGTAGAAGATATTGACCCTCACATAATTGGTGTTACCGAATCATAGGCCAACACAGTCAGAACAGATGCTGAATTAGGATTGACAGGATACATAATGTTTAGGAGAGATCGACTAGGAAGAAGGGGAGGGGGAGTTATTTTATATGTTAAAGAATCTAATCAGGCTTATGAAATAAAATCAGAAAGCGAAGCAGATTACGATGAAGCTGTTTGGTGCAAAATAGTTTCAGGAAATTAAAAATTATCTATTGGATTAGTTTACCGATGTCCAAACATAAACGAAGAGGATAACACAAAAATACAAAATGCTATAAAGGAAGTTAGTAAAGGTGAATGTATCATAATGGAAGATTTTAACCATGGACACATACTGTATGATACAATGGAAATGTCTAGAAAGTACAGGGGGTGACGACCAACAAACTCTATTTAATTCAGGATAGCTTCCTTACTCAGCACGTGCTAGAACCAACCAGGGGAGAAAATGTATTAGATATAGCTTTATCATCACAAAAAGAATTAGTGGACAATGTAAAACATGAACCATTGGGTAACAGTGACCACAATCAAATACATTTTGACATCACGTCATCATCAAATCAGAAAGTAAAAATAAAAAAACGTATAGGAGAAACTGCCACAAAGGTGACTATAAAGATATGAGAAAATACTTAGCAAAGCTAGATTGGAATAACATGCCGATGAATAAGACCGCAATTGAATGTTGGAATATTCTAAAATAGGAAATTGAGAGTATCATCCATAAATTTGTTCCCTTGAAAAAACAAGGAAAACAGTCTAGAAAGAAACACTTGTCAAAAGAAGCTATTAGAAAAATAGTGGTTAAGCAAACTATGTGATGGGTTTATAGGCGTACCAGAAAGGATGAAGACTATCCAAATTACAAAGAGGCACTTAACCTAGGTACAACTGAAATTAGAAAATCTAAAAGAACCTTTGAAAAAAAATTGGCAGGTAATATAAAAAATTACAGCAAAAGTTTCTATGCTTATGTAATGAGTAAACAGAAAGTTCGAGATAAGGTTGGACCACTGGAAAACAACAGGGGAAACATAATTTCAGACAGGTTTCAAATGGGAAAGGTCCTGAATTTCAGCTCAGTTTTTACCGCAGAAGATATCAGCTCACTTCCAGTTCCATTTACTAAATTTGAGGGCAATACATCAGAACATTTAGGGCAGTTATACATATATATATATATATATATATATATATATATATATATATATATATATATATATATATATATATATATATATATATATATATATATATATATATATATATATATGTGATTTGGAAGATGACATATCTAGCAAAGTACTCAAATTTGCAGATGACACAAAAGTATTCAGAAAGGTTACTAATGATACAGATAAACAAAGTTTACAGGATGGTCTAGATAAATTATTTAAATGGTGAGAAAAATGGCAAATGTTATTAAATTTTGGGAAGTGTCAATATATACACATAGGACATGGAAACATGGAAGAAGAATATAAAATGGGGGGTGCTGTACTAGGTAGAACCACACAAGAAAAGGACTTAGGAGTAACATTTAGTGCTGACATGAAAGTTTCAGAGGAATGTGGGATTGCAGCTTCGAAAGGAAATCAAATTCTAGGGCTAATTAGGAGAACTATCATGTATAAGGAGAAACAGCTAATTGTACCTCTGTACAAAGCAACAGTTAGACCACATTTGGAATATTGCATTCAAGCATGGAGGCCATATCGTAAAAAGGACATAGACAAGCTAGAAAGAATACAATGAAGAGCAACTAAAATGATTCCAGAATTGAGAGACCTTAGTTATGAAAGTCGCTTATTACAATGTGGTTTGACAACACTAGAGACCAGGAGACTAAGAGGAGACCAAATAGAAGTGTTTAAAATAGTGAATGGTTATGAGGATGTTGGCAGGAATATGTTCTTCAAACTTAAAGAAGGCAGTAGAACCACAGGACACAAAGCAGCATTAGTTAAGGAGCAGTGTAGGTTGGACATGAGAAAGTACTCTTTCTCACAGAGGGTGATAAATTAATGGAACAAACTGCCAAATGATTGTGTTTATGCTAGTAGTGTGAATATGTTTAAAAATAGAAATGACAGATATTTGATAAGGGCGGGCTACAACATAGATGAGAAAATTGTTGGACTCTCGATAAGCCAATGGCTTCTTTGTCAACTTGCCATCTGGAACTTGTTGTTTGGGATGGCAATCTTGTTAAAATCTTGTTAAACATACTGAATTGGTAACAACTGGCACAAGCTCAAGTAACTGGACTTTAACTCAGGGCTTCTGACTTGAAAAGATACTTCCTCTGTAAGACAAGTTTGTGTGGCTTCACTGCATTCAGAAAGGGAATAGCTCAAACATACAGGAAACAGGAAATATTTATTCGTCCCAAAGACAACAAAACTTAGTATTCAACACAAAACCATACAATATATTACATCTATGTCGACATGAGAAAACGAACTGGTAAGAATATAGAGTACGGTCTGAAAATAAAAGATAATGTCATATAAGGGACGGGAGACTCCTACTAAGACTAAAAATTAATCGCTGTCAAAGGAGCCACCCTGTTGATTAATTTCACCCGTTATTTAAATAAAATAAAAAAATAGATATAATATAATATATATAAATATAGATATTAATGCATAATTACTGAGTGAAAAAAATTAATATAGATATGTCTGATATACATAGAGTGATTTTTAACCAAGGAGTAATGGAGACATAGTCAGTCATGTTGACATATATAACAATTTTGGATTGCACATTGTTCAATGTATGTATTCAGATAATAAAGTTTGATATAATTTGAGAAACCATGTAAACTGTACTTGAGACTTCGTTTAGCAAACTCGTGGTGTACCCTGATCGTATGTATATTATATTGACCACTTGTATTATAGTTATGAACACTATTGTTTTGATCAAGTGGTAAGTTTTGCAGGTAGACAGGTAGTTTATTGTTCGAAAATTTATGATATAATTTTAGTTCCTGCAATTTTAGAATATGCTCTACTTTTAGTAAATTAAGACTTTTGAACAGTGAGCATTATATTTGCTTAAACATATAATTCAGACGGCTTTCTTTTAAAGTTTTTATTCTATCACATCTATAGCCCCAGGCCGTTAAGCCATAGTTTAGATGTGACAATATCAAAGTGTTATACAACATAATCTTTATATTAAGAGGTAACAATCGTTTGAGTTTATTTAGGATACCTATAATTCTGGAGCACCTATTTGAAATTTTTTTGATGTGGCTTTGCCAGTTTAATTGTTCATTAAAACTTATCCCTAGGAAATTTAACTCATCTACTCTATCAATATATGTATTATCTATTTTTATATTTATGTTTAGTGGATTTATCATATTATTTCTTCTAGCCATTTTGAAGATCATATATTTGGATTTATTTACATTTAGAGATAATTTGTTTAATTTAAGCCACTCATAATTTTTTTTCCAGTTCTGTGTTTATTAAGAATTCTATATTTTCACTTTTACTTTATTGTGCAAAAGAATCTAGGGTACTTGAAAGTGTCGTGTCATCGGCGTACATAATAAAGTTGAATTTTGGACTAGATTGAGCAAAGTCATTTATGTAAATTATAAATAACAAAGGGCCTAGAATTGATCCTTGAGGTACGCCTGTGGATATGTTAAGCATATCTGATTGGGCGTCTTCAAATTCTACGTACTGTTTTCTATTTGTTAAATAATTTTTGAACAGGTTTAAAGCTACTCCTTTTACGCCATAAAACTGTAGCTTATCGATTAATATTGAGTGATCCAGAGTGTCAAATGCTTTTGACAGGTCCAAGTAAATATTTATAGGTATTTCCTTATTATCCATACGTGTCAATATCCTATCAATTAATTCAAGAGCAAATTCCGTAGAATGTTCCTTTCTAAATCCATACTGACTATTGTACATAAGTTTGTGTCTTTTTAAGAAAGGATCTAGCTGGTCGTAAATAATTGTTTAAATTACTTTTGAAATTGCAAGTAAGATTGATATTGGCCTGTAGTTACAGAATAGGGTTTCGTCCCCTTTTTTATAAATTAGTGTTACTTTGGCAGTTTTGAGTTTGTCGGGGAAGATACCCGTAGTTAATATTTGGTTTGTGATTAAAGTTAAAAAAATTTTCAAAACAGGTTTAATTAACTTTAGAAGCTGTGAAGAAATACCGTCAAATCTGCAACTTGCTTTTGTGTTCATATCATCTATTGTTTTAGATATTGTTTCTTCATTAATAAGTTGAAAATTAAATACATTGTTATGGTTTCCATTAAGATAGTATCTGAAAGTTTTATTTGTGGAATTTTGTATTTGGTTGGCTAAATTTGGTTGGCTAAATTTGGGCCAATATTGGTAAAATATGAATTAAATGTGTTTGCAATTAAAGTTTTATCTGCTATGATATTTTCGTTATAAATAAAGGAGTTGGGGAACGTTTTCTTTCTGTATGTTCTAGAAAGAATACCATTAATTGTTTCCCATGCTTTTTAATGTTATTTTTTAATTTATTAAAACATGATTCGTAATGTATGCATTTAGCAGTACGTATGCTTTTTTTAAGGTAGTCAGGTTGATCCGAATTGCAAAGCATTTTGGTGAGTCTGGTCGAGTAGTTTTTAGTATCTTATATAATTTATTTCTGTATCGAATAGATTTGAGCAGACCTAACGTAATCCAAGCGGATTTCTTGTGTTTGTATTTTTTTTTTTTTTAGTTTAACTGTTTTATATGGCATATGTTTATTTTTTGCACATTGCATTACGTCATGTAGGATCTCATAATTTACATTAGGGTTTGCATTAGGAGATTGGTCGGGTTTAGTGTAAACATTTGATGCGACAACCTCGTGTTTAAAATCAGATATTGAATCAGAGTTCTGTACAGAAATTTTTATATATCTTGGTAAAGGTTCTGTGTGGGAAACAGTATTTAGAAAGGTGAAATATGGTTGGTGGTCTGATAACTGTTTAGTTAAAATGCCTGATTTAGGCTTCATTGTAGATTTAGTTAATTTGCAAAAGAAATTATCAATTAGGGTTCCATTATTTTTGGAGAGCCTAGTAGGAAGTGTGATGTGGGGGTAAAAGCTATATGATATTAACAGGGCTGGGTCCAATTACACAAAATTATATCAATTACAATTACAATTACATTAAATATTTTATTTCAATTACAATTACAGTCATAATTTTCCAAATCAATTACAATTACACTGTTTCAATTTCATTTACAATTACAATTATATTATGCGGAACCAAATATATTCAGCATTTGTTAATTATGTATTTTTGCGTGTTTTGCTGAATTTCAATATTTTGTACACAATTGATAAACAAATATAACGGTAATGTTTGTACATTTTGTTGAATTGTGACTCTGAATTATACTAAATAAAAAGATAGCCGTTAAACCATATTTTTATTATATAAAAATACAATGCAATATCCAGACATAATCCTACAGGACATATTCCAATGCAGACATTTATTCTTGCGCATTTCTTAAATTTTTCTTTGGAAAATACTAATAATAGGGTATGATGTGTTTACTTTGAGGTTGTAGCTCCCGCTCTAAGCTGACATTCTTAATTGGTCTGCCCTTTGCTTTGTGTGAGTTAGGAATGGGAACAGAGGCCATATAAATGGTCCTTGCCACCTGACCTGTCTCCAACCCACCACAACACAAGGGATGTAATTGGCTTGCTAACTCTGCAATGTTTCACTGAATGTCTGTGCATTGTTTATTGCTTCCTGGCTGTTACCAACTTACTGAAAAGGCTAATTGCTAAGGCTACCCACCACTAGCACCACTGACCAGTACCCACCACACAGTGAATACTGTGACTTAAATATAAATATATAAGCAGGTGTTATTATTAGTCTTGATTTTCAACTCATGTGAGACTTAAATTATATTTTTATTGACAATTCATTCAGGTAGTTTGTGATATGAAACGTACTGTAATTGAAATAAAATTTAAATTATACAAAATATAACAATTACAATTACAGCAACATTTTGAAACCATAATCAATTACAATTACAATTACACGATTTTGCTGTAATCAATTACAATTACAATTACATAATTGGACCCAGCCCTGGATATTAAAGTATCAAAATATTCCGCTAATACTTCTTTTTCGTTTATTTTCAAAAGGTTTATATTGAAGTCTCCTGCAATAATAACTGTTCTGTCAAATGATGAAATGATAGGTGTGAATTCGGAAAGGAATTGTTTATAATTTTCGTTAAGGTCTCTTGGGGGCTTGTAAATGTTACCAATTATTATATCTTTTGAAAGCCCACCACCAGTTACAGTACTTTAATAAATTGACCTTCCCAGTTGTCATACTGATTAAGAGAAAAAATTACTTTGTAGTTAAATGGTTTGCTTAAATACATGACCAGACCACGTTTATTGCTACATGATTTTCCTTGTTTAATGCACTGATATCTCTCAAGTTGTAAATGACACATCGTCATTCTCATAAAGCCAGCCTTCCTGAAAGCATATTAAGCTAAATTTAAAGTTTATCAGGTTAAGTTCTTCCAGGAAGGCTTCTATTTCACTATGTTTAGCATTAATTGATTCTATGTTTGTGCTTAGTAAACGTTTAAAACGTTTGTTATGTCTTTCTGCCAGTAACTTAAAATTATCAAGATCATAATAAGGGGAATGACTTATTGGTTGAATATCCTCATCAAGTGTTTCATTTAACTGTGATATATTAAATAAAGCTCCTTGAAAATTAATAAATGATTCATCATCCATTATTTGGATACGTAATTCTTGTTAAAAAATATGCAATTAAAACCGATTGTCTGCTATATATTATACATATAACATTTGAGATACAATATAGATTCAGCATGTATGTTGTGCTACGAAACACCACAATTGCCTGTGTAGGAATATTAAAATAGTACATATAAATACTGACACGAATGATATTATTTGGGATTAACAAGAACATGGCAAATATAATAAAAAGAAAAATGCGTACCACAGAGGTCATCGAGGTACCGAGATTAATAGTGACAAAACAAGTCACAATACAATGGTGAGATAGGACTGCCAATCATTAACAATCGTACGTGCCCATTAAATTATATGTGCACATAGGCTTAGGTTGGTTATAATCTTGATATAGAAAAAAATTTTATAAACAAAAACAATAGTAATTTAATAACCTACTACCATGATTTGGCATGTACCAACTACACATCAGCATAACTAAATATATTACTGTAATTGTATATAGTCTGAAAAATAAAATGATACTCTATAATAAATATTATATCCGTATAACACGGATAGGTTATATTAATAAAATACATTAATGTTGTTTATAAAGAATTAATAATAATACTGTCATAGTGCCATGGAAACTGGATACGTAGATTCACGCTACTTGAAGGTGTGAAAGTATCAGACAATGCTTGCGCCATTTGACGCAGCAGTGTTTCGGGAATGTCCACAGGAGTTACGCAACGCAGGCGTCAAACACAGCGCACCTTGAAACATGCGTCCTGTTTACTTCGTACTTGATGGACAACACCGTGAGTGTCTTTGTACAAGATATTCCCATTGAAAGACCAACAGTCAGAAATCAGTCCATGTTTTTTTTTTCTAATTTCATACAGAAGTTCAGAACAAGTTTTCGTGAGGTCTTCATTTACAAATAAACGAAGGCTTAGACCCAAGGCTGTATCGTCGTTCGCTATTTAGTCTAACAATTGTAGTGCATGGTCACCCGCCATCCGTTTTAGGGCGACCAATTCTGTGCGCTCGCTCAAACTGCAGGACTGGAGTTAATTTCATATGATCATTGACAATGTCTAGGATTGCATTTTCAATTTCAACAATACCTACAGTTTCGGGTATTCCTTCTATTCTCAAATTGGATCTTCTAGAATATTGCTTGATGCTGTCGTTGGCCGATTCTAACAAGACGACTCTACTTTCAAGTTCTTTGATTTGCTCGTCCTTCTCTTTCACAGTTTCTTTTAGTTGTTCAGTCTGAGCTGCTAAGTAGTCTATTTTGTCAGCAATCTCTTGT
Source organism: Lamellibrachia satsuma (assembly GCA_033239005.1). Classification (NCBI taxonomy): domain Eukaryota; kingdom Metazoa; phylum Annelida; class Polychaeta; order Sabellida; family Siboglinidae; genus Lamellibrachia; species Lamellibrachia satsuma. The sequence continues at coordinate 241,504 of BSQZ01000009.1, forward strand.
GGGAACAGAGCTCGTTTCAATTGTTTTATGACATCACTGTCACTCAGAATTTCAATAAAGGTAAGTTTTAGAAGTTCATTGTCAATACCTTTAAAGCGAGTAGCCTCTGACGAGCTTTTTTGGCGATGCTTGGGCGGCATGGTGTCTTATTGTCGTAGGTTACACGTCTGATAGGTATGTCAAATGTGGCATGTCCAAGATGGACGTTCAGTATGGCAGCAAGCTGAATCTGACAGACCCATAGATTATGTGCAAATCCACCCCCATCCTAGGGTATTGTGAATGTTTATCTCACCAGAATCATCGTGCAGATCGTTTGAAGTTCAATGCCATTAGATAACTTCATTATACACAATGTCATAAAATATTTGACTGTCAGGCTATCTGGTGTCAATACAGCTACACAAGTGTGTGCACTTTGTGCTTTTGTATTAAAAAAACATACAAAACTTTGTTGATCTCGATGCTTGTAAACAATTATTTGTGTTAAATACATATAAATTAGCAATAAAAAAAATCGGAAGTAAAAAAAATCATAAATCAATGATTTTTTTGGAGTGATTTAAATCATGATTTAAATCAAACAACCCTGTATATATATGTATATGTATATGTGTATGTATATATATTTATATATATATATACATACACACATACATATACATACACACATACATGAATATACATGATTTCATCAACTTTGATAACTTGTGTAACAGTCAGTTAAGTATAGTACACATATCTACATATTTTTGTAATAGATAATTTTTTGCATAATATGCAAAACCTCAAAAACTGTGAATTCCAATCTTTTCTGTGACTATTTTAGGGGCACTGTTAATGACATGTGACAAATTATATCTAAGACATCTTATATATAGATATATATATATATATATATATAAATTATGAAAAATATTTGTCATACATTCATACACATGTAATATATATATATATATATATATATATATATATATATATATATATGAACGGGCAGCCAATGTAAACACTGCAACACAGGTGTAATGATTTCGTATTTCCTTGTACGAGTAATGAGGCAAGCAGCACATATCTGTACCTTTTGTAAAAGCTGCAGCGCCATCTGTGGGAGACCATCAAGAAGTGCATTTCCATAATATAAATGTGATGTCACTAGTGTGTGAAGAAGTGTCATGCATGATTCTTCGGTCAGATGTAGCCCAATATTTCTTATCTGATAGTAGCAATTTTTCACAGTGTTGGCAATCTGGTGTTCCATTTTCAGGTTGCTATCAAATTGCAAACCCAACTTGCGCACACATGATGAAGGTTGAATTCGAAGACCGGCTACTGTAATGTATACGACGGCAGGCAGACTGTCACGTTGCTTCACTGGGCAGAAGACGATCGCCTCAGATTTCTCTCTGTTAAGTTTTAGCAAGTTTTTGGTCAACAATACAGCCACTTCCACTATACACAATTCGACCTTCTTCAGTGCCGCCATAATGGATTCATCTCATTCAACTTTGAGGTAGATTTGAGTGTTGTCAGCATAACAGTGATACTGTATACCATGTCTAGCGACAATATCTCCGACAGGTTTCGTGTACATGCAGGGCCCAACACCGACCCTTGTGGGACGCCACACATCAAGATTGAATCAACTGACTGTGCACTTCCAACTGCCACATTCTCATACCATTTGCTGATGTACGATTGCAGCCACGCAAACGCCTTGTCGGTGATGCCGAATGAGTGCTCAAGTCATGTCATCAACAACTCGTGATCGACTGTATTAAATGCGCACAACAAATCAAGCATCATGACGATTGTTGTACATTTTCTCTCCAGTGCCACAGCGATGTAATTTTTGACACAGAGAGCGCTGTTTCTGTAGAGTGGCCACAACGGTATGCAGACTGAAAAGGGTCGCGCAAAGCATTTTTGTCAACGTGTGTGCTAATTTATTTTGCAACCACTTTTTCAACCAATTTCGACACAAATGGCAAGTTTTTCAACCAATTTCGAAAAAAATTGGCAAGTTCGACATGTCTTTATCCATCGTAGGTTTTTTCAAAAGTGGTTTAACGATTACATGCTTAAAATCAGCAGGTACATTTAATGTGGTGAGGGATGCGTTTATCGTAGCGGTGATTAGTGGCACTAACTCATGTGAACATTGCTTTAGTAGCCATGTTGGTATTGGATCTAGTGGATGCAACTAATCGTTCAACATCCGATTCTCTGACTGTCTCAAAGCAGACTAGTGGGACACCACTGAATACCGCGTCATTGCTCATAGCGGCCATCGTAGTGTACAAAAAATCTTCACCGCAGTCGACAATGTCTTTCCTGATGTTCAATACCTTCTCAACAAAATGATCACCAAAGCATTGTGCCATGTCCACCAGGCACACATACGTTGTGCCATATCCACCGGGCACACATACGTTGTGCCATATCCACCAGGCACACATACGTTGTGCCATGTCCACCGGGCACACATACGTTGTGCCATATCCGCCGGGCACACATATGATGGCATTGTCGTTATGTCATTGTTACCCATGAGGTTTCTTGTGATGTTAAATAGTTGTTTTTGGTCATTTTTGCAATTGGCAATCTTAGCCGTGTAGTAGTTTTTCTTTGCGGTACCTAGCATGCAGTTGAAGACCACGCATTGCGTGCGATATGCCGGCCGATGTACCTCAAGATGAGTTTGTAGCCATGTGTGCTCAGCTTGCCGTCTCCGCTGTTTCTCGTCCCGAAGCTCGTCAGTGTACCATGGACAGTCAGGTCGCAATGTAATGGTCGTCTTACGCATAGGGGCTTGTTTGTCAACAATCCGATGTAAACCAGTGTTGTATGTCTCAACGATGTCACTAACGGGTGTGTCATTGTTCATATCCTCTAGCAAAGCGGTAATATTACGTTTGAAATCGGGAAGTCGTGTATGACGCAGTCACCGAAAAACTATTTCTTTACGCACTCGAGCGGGCTTTCTGGCATTTACACAGAATTTGATGGCCATGTGATCACCGGACGGATTACCATGTGTGTCACATAAGTGTGGGTCATACACACTCAGTCTGGTAGTTACTGTTACACTGTGGTTTCGAACGATAACTACATCCAGGAGGTGACCTTTATTGTATGTGGTATCTGTAACTAGTCATGTTACAGTCATGCTGTGGTCAGCGAGCGTTTCAAAAACATGCTGTGCGTCAAGATCTGATACAATGTCAAGATGGAAATTCAAATCGCCGGTAATAACGATGTCATGCGTGTCCAGCATCACAGCGTCTAAGTAAGCTGACCACTGGTCAAGGAAAACAGAGTTAATGAAACCATATCTCTTAGATGGTGGCGGGCGGTATCATCATGCTGTCAGTCGCTATGCGACAAAGACTGCTTTCATTTCTTGACCGCCGCACTCCATTTAGTTCTCTGCTGTGAGAGTGATGTCCATGAGTCGGTCTTTATGTCTCTCAGCTTGAGGTTTCTCTTGATGGTATCCTTGAACCGGAGATGAGGGCGTCCTCTCTGTCTGTGACCAGATGACAATTGAGAGTAGAGGATCTGCTTTGGTAGTCTGTCTGATGACATCCTTATGAGGTGTCCAGTCCACAGTAGATTCTTTTTGATCAGAAGATCTTCCATAGAGGGCAGCCCTATCCGACCGAGTATTTCCTTGTTAGTCACTTTGTCCTTCCAGGTTAGCCTCATGATCGAACGCAGATGTCGCATCATGAAGGCATGCAGCTTTTTCACCTGTCGTCTGTACACTGTCCAGGCCTCGGCTCCGTATAGTAAGGTGGATAGCACAATTGCGTGGTAGATCTTGCCTTTGACCCGCGTGGACACATGATGGTTGTTCCAGAGTCTCTGGCGTAATCGGCCGAAAGATGGGCTAGCCTTGGCCATCCTCCTCTGTATTTCAGCATCAATGCGTCCATCACTTGATATAGTGCTTCCAAGGTAGGTGAATTCCGGAACAGAGTTCAGCTTGTTTCCATCAACCATGATATCCTCCTCTCGGGTTCTTGTAGAGTTGGGTTGGTACAGCACTTCCGTCTTCTTGATGTTAATCTTCAGGCCGAACTTCTTTGATGCATCGGAGAAAGCATCCACTATTCTCTGGATCTCTTCAGCGGAGTGGGCGACCAGTGCACTGTCATCTGCGTATAGCAGCTCTCTCACAAGTATCTGGGTAGTCTTGGTCTTCGCTCTGAAGTGTGCGACGTTGAATAGGTCAGCGCTCTGTCTAGACTGTATATAGACGCCATCTCCCATGCCTCGGAAAGCCTCGACAAGCATTGCTGATAGGAAGATGGAGAAGAGCGTGGGGGCCAGTACACAGCCTTGCTTGACACCATTGGTAACACCGAAAGTTTCCGAGACTTCCCCTCCAACACTCACATTCGCCATCATTCCCGTATGTAGAGCCTCGATCATGGTTGTGAATTTCTCTGGGCATCCATATTTCCTCAGTAGCTGCCATAGCCCGGTCCTTCCGACTGTATCAAACGCCTTCGTGAAGTCGACAAATACTATATATAGTGGTCGGTCCTGCTCAATGCACTTTTCTTGTAGTTGTCGAAGACAAAATATCATGTCCGCTGTGCTCGGTTGGATCTGAAGCCACACTGTGTCTCGGAACTACTTCTGGTGTTATGTGAATAGATAGTCTGTTGAGCAGGATCCTGGCGAAGATCTTGCCTGCTATGGAAAGAAGAGAGATTCCTCTGTAGTTCCCACAGTCTGTTCGATCTCCTTTCTTGTAGATGGTTACAATGCTGGCATCCTTCCACGCTTGTGGTACAGAACCCTCCTCCCAGGCTTTGGTGATTAATTGGTGCAGTCTGTTGGACAGATTGTCTCCTCCGTGCTTCCATACTTCAGCAGGAATTCCATCACCCCCAGGTGCTTTGCCATCTTTCAGGCCGGCGATTGCTCTAGCCATCTCATCCATGTTTGGAATCTCATCAGGGCATGTGTTGGTAATGCGCTGCTGGATGTTGACAAGAGCTTCATGTTCTATGTCGCCAGGGACGTTGAGTAGTTTTTGGAAGTGTTCACTCCATCTTGCCACAACTCTCTTGCTGTCGGAGAAGGTCTCCATTCCATCTGTTGACTTCAGGTGAACAGGTCCCTTTTTCGCGGGTCCCCACACTTCCTTCAGTCCATTGTAGAAGCCCTTCATGTCGTTTCTGTCTGCAGATCACTGCAGCTCCTCTGCCTTCATTTCCCACCATTCTGACTTCAGGGCACGGGTGTGTTTTTATAGCAGTCTGCAGGCATCTTTGTACGCTGCAGTGGTGGATCTAGTACTCCTGGTCTGCAACACTCTCTGGTGGGATTGGTCTGTTCTGCTCATTAGATTTTGTAGCTCCTGGTCGTTGGGGTCGAACCAGTCCTGGTGTTTTCTGTCTGGCTTGCCGAGAAATGTTTTAGCTGTGTTGTATACTACCTGTTGCAGAGCTGCCCATTCCTCATCTGGTGTTGAGCTTTCCTTCTCCTCCCATTGGGCGAGAGCGCTGTCCATCTCCTGCTCGAAGCTCTCCCTATGACTGATGGTACGTAGTTTTGCTGTGTTTAGCTTGGTCGGTTTTCTTACCCCTTGTCTGTTGTGCTTTTGTCGTACTCTAAATGCCACTTTTGACCTCAGCATATGGTGATCGGTCCAGCAGTTAGCTCCACGCATGGCTCGAGTACTGTGGATGTCCATCTTATCCCGACACCTCGTGATGATGAAGTCGATCATATGCCAGTGTCTGGAACGAGGATGCATCCAGGTGGTCTTGCGTTCATCCTTCTGCTTGAACATGGTGTTCGTCACTATCAGTTCGAACTCAGAGCACAAAGCCAGTAGAAGCTCGCCATTGGAGTTGCGTTTCCCGATCCCATATTTGCCCATGACCATGGTCCATTTGTCATTGTCTCTTCCTATCCTTGCATTGAAGTCTCCTATCAACAGTAGCTTATCGGTACGAGGGATGTCTCTGAGCGTACTTGACAGCTGGTTGTAGAAAGCCTCCTTGTTATCGTCCGGGTTTGTCATTGTTGGAGTGTAAACACTGATAATTGTAGCATAGTTGTCCTTGCTCAGAGGTAGTCTCATCATCATGATTCTGTCACTTACTGGCCGTGGCATTTCTGTCAGCATTGTCACGATGTCCTTCTTTATAGCAAAGCCCACTCCAGCCTCCCTTCTCTCTCCTTTGGGTCTGCCACTCCAGAAGAAAGAGTATTCCAAGTCATTAAGACTACCAGATTCTGAGAACCTTGTTTCGCACAGGGCGGCAATGTCTATTGTTAATGTTTGTCAACATATAATGTTCTGGGTGCGTGTTACCTCAGGTGCGATTGACCAATCAGTCCCTAACCATGAGCCTGTCATATGAAAAATAGGCAATCTTGCCATTCTCTCTCTCCTCTTGTAGTCTGGGAAGTTGTTCCTTCCTCCTGGCTAACACGCGTTGAGACAGGTCTTCATTGAAATACAGGCCTCGCGGCTTCTGTTTGTGGGCTGCATGTAAAATGGTCTCCCGATCTTTGAAACTTTCAAATTTCACTACGATTGTTCTTGGTTTGCTGGAGTGGCTGTTACTGGTAATTCTGTGCACCCGTTCGATGTGTATATCTCTAGCTTGGTTTTCCGAGATGTTCAATGCAGAAATGAATGAATGAAATTTGACTGTCTATGTCACGGTTGATGCCACACTGGAACACAGAGCTCTTTACATGGAGCTTACACTTCTCTGCACCTTGGTGAGCAAAGCGCACTTGTTCCAAGACAGCTTTCTATAGTGAATTTGGCATGACAAAATGTGTCTGCCTTTCAATATGAGTCCATCCTCAACACTGAGCTCATCCTGGAAATTCCAAAAGTCCACCAGGTGGGCAGGGCAGTCAGCTCTGCCAACCGAGCACTATGATATATAACGCAATGCACACAGTGTGTTATACTTCGCGGTTTCATTACGAATCTGCACGGGCTTGCATTAAGTTAATGTGTAGTTTGTGTGCAGACAGTTCAAGGCTTCGGATATGGCCTGTGTTGCAAGGATTTATCCTGGAGAGTGCATCTGCCAGTGGTATTTCACATCCTCGTACATACTTCATGGATACATCATAACTTTGTATGTGGAGCAGCATTCGTGGCAGTCTGGGTAGTGTGTTGACCAGATGTTTGTTGGAGAATATTCCAATGGTTTGTGGTCAGTCTCTACATGCACATGTCGTCCGTACGTGTATTGGTATGAGCGTTCAAGTCCGAATACATTGCCAAGCATTTTGAGTACCGACTTTTAGTTTCAGTTTCTGACTTGCTTGCGAATGCAATGGGGTAACTGTTTTGCAGCAGGGCAGCATCGAGTCCGTGCTGTGATGCATCCACCTGGATGGTAAGTGGTTTAGTACTGTTACAGTACTGAAGTACCATGCTGGAAGAGATGGTCTTCTTCAAGGCAGAGAATGCGGCCTCATGTTATGAACCCCATTCATATGGTACATCTGCCTTGCATAAGTCTCTCAGGGCACGGACAGTGTTGCCAATGTAGTGTAAACCTTCCAAGGTAGTTTGCTAACCCAAGGAATGTCTGGAGTTCTTTGAGATATGTTGGTGTTGTCATGTTGCATGTGGCAGTCACCTTTGCAGGGTCGGGTTCAATGCCCTCCTCACCGATGATGTTCCCGAAGAATGCAATACGCTTGCATCAGACGACCAAATCTTTTTCATTGAAGAGCAGACTGGTGGCCCGATCTCATTCAAGCACAGTAGTCAGGTTCACATCATGGTCACTGCCATCTGACTTGTAACCCACAACAATGAGGTCGTCTGATATTCCGGTGACCCCAGGAATATCACTGAACTTTTTGTCCACTTTTTCTTGAAGACTTCTTGGGCACAGTTTACTCTGAATCAGTGGCAATCTTAGGAATCCGTGTCTCCCATATGGCATGTTGAAAGTTGTGTGGTAGGAGCCTTCCTCATCCATGTGTATATTCCAGTACCTGCTGTGAGTGTCCAGAATGGTAAAGAACTGAGCTCCATTGAGCTTTGGGAGCACATCTTCGAGTGTTGGAGTGAAGTGGTGGGGCTGTTTGATGGCTTTGTTGAGGTCTTTCAAGTCCAGGCATAGCCGATTTTCCCATATGGTTCTGTGACACACACACATGCACACATGCAGGCACGCATGCACGCACGCACGCACGCACGCACGCACGCACGCACGCACACACACACACACACACACACACACACACACACAAATGAATTCATCCAGTCCATTGGCCTGTCTACCTTTGTGATGATGCCCATTTGCACTAGGGTATCCAGCTCCTCCTGAACCCTATGCCATGTGTGCATCACTGGTGGTGACACGGTGGGGTCAAGTGTGATGTGGTATTTGCCCTCGAAGCATCCAATTCCTTCAAAAATATCTGAGTAGTTCTTGGCCGACTCATCATTTCTTCCAGTGGTTCTTTTCACCACAGCTAAGACAGGTAGACCCGTATGCTATGCACTGGACATCTGCTATTAAAAAACCTTCCACACCATATACCACAGTGGCCACTCTGGCCACCATGGTATTATTGTTGTTTGTGCTTTCCTTTCTTCTTCCATGGTTCGTATCTTGTTTGATGTTTAGAATGTTTCATTGCATCAACAAACAATTCCTTCCGTATGTTCTGTAATTGCTCTTTTGTAGCCTCTTCAGTTCTGGCTATGTCAACGGCCTGGTCAAGTGTGATAATGTCTCGAACATGTAGGGGCACGGTTCCAGACACTTCTCCCTCATTGAGCACTGCAGGTAGTCAAAGACTTGACTGATGATTTTGTTTTCGAACAGCTTGACTGGGAACCAGTGATAAATTGTGTGTGAGTGTTTATCGTGATTTGACTTGTGAGTGTTTTGTCATTGCTGAAGCCTCATGGAGATTTCTTCCCTGTGGGTTTCTCACTCGCACAGGAAGATTGCCTTATATCTTTCACATATACAGCAGCTTTGCAGGGCTAGGCAACACCTGATCTACCAGTGTTGTGCGTAAACACAGTAGAGCAAGATCACAGTTTCTAAGTAGCGTTTGATAAATCCGTTCGACCTTTCATAATGCAGATAGCTTGTGATGTGGTCAAAATTCCACTCATTTGCAAATTTGTGATAAGTTAGGCTGTTGAACTGAGGACCATTGTCGCTCATTACACTGTCCCATGGGAATCTTGCATGTGAGGTTGATGCTCTTGGCATGTAGCGCACTGATGGACTACACGGTCAATGTCACTGTTCATGATGCTCCTGGCATGTAGCACACTGATGGACTACATGGTCAATGTCACTGTTCATGATGCTCCTAGCATGTAGCACATTGATGGACTACACGGTCAATGTCACTGTTCTTGATGCACCTGGCATGTATACCACACTGGTGGACTACATGGTCAATGTCACTGTTCGTGATGCTCCTGGCGTGTATAGCACACTGGTGGACTACACGGTCAATGTCACTGTTCATGATGCTCCTGGCATGTAATCACATTGATGGACTACATGGTCAATGTCACTGTTCATGATGCTCCTGTCATGTAGCACATTGATGGACTACATGATCAATGTCACTGTTCATGATGCTCCTGTCATGTAGCACATTGATGGACTACATGGTCAATGTCACTGTTCGTGATGCTCCTGCCATGTAGCACATTGATGGACTACATGGTCAATGTCACTGTTCATGATGCTCCTGGCATGTAGCACATTGATGAACTACATGGTCAGTGTCACTGTTCATGATGCTCCTGGCATGTAGCACATTGATGAACTACATGGTCAATGTCACTGTTCATGATGCTCCTGCCATGTAGCACACTGGTGGACTACATGATCAATGTCACTGTTCATGATGATCCTGCCATGTAGCACATTGATGAACTACATGGTCAATGTCACTGTTCGTGATGCTCCTGGCATGTAGCACATTGATGGACTACATGGTCAATGTCACTGTTCGTGATGCTCCTGCCATGTAGCACATTGATGGACTACATGGTCAATGTCACTGTTCGTGATGCTCCTGCCATGTAGCACACTGATGGACTACATGGTCAATGTCACTGTTCGTGATGCTCCTGCCATGTAGCACATTGATGAACTACATGGTCAATGTCACTGTTCGTGATGCTCCTGGCATGTAGCACATTGATGGACTACATGGTCAATGTCACTGTTCGTGATGCTCCTGCCATGTAGCACACTGATGGACTACATGGTCAATGTCACTGTTCGTGATGCTCCTGCCATGTAGCACACTGATGGACTACATGGTCAATGTCACTGTTCGTGATGCTCCTGCCATGTAGCACATTGATGGACTACATGGTCAATGTCACTGTTCGTGATGCTCCTGCCATGTAGCACACTGATGGACTACATGGTCAATGTCACTGTTCATGATGCTCCTGTCATGTAGCACATTGATGGACTACATGGTCAATGTCACTGTTCATGATGCTCCTGTCATGTAGCACATTGATGGACTACATGGTCAATGTCACTGTTCGTGATGCTCCTGGCATGTAGCACACTGATGGACTACACGGTCAATGTCACTGTTCATGATGCTCCTGTCATGTAGCACATTGATGGACTACACGGTCAATGTCACTGTTCATGATGCTCCTGTCACGCTCCTCCCCGAAGACACCTGCTTCGTTACCACAAGCACTAACCCCACCATTCATGCTTACCTGAACACCACTAGCAACAGCTTCAACACCAGGAACACTCGCTCCAAGGCTACTAACCCCCACCCCGACATCACTGGTGTTTACTTGGACACCACTAGCGACAGTTTCGACACCGGAAACACACCTCAAGGCTACTAACCCCCACCCCGAAGTCACCGATGTTTACCTGGACATCACTAGCATTCACACCCATGCCACCAACGTCCGCATTGATATACACAGCACTTCGGATGTGTTGTACCATGGACGTAGTTTCGTCCTGAAACAAGAAACGTCTCGGTGTGTAGCACTCACATTCTTCGAGGATGGGGCAGGTACAACTCACATCACGATAAATCACTTGACATGGTTGAGTTGTCACAACCTGGTGCAGTGCCATTGTGCCAGGTACTGTGCGCAGCGTAGATGGCAGGTCACCATGTTGCTCGATGACGGATGCTGGCACGTAGCACAGCAGAATGCCAGGGCAAGCCGTTGGAAGTGCGATGCATACATCAAACGGCATTGGCAGATATTGGCCTTTCGCTAGAATGCAATCTGCGGGACCTTTCAAACATCCTCCAACGCCATCAGGGGCGCCCTCCCATGGCCAGCTTCCAGGAAGTTCCAACTACTTGCAGAAAATCGTTGACGAAGGATGATCCTTGACATTAGGTAGAAGTTCCCTTTTTGGGGATACTGGGTGGTCGGACCATCTGACACAAAGTGGACAGTGTCGAGTTGTGGCTGGGTACCTTTTGCTTGTTCAAATATGGGTTCCTGATGCGCCCATATTGCAACAGGGTCGTGTCGCAAGCTGTTTGAGACGGTGGAAAAGGATGTTGTCTTTCCTTTCAGGTATAGCACACCTGTGTGCAAAGTAGCCTGCTGGTGCGACTCTCCAAAGATGGTGGATTGGATTTCACGAGAATAGCCACAAGTATAATTCTCCGAAAAGTCGATGTGTATTGTGCACTCGGTATCCGATTCCATTGCACGCTTTCGCAGATCTCGAGTTGCTGCATGCTGGTGCCGTATGTTAAAAACATGCTTTGCGAATGTCTTCAACTCTGAGTTGAACTCGGAAACCAACTGCAGCACCGTTCCATGGATGTTTTCTTTCTTTACAACCTGCAGTCGCACAGGGGTCCCGTCTTCCTTGCCTCTCTTCATGACAACTAACCCATGACCACCACCACACTGGTCCGTTCACGTTGTAAACGCCAACGGTTGTCTCCCTGTCCTGGCAGTTGTTGCAGACACGATACATGCATTCTTTGTTCATATGATTGCATGCTAGTGCACCAGCCATTGACATCACATCTGAGCTCGATAGGAGGTGCAAATAGTGCAGTCTATCTGCTTTGAGTTGCACGTTTTCGTGCCGCTTACAGAGACACGTGTCCCTGTCAGTGCCACATGGGTGGACAACCTAGAACGGGCGCAAACAGCTGAAAAGCGTGTACGAAAGCTTTGAAGATGGGTTCTCACTTAAATACTTCTGATGGAGGCAGAGCATTGTGTCATTTAGGAATCGTTTTTGTTCTTTTCTCTTTTCTTTTGTGCGCTTCTGCTTTCTGCCAGTCGTAAGGCAACTGTTGTCATCTCGACACTAAACACTCTGTAACAGCCTTCTTCGGTTAATGGGGTGCATTTGGCGTTTGTGTTTGATGCTGATAACATCTTCCAACAGAGACCGGTTGCTTTGCCTGTGGAAGCCGAACTCTCACTGAGCATGGCAGCGAAGACGATGTTTCTTTAACAGGCACAATGCAACGATCTTTGTTACCACAATCTGATCGTTATGACTCTTCAGTTGCTTATAACGGTTCCGCATGGCATCAATGATTACTCGGCTGAATAACAGCGAACGACGGATAGCGGTCGAAACCCGTTGTTGCCCAATTATTCCCGTTATCTTCGTTCGTGGATTCGCTTCATCTGGGAGATGTCGACCAATGGTCCGCTCGTATCTCTTCCGATAACGTTCTGAAACACAAGCATAAAATGTAAAACGTGTTGACGATCAAAACTAAGCGCAATAAATTGCTGAGTTACTTAATCTCTGTGGGGTTGAATGGAAATATATTTGCATCTGAATGTGCTGCTTATGTACTGAGATGCCTACATTAAGTATACGAGTCAAGCATTAGTTTTCTTATTTAACTATTTTTCTTGTATGTAGTAATACATTTGAGTTGTACCTGTTAGCCTGCATAGGAAGCACACACACGCACGCTCGCACACAAAATTGCTTGCAACACGCACGCATGCATGTACACAACAAATTGCAAGTATGCTTATTACCTGTTAAACAATGCTGTTGGCGAAGACAAATCTTTAACAACTCCTCTTCCCAGTATAGTTTTGACCTGTTCCTTGCCTTCTTCTTCCATCTACTGAGTCAGCGTGGCTGTGAAGGACCTGCCAGTTGTGGTGGTGATGTAGCGTTCTGGGCCTCAGGTTCTGGTACTTCACCGATAGGTTCGTGATCGGCGGAATCTGGGGAGTCACAATTGCGTGAAGATTTAGTTTTTTTATTATGCTTTCTTTTTGGGCCTTTTTCCATTGTGACCTCATGACACTTTTTCCCCTTTCTTTCGCTCGGTCCACCTGTCCCTCTCCCGTTGTTTGTAAATCTCATGTCGTGCCGCATCTTCCCGTATACGTTGACGATACTGACGCATTTTTTCGGCACTTGTCAACGGCATCTTAATACTAAAAATTCAATGTAAACTATACTTGAATATGCATACATCAGAAATACATACATGTATATACACATACAATATATTTTATTTCAAACTTCACACAAAACCACAACATGTTATTGATCTGTTTGATTATCATAGCTGCTACACAGTAACTCAGACACTAATCATAAAATAAACGTACGGTTTGGTGTATATAAACATATAATATCCTTATACATATGCGACGTTTCTAAGCATTTTTATAATCAAAAATGCATACAAGTAGTTGTGTCCTTGTTTATAGGAAAAATGCTCAACACCGCGCAGTGGTAACGGGGTTGATAGTAACAGTGTTGATAGTAACGGTGTTGAGAAATTAATGGTTTTCTGGGGTTTACGCGAAACACGGCGCTTTATTATCGCCCATTGTTAGGCATATCAAGATGCATTGTCATGGCCTATCTCACCATATTTTCTATTTTGACCAATAACTGCATCTCATGTACAAAATGTTAGTAACGGTGTTGATATTTAATAAACATACGGTGAAATAATTATGTTTCTTACCTGATTTATTCACAAACTGCAGAAATCACACAGGAAATGCAGTATTCACAATGGTCCGGAGATGTCAAGCAAACGGTGGCGCCACATAATGAATGAATAAGCGTTACTTTGTGAGCTATGGAGTGGATACAAACTTGTCGGTAACGGTGTTGAAAATATTTATGGACACATCTAAATGAGGTCATATCTTATTTAGAAATCTTAAAATAGGAAATTTAGCAACAGTACAATATAGCTTATACATTACATTAACGGAAACCTATCACTTAAGTTTGGATAACTTATGACCCCTTAAGAAAACAATTTATGACGAAATATAATTTTTTTGCATGCGCCTATAATATATAGTACATGTTTACAGTCTGCAATACATTATTTTGTTGTAGCTTCATAAATATAACTTTTAGAGACATTCCTATACCTCGGACAGCAATTGATGGTCTAAAGTATGACTCATATACCAATCCGTATCCATCACATTTGTTCCAACCCATTCCAACCCGCTATTACCTTAGAAATGCACTGTTTTGATGTATGTGGAATGGAGTCCTGAGAAGCTTTTATACAACAATCCATTATTGAATCATAAAAAATTTGAATATTATGACAATGAGCTAACCTGCTAGGACAATTTTTATCACGGCATTGTAAAGAATGCTGTACTGACTTAGGTTACGGTCTGACACTTCTTACACTTTAGGTCTAGATCTATACCTTCTAGAGCAGTGGTTTTCAACCTTTTTCACCCCATGACCCAATTTTCTGTCAGAAGATAAGGTCGCAACCCCCCACTCCCCAAAAAAATCACGCCACTTTATAATCATTCATTCATTCATTCAATTCAAATCACTATGCCGTGGCAATGCTATGCAAATAATATTTATTGGCAACAAGTTTGACCAAAATGACAAAATGATTGTTGCAAAAAAGTTACGTAACTGGCTAGATACAAACTGGCTAGCAATGCTAATGATGATTAATCTATCCTCAGACTCTGGAATTGCTCCTCAGCAACGAGTCTGGCGATTCTCGGTTGCGTGGACGACAGGCAGCACCGTATATCGGGCTCAAGTTGCAGCCTGTTGCGAGCCTTTGAGTTTATAGTGAGTATTGTTGAAAACGCGCTTTCACACAAATAGGTTGAGGGAAATGGCATTAGCCTCCTCAGCGCAATGTCACAAATACACGGATAGCTCTTCATCACCCCACACCAAAAGTGTGACAAACTGACATGCTGAAACAGGTCTTTTGCACCAGAGTCAGTAGCAAGGGTGATCAGCTCCTCTTGAGCGGCATTCATCATCCAGAACACACTGGTTGACATCAGCTGTGAATGGATTCCTCACCAGTGCAAATGTTGTGCTGTCAAAATCTGGAAACTAGCGTTGGAATTCCTGCTTCAATGATGTGAGATGTGATACTATCAATGCCTTCAAGACCTCACTAAGTGATGCAGCGCCATCGTCAACAAATAGAGAAAGGCTTGGAAACATGGCATGACGTCCTGACGCAACCTTGCTTGTCACAAAACACCAAGATGTTGCTGTCTCTGCCTTGGAGAGAGTTGGTTGAGCACGTTCAGACGTTCAAAGATGTCACTCAGGTAACACAACCGACTCAACCAGTCTTCATCCAGAAAGAGAGACGCCCAGACAGCCTTGCCCTGCACCATCAGAAACTCCTTCAACTCAACCCTCAAATCGAAGACCCGCTGCAACACATTTCAACATGAAAGCCAGCGAACCTATGTGTGGAAGAGCAGATTCTTGTGGTCAGCATCCATGCCCTCGCAGAGGTTGCGGAAGAGTTGGGTGTTGAGTGCTCTCGATTTAACGTAGTTAACGACTTTGACAACATCCTTCAAGAAGTTATTCAAAGGATCCGGCAGAATCTTCACTGCCAGAGCTTCCCGATGCATCATGCAGTGGTTAGCGATGACATCTTGCGAGACCTCCTTAACCAGAGCTTGGAAACCAGAATTTCTCCCCAGCATAGATGGCGCTCCATCTGTACAAACTGCTTTGACTTTGCTCCAGTCGATTCCCTCAGCTTCAAAAAAAGAATTTACTGTACAGAACACATCAATTCCTGGTGTGGTGGAGTCTAAGGCGACAACACAGCAGCTCATCCTTGAAATCTCAATTGTGAATGTAACGCACATAGACAATTAACTGGGCGCATGAAGAAACGTCCGTTGATTCATCCAACTGCAAGCAAATGATTGGTGAATCTTTGATCTGCTCCACCACCTGGCTCTTAATATCGTCGGCCATATCCACTATTCTATGCTGAACAGTGTTGTCAGAAATGGAGATTGCATTCATTTATTCACAGCTTCTGTACCAATCATGAGTCGCACAACATCTTTAATGCATGGGAAAATCAATTCTTTGCCAATGGTTTGCACTTTCTTTGCTTTCACTATGCGTAGTGATACGACGTATGACGCCTCGACACCGGCTTTCGATTGCTGAGAGGTTTTACCAGTGCTATCTATGCGAGCATTTTGAGCAGATTTCGCTTTTCTTTGAAAGAAAGAGATGTTTCTGTCTTTGTACGTTGGGTGCTCCTTCTTGAAATGACATCTAAGCTGAAATGGCTTCATCGACTCTGCAGATAACACTTTCATGCACAAGACGCACTGCGGTTTCTGCATGCCTTTCTCTTCCAAAAACGAAAAACAGAATTGTAGATACTCCTCACTATAGGTCCTTTTTTTCTTCACTGCAGGTGCATCACAGGCTCCAGACATCATAATATTAATAACGTTAGCACGGTTAGCTGCAATAAAAACGAAACGTGCACCGTGGTATTTAACTGTTCGCCAGGTGTCACCACATGCAACTGATCTACGGTCCACTGCACTATAGTCGCCTTCGCAGTTTTGAAGCCGCATGTCATTATCATCATAATGCTTGCCAGTATCAGATGCATAAATCACCATGAACGACATTACTATGAATTATATTAGTTGAATATGCAATGTTAGCTTTACTTGATTATTGGTATTGTATTTTCGTTAATTATTACACGATGGGCGCTTCGTACATTTGATTGAGACTATTCTGCCAATCGCCTTCGTCAATGCTTAAATTACTGACATTATATTCACTATAGTTATTAATAATTAATTGAATCGTCTTCACATGATACAACATGTATTCATGTTAGAACTGATACATTGTGCCTAACGTACAGGAGTGTACAATTTCACGAAACATGTGGCTTTTGTACCTCTCTCTCCCTATGATAAGCGAATGCCATGGACACGACGAGTGAGTCGGCTATCAGGTTGGTGTATAGCAAAATTTTACTATTATGAAATAATGCGTATTCCCTTTCGTAAAAATAGTGCTATTCCAAAACCACAAGGGATAACCATGATGTGAAAAAAAATGTGTTATATTAAAAATATATATACAATACGGTCAATATGGCCTATATATACAATTTTGCATGTTGATGGCCATGAGCCTCGCGACCCCCAGGTTGAAAACCACTGTTCTAGAGGAAGATGCACAATAATTAATATATAAATTCAGGGTAAGAACTAGTGGTGAAACAAATTTGAGTCATCATGCATATTATAATATCCTAACATATGGTCAAAGATACCATTATTTTACTGGAAATGATCAATGATATGTGTACCATTGTCCACAGGACTAATAAATGTATAACAAACATTATTTCCTTCAAAATCAATACATGGCTTGATTAATTCATATTCACAAATGTACTTTAAATGTTTCGTAAAGTTAGAAGACACACACTTGAAAGAAGTGTTCAGATCACCTCCAATAATGAAGTAGGAATAGTTCATTACATTACATACACTCATAATTTCACTCAAAATGTCACAATACATATCATCATTAGATCTGATATCACATGAAATGTACACATTAAAAAGTAATAATGACATGCTTTGTGTAGTTATATTAACTGCACATGTTCCATTAGAGTTCATGATGACTGGGGAAACAATTAATACAGTTCAAGGAATTTTTCCATAAAATGGAACATGCACTGTATCCTCTGCCACTTAAAAATGCATGATTATCTATTCCAGAAACATCATGAGATAAACTACTAACATTGTTATCATAGGGTATGTTTTTAATTCTATGAAATTGTGATTTGCTTAACCAATGTTCCTGGAATAAAACAAAGTCGTGCTTTGATGAGTTCCAAGACATATTCAGGCTTGCCTGGACCAAAGCCAGTACAATTATAACTAGAAACAGTAAGGTGACTACCCATATTAAAAAGCATAGAATATAACAGAAAATAATTAAATCAGGATATACTACGCATGCTCTTGAATCAAAATCTACAAATACTGATGCCTTCTGGCCACACACTACTGTCAAGCAGCTTATCAAATTCAGAGACAATTACAGTGTACTGTCAATTTGAATGAGCTATTTTTAGCCTCGTGTGATACACATTTAACATTCACCACAGTAAAGCCCTTGCTTTCCACATAGTTCTTTAAATTGTCCGGCTTAACTTCTTTAGACACCCGTGAGACAAACTGTTCTCTAACTGAATTACCATTTCTGGCTGCTGGCTGCCATCCCTGCCTATCCCAAATCGCCCCGTAATTAACACCAACAAAATACTGAATTAACTAAAGAATGGCACTAAATTAGGGGCCGGGATAGTAAATATCCCGGCCCCTAATTGTTTACAACGAGTAGCAATACAATTATCTACTGTGTAATACAATTATCTACTGTGCAATCAAGTCCACAATGAGTGTTCTTAAATTTCAAAACTTGTCAACTGGTCTGTCCAACATGCTCGTTAGAGTCTTAATTTTCACGTAATGCACGAATCCTTTGTGATCACAAACCACTTCCAGCCATGAATTTCGTGGCGCCTTGTCATCCACTATCAGCACAACGTCTCCTACTTCGAAATTCTGTCTGGGTGTCAACCATTTCTGGCGCTCCTGGAGCAGCGGGAGGTACTCTCGAAGCCAACGCTTCCAGAATAATTCAGCCATATACTGGGCTTGCCGCCAACGACGCTGGGTATACAAGTAATCCTTGCAGAAAACACCAGGTGGCAGATTCGGTTGCATCTTGAGCAGCAGCAAGTTAGTGCTTCTAGGTCGTAAGGGTCGTCAGATGATTTCATTATTGGTCGGTTGTTGATGATCAATTCGATTTCGCATAGGAATGTTTGCAGACAGTCTTTGTTTAGATTCTGTTCCCTCAGAAGAACTCATGCAGTGTTTCTTACCATTCTGATCTGGTGTTCCAATTCTGATTCTTCTTCATGCTTCTGATCTAGCGTGTCATCTTTCTTGTTGTAATGCAGCACTGTTGGATGACTTCCATCACAAACTGTGCGCTTCAGCCTATTGGTGCAGTCAGTGCTTCGGTGTCCTGTGACAAGACACGCGATCCAACATTTTTATTTCTCATGATATGGCTTATTTCTCATTCTTCTGCACATCTCCATGGTATGATCTCTTCGGCAGTACAGGCATGGCTTCTTGAAAGTGCTGCAAGGTTTTGTGTCTTGTGTCATTTTGCTGCAGTGAAGAAAACAACTCTGGACATTGGCTGCTTGTCCTGCCGTTTGTGTAGGGTCTTATGCAGATCCTATGGCATGGTTCCATGCCATTCCCATCCACTAGGTCATCGAATTTCACAACTTTTCCTTTATTTTCTTGTTTGTTTCAGGAAGTTTCTCAATGAGTGTCTTTGTGTTTTTCGCTACATCTAATTCATTTTGTAACATCAGCTGCTCGCGTCTTTGACGCAGGTGATGTTCTTCACTGTCAAGGGTCATTTTCAGTGCGATAGCTCAAGCGATCAACTCTGCCTTCTTTACGTCTTCTTTCATCCTAGCGGCAGATGCTTCACTGAAAAGTGATGAACTGTGTGATGCTTCCGATCTCCTTGATGCCCTTTTGGGGTACATTGTCTTCTGGTCTGATGGTTTATAATTGATCTGGTAATTGTGATGTTGATCCATGTTTTTCAGCCATGTCTGATATGCCCTGACATGAAGCGAATGAGTTCATTTGTGGTGGATTGTTATTGTGCTGTGTTATTTTATACACCCTCAGCAGTTTGAAATCTCGGTCCTTGTGACCAAGAATTTTGCTTCAAAAGTTTGTAATTTGTTGTTGCGCAACAATGTTCAAATGTTTCCTTTGCCATTAGTCTCGTATTAGAAATTTTTTTGCTAAATGTAAGTGTGTTGGTCTATTCCTTCTGACTGATATGGGACAATGATCTGGCCGTTTGACTTTACTTAGCTAACCTTTCATCTTTGAAATAAGCATGATACTGCTGGTTAAATTAACCTTTATTTGTGCAATGTACACAACGTTCCCACGAATTACATAGCCTATTGCGTCTCAACATTCAACAAGACACAGTTCCATAAAACTTAGCCAACACGTTATAAAAAATGATTACTCGCAGCATAGTCTGGACATGATGGACTACATGGTTATTGTCACTGTTCATGATGTTCCTGGCATGTAGCACACTGACAGAATACATGGTCAGTGTCACTATTCATGATGTTCCTGCCATGTAGCACACTGACAGAATACATTGTCAATGTCACTGTTCATGATGTTCCTGGCATGTAGCACACTGACAGAATACATTGTCAATGTCACTGTTCATGATGTTCCAGCCATGTAGCACACTGACAGAATACATGGTCAATGTCACTGTTCATGATGTTCCTGGCATGTAGCACACTGACAGAATACATTGTCAATGTCACTGTTCATGATGTTTCTGCCATGTAGCACACTGACAGAATACATGGTCAGTGTCACTGTTCATGATGTTCCTGGCATGTAGCACACTGACAGAACACATTGTCAATGTCACTGTTCATGATGTTCCTGGCATGTAGCACACTGACAGAATACATTGTCAATGTCACTGTTCATGATGTTCCTGCCATGTAGCACACTGACAGAATACATGGTCAACGTCACTGTTCATGATGCTCTTGGCATGTACTGCACTGGCGGACTACATGGTCAATGTCACTGTTCATGATGCTCTTGGCATGTACTGCACTGGCGGACTACATGGTCATTGTCACTGTTCATGATGCTCCTGGCACGTACTGCACTGGCGGACTACATGGTCATTGTCACTGTTCATGATGCTCCTGGCACGTACTGCACTGGCAGACTACATGGTCATTGTCACTGTTCATGATGCTCCTGGCACGTACTGCATTGGTGGACTACATGGTCAATGTCACTGTTCATGATGCTCTTGGCATGTACTGCACTGGCGGACTACATGGTCAATGTCACTGTTCATGATGCTCTTGGCATGTACTGCACTGGCGGACTACATGGTCATTGTCACTGTTCATGATGCTCCTGGCACGTACTGCACTGGCAGACTACATGGTCATTGTCACTGTTCATGATGCTCCTGGCATGTACTGCACTGGCGGACTACATGGTCATTGTCACTGTTCATGATGCTCCTGGCACGTACTGCACTGGCGGACTACATGGTCTTTGTCACTGTTCATGATGCTCCTGGCATGTACTGCATTGGTGGACTACATGGTCATTGTCACTGGTCATGATCTCCCGGCATGTACTGCACTGGCGGACTACATGGTCAATGTCACTGTTCATGATGCTCCTGGCATGTACTGCACTGGCGGACTACATGGTCATTGTCACTGTTCATGATGCTCCTGGCATGTACTGCACTGGCAGACTACATGGTCAATGTCACTGTTCATGATGCTCCTGGCATGCACTGCACTGGCGGACTACATGGTCATTGTCACTGTTCATGATGCTCCTGGCATGTACTGCACTGGCGGACTACATGATCTATGTCACTGTTCATGTTTTTCTGAAGACATAGCTCCTAGCTTGCAACTTGCATTTCTCTGCTCCCTGGCGTCCAGCATGGATTTTTTTTGTAATGTCTCATGCTGCACACTTTGTAGAATGATAATTCCCCCACCCTTCGGAATGAGGAAGTTTTCGATTGAAAGTATTGTCACATCTGCGCTGGCAGTTGTTCCACTGAATCTGGCCAGCCATCTACAGTGAACTTTCGAAGACAGATCTATGTCTTTGTTTGTTTCTTGTTGTAGCTGACTGAGTTTGTCAGAGCTAAACTGTTCAAAGGTCAGCTTTATGTCAAGGTTGACGGGCTCCTGCGGGTTGCTTGATGGTCGTAACATTGCATCTATAACAAGCATTTAATGGTGGTTTGTGATCAGTTTCAACCACAAGGTGTTTACCATTGATGTAGGTGTAAAAAATGCTCACATCCAACACCACAGACAACAGCTCTCTCACAATGTTTACGTAATGCCTCTCTGTTCCAGTCAGCGACTTATTGGCAAATGCTACTGGCTTGTTGTCTGGTAGCAGCATTGCTCTAAGACCTGTCAAAGACGTGTTGACTTGGATTGTTGTCTCTTTATTCTGGTTGAAGTAGACCAGTGTAGTCTGAGCTACGTGTTGTTTGGATCTTTGTGAATACCTGCTGGTGAGATGCAGTCAACTGAAATGCAACGTTTTGCTTCAGCAAGTCTCAAAGTGGTACTGTGAGATCCACGAGTTGGGGAATAAATGGTAACATATAGGTCTCTTTACCAAGGAACTGTAGCAGACTCAACTTGTTTGTAGGAGCTGGTGTAGTTCTTATATCTTCCACTCTTTCCAGACCAGGGTGTACCCCTCAGCATCGTAGACCATGTCAAATGACACATTTTTCACTGTTGAACACAAGTCCATTGTCTCTGGCAACTTTCCTCAAGTTGTGTCATGCTCCGCCTTTGTCTTTCCATAGACGCCGATGTCATCAGCCAAGCCAAATGTCCCTGGGCACTTCTCCAGAATCTGGTCCATTCACTGCTAAAACACATCTTGTGACACCACTAGCCCTACAGGCACGTGCTGGAAGACATCTTGTGACACCACTAGCCCAACGGGCATGTGCTGGAAGACATCTTGTGACACCACTAGCCTGATGGGCATGTGCTGGAAGACATCTTGTGACACCACTAGCCTGACGGGCATGTGCTGGAAGACATCTTGTGACACCACTAGCCCAACGGGTATGTGCTGGAAGACATCTTGTGACACCACTAGCCCAACGGGTATGTGCTGGAAGACATCTTGTGACACCACTAGCCCAACGGGCATGTGCTGGAAGACATCTTGTGACACCACTAGCCCAACGGGTATGTGCTGGAAGACATCTTGTGACACCACTAGCCTGATGGGCATGTGCTGGAAGACATCTTGTGACACCACTAGCCCAACGGGCATGTGCTGGAAGACATCTTGTGACACCACTAGCCTGACGGGCATGTGCTGGAAGACATCTTGTGACACCACTAGCCCAATGGGCATGTGCTGGAAGACATCTTGTGACACCACTAGCCAACAGGCATATGCTGGAAGACATCTTGTGACACCACTAGCCTGACGGGCATGTGCTGGAAGACATCTTGTGACACCACTAGCCCAACGGGCATGTGCTGGAAGACATCTTGTGACACCACTAGCCAACAGGCATGTGCTGGAAGACATCTTGTGACACCACTAGCTCAACGGGTATGTGCTGGAAGAAGAACCTGCCAAATGGCGAATTGAAGGTCGTCAGTAGTTGCAACTGAGCATCAAGCTTCATGGACCAATATCCATTCTTTGCATCCAACTTGGAAAAGTGTTTCGATACAGTAAAGTACTGTGTGATCTCCTCGAGAGTGGATGTGCGATGATGACATATTTTGATTGCCTTATTCAAGTATATTGGATCCAAACAGATATATACCGTTTTCAATTTTGCTTTCTCGAGTAAGCCAAACTGTTTAACCAGTCGGTCAGCTCATTGACTTTACAGATCACTCCTTGTTGTAACATCTCATCCAAAGAAACCCTGATCTCATCTTTGAGTTGGATTGGACATTTCCCAGCTGCTTGTATCACTGGTTGATTCTTGTTCCGTTATATACTTTGAGTATGGTGTTTTGTTTTTCCACTTTCAGTTTTAGAAAGCCATGTGCTGTTAGGCATTCTGGATGCATTCAGCGGAAGATGCAAATAGGGAGTGCACTACCCTGTGCTCCAATAGGGAGTGTGTTACCCTGTGCTCCAATAAGGGAGTGTGTTACCCTGTGCTCCAATATGGAGTGTGTTACCCTGTGCTCCAGTAGGGAGTGTTTTACCCTGTACTCCAATAGGGAGTGCGTTACCCTGTGCTCCAACAGGGAGTGTGTTACCCTGTGCTCCAACAGGGAATGTGTTACCCTGTGCTCCAGTAGGGAGGAGTGTGTTGCCTTGTGCTCCAATATGCAGTGTGTTGCCCTGTACTCCAATAGGGAGTGTTTTACCCTGTGCTTCAATAGGGAGGAGTGTGTTGCCTTGTGCTCCAATAGGGAGTGTGTTACCCGGTGCTCCAATAGGGAGTGTGTTACCCTGTGCTCCAATAGGGAGTGTGTTACCCTGTGCTTCAATAGGGAGTGTGTTACCCTGTGCTCCAATAGGGAGTGTGTTACCCTGTGCTTCAATAGGGAGTGTGTTACCCTGTGCTCCAATAGGGAGTGTGTTGCCTTGTGCTCCAATAGGGAGTGTGTTACCCTGTGCTTCAATAGGGAGTGTGTTACCCTGTGCTCCAATAGGGAATGTGTTACCTTGTGCTCCAATAGGGAGTGTGTTACCCTGTACTCCAACAGGGAGTGTGTTACCCTGTGCTTCAATAGGGAGGAGTGTGTTGCCTTGTGCTCCAATAGGGAGTGTGTTACCCTGTGCTCCAATAGGGAGTGTGTCACCCTGTGCTCCAATAGGTAGTGTTTTACCCTGTGCTCCAACAGGGAGTGTGTTACCCTGTGCTTCAATAGGGAGTGTGTTACCCTGTGCTCCAATAGGGAGTGTGTTACCCTGTGCTTCAATAGGGAGTGTGTTACCCTGTGCTCCAATAGGGAGTGTGTTACCTTGTGCTCCAATAGGGAGTGTGTTACCCTGTGCTCCAACAGGGAGTGTGTTACCCTGTGCTCCAATAGGGACTGTGTTACCCTGTGCTCCAACAGGAAGTGTGTTACCCGGTGTTCCAATAGGGAGTGTGTTACCCTGTGCTCCAATAGGGAGTGTGTTACCCTGTGCTTCAATAGGGAGTGTGTTACCCTGTGCTCCAATAGGGAGTGTGTTACCCTGGGCTCCAATAGGGAGTGTGTTACCCTGTGCTGCAACAGGGAGTGTGTTACCCTGTGCTCCAATAGGGAGTGTGTTACCCTGTGCTCCAACAGGGAGTGTGTTTCCCGGTGCTCCAATAGGGAGTGTGTTACCCTGTGCTCCAATAGGGAGTGTGTTACCCTGGGCTCCAATAGGGAGTGTGTTACCCTGTGCTGCAACAGGGAGTGTGTTACCCTGTGCTCCAATAGGGAGTGTGTTACCCTGTGCTCCAACAGGGAGTGTGTTTCCCGGTGCTCCAATAGGGAGTGTGTTACCCTGTGCTCCAATAGGGAGTGTGTTACCCTGTGCTTCAATAGGGAGTGTGTTACCCTGTGCTCCAATAGGGAGTGTGTTACCCTGTGCTTCAATAGGGAGTGTGTTACCCTGTGCTTCAATAGGGAGTGTGTTACCCTGTGCTCCAATAGGGAGTGTGTTACCCTGTGCTTCAGTAGGGAGTGTGTTACCCTGTGCTCCAATAGGGAGTGTGTTACCCTGTGCTCCAATAGGGAGTGTGTTACCCTGTGCTTCAATAGGGAGTGTGTTACCCTGTGCTCCAACAGGGAGTGTGTTACCCTGTGCTTCAATAGGGAGTGTGTTACCCTGTGTTCCACAGTGTTTGAGCTAGGATTTGAAATTGTGGGGACACATGTCTACCCATCTTTAAAAAAGTGAGA
This sequence comes from Lamellibrachia satsuma, assembly GCA_033239005.1. Taxonomy (NCBI): domain Eukaryota; kingdom Metazoa; phylum Annelida; class Polychaeta; order Sabellida; family Siboglinidae; genus Lamellibrachia; species Lamellibrachia satsuma. Next base: position 267,355 of record BSQZ01000009.1, read on the forward strand.
CATTCAGTTTTAAGCAGAGCCGCAGATCTATATACACATAATTTTATACATATATAAATCATCTGCAATCAAAATTGATTTAACATGCATAGTCACACATGAACACAATATATATATATATATATATATATACATACATACATACATATATACATACATACATACATATATAATATATATATATATATGTTGGCCTCGCATATCTTGGAGCCTTTGTGCACGGAGGAACGCCACTTGGCCCGGCCCGTGGTGGTTTGTTCCCAGGAGTCGGGGGTAATGGTAAATGCTTTCAGGGATCTTTTTAGAGTGTCTTTGAAGCGCTTCTTCTGGCCTCCATGGGACCACTTTCATTGCTGTAGTTCGCAATAGAAGAGCCTTTTTGGGAGCCGATGGTCTGGCATGCAGGCTAAATGTCCTGCCCAGCATAGCTGGGACTGCATTAGGATGGTATAGATGCTGGGCAGGTCTGCTTGGGCAAGTACCTCAGTGTCTGGAATCCTGTCCTGCCACTTGATGTTGAGGAGTTTCCTGAGGCACGTTGTGTGGAAGTGGTTCAGCTTCTTGGCATGGCGTTGGTACACTGTCCATGTTTCACATGCATAGAGCAGCGTGGGGAGCACTATTGCCCTGTACACCTTCAGCTTGGTCTGTAGACTAATGCCGCTTCTGTTCCAGACATTGGCATGTAGTCTGCCGAAGGTTGCGCTGGCCCTTGCAATTCTGACATTCACCTTGTCATCAATGGTGACATTTTGAGACAGTGTGCTGCCAAGATAGGTGAACCTGTTCACTGCACTGAATCTCTGACCGTTGACTGTAATGTTGGGCTCAACATAGGGTTTCCCTGGGGCTGGCTGGTGCAGTACTTCAGTCTTCTTTTTGCTGATGGTAAGACCGAAGTTTGTGCAGGCTATGGAAAATTTGTCTACAGTGCGTTGCATATCAGCTTCTGAGCCGGCGTTGAGGGCACAGTCATCAGCAAGCAGGAAGTCCCTGATGATGTCTGTCTTGACCTTGGTTTTTGCTTGAAGCCTCCTGAGGTTGAACAGCTTGCCATATGTACGGTACCTGAGGTCGATTCCAATGTCACCGTCTCTGAAAGCGTCAGTCAGCATTGCGGAAAACATGAGGCTGAACAGTGTTGGTGCCAAGACGCAGCCCTGCTTGACGCCATTAGAGACAGGAAATGGCTCAGATGTCTCACCATTGTCCTGAACTTGTGCTTTCATGCCAGCGTGGAATTGCTGCACCATGGAGATGAACTTCCGTGGGCATCCATACTTGGCCATGATCTTCCACAGACCCTCTCTGCTAACCGTCATCCGTCATTCCAGACGTACTTCCAAGATGTCCACAAAACACTGTTTGGTGTTGGTGTTCTTCAGTTGGGTGATGTTAAGCCTTTTTGGAACCTTCTTGCCTTGCGGGCGTCTTTTAGGTTGGACTCGGATTTGAGCTTGGTGACGATGAGGCGGTGGTCTGTCCAGCAAACAGCGCTGCACATAGACTTCGTCACCCGCACATCCTGCCTGTCCCTCTTCCTGGCGACGGCGTAGTCAATAAGATGCCAGTGCTTAGATCAAGGGTGCATCCATGACGTCCTGTTTCGGGTAGGGAGGCGGAAGACTGTGTTGGTGATCAGTAGTTCATGCTCTGCGCAGGTCTGGAGCAGTAGGAGACCATTGCTGTTGCAGTGGCCCACTCCATACTCCAATGACCCCATCCCAGGAGACGTTGTCAGAGCCGACTCTAGCATTGAAGTCACCAAGAATGATGAGCTTGTCTGCTTTGGGAACAGCAGCAATGGCAGAGTGAAGTTCCTCACAGAATTTGAACTTCACTTCATCCGAGTTGGTCATGATGGGAGCATAGGCACCGATGATGGTAAGATGCCTTCCAAACGAGAGGGGGAGTTTCATGGTCATAAGCCTGTTGTTCACTCCATTTGGAGGTCCAGCCAGCTTGCTAACAAGAGCTGTCTTCACTGCAAAGCCAACACCAGCCTCACGACGCTCTTCACTTCCTTGGCCACTCCAAAAGAAGGTGTAGCCAGAGCCCCTTTCATAAAGCTCGCCGGGTCTCAAGGCTGCGATGTCGATGTTATATCTGGCGAGTTCCTTTCCAACCAGAGCGGTTTTTCTTTGAGGTCTGTCTGCATCGTCTCTGTCCAGGAGTGTGCGCACGTTCCATGCGCCAAGGTTGAGAGGAACAATCCTCGTTTTTTCTTTGAGTTTAACCGCTGAAGTAGGGTCCCTGCCAGCCGCGGTAAGCTGGCTAGGGAAGGGTGGAGCAGGCAATGTTTAGGGCACATTTTCTAGCTGTTTCCTCATGCCAGGAGGTGACTTGTGCGGTAACTTTGATTAAAGCGAGGAAGTATTTCGTTGACCTCACTCTGTATATACATATATATATATATATATATACTATGCATGTTAAATCAATTTTGATCGCCCATGATTTATATATGTATATATAGATCTGCGGCTCTGCTTAAAACTGAATATCTCACTTTTTTTAAAGAGGGGTAGACATGTGTCCCCTAAATTTCAAATCCTAGCTCAACCACTGTGGAGCACAGGGTAACACACTCCCTATTGGAGCACAGGGCAAGATATATACTACTGTGGTGTTGGAGTAATGATAACAGTATCACTAGCGATACCTATTCCATTACTGCACTTTTTTTGGGGGGCGGCACCCTCCCCCCAAAAAAATGCAGTAATGGAATAGGTCAACATCTCCAATGAAAACAGCACAAACCTCCCAACAAAACCCAAACAGTGATCAGCTAACAAACAACTGAATATACAATAGTCAAACATAATAACTATCAACACAACATATTTTCACTGCAAGCTCGTCCCGCCACTGCTACCGCAATGACAGCGATAGGCCCATTAGACCGGGAGTGATTCGTTGGTCCGAGTGGAGAAACCCCGTCAAATTCTCCTAGAGCCTAACCTTTCTTGCTTTGAGTGCCACAAACTCGACAATGACACAGTCGAAGTTCACGACATTGGTCAGCTCCCGCTCAATCGACAGGAGCGCAATACTGCTCAGTCGCTTTTGACCCATGCTTGAGCGAAGATATGCTTTAATGAGCTTATGCTTGGAGAAACTCTCACATGAGGCCAGGCTGACGCACATAATGAGCAGCGTCCTAAGTGACACCAGCAGGTTTGGGACCATGTCTCATGTTCCCATTTCACCATCCATTTAAGGAGAGTTCATTCCAGTTTCTAGCCGTCTTTCCTGTTTGTCTTTTGTAACTATGGAGGTGACGTCGCACATGGCGTATCTCCCCCTTCATCCCTTCAGTAGCAATGTGGCAGAGTCGATACATCCATCATTGGCTGAGTCCCGTGAGAAACCCGAATTTGTCGTTTACATCCAACATGTGATTTGTCCTGTTTCTTATCTCCCCATGGAGTCGATCGATGATCTGCAGCTGCTCACGCCTCACGTCTGCTTGTAGTGACAAACCGGCATCCTCAGCATTTCTTCCACCATTCGTCATCTCGGTCGCACCCTTCATTCTGTTGGTACCCCATTTCCGTGCAGAAAGTCGTAGCCTTCGCCTTTGCCTCTTCAACGACATTTTCACATTCCTCTTCACAGAAGAGAACAAGAGCCCCAATTTGGTTATGCAACTGTCCAGCCCGAGCCCAGGTGTTTGCAGGAATATCTGAACATCATTGATCTCTCTTTGGACTGGACGCCATAAAGCCAGGTAGGCAATGAAGGTGTAAGACATCATACATGACAGCAGGATGGCAGCATCAGAGCAGCCATCTCATGATCACTGTCGCGGAGTTGCTCCAATGCAGCGGTAATGGACTCCAGACTCGATGCCACCACATCGACTGCATCATGTCTCGAGCTCCATCGGATCTAGCAGGTCCTTTTAACAGTCTTTCCCATGATGTGTTGCTTGAATACATCCCATTGGTGGGTTGATGCTGAGAAGAACACGAAGAGACGGTCCATCATCCCAAAGAAGTAGTGGCATTGACTGACGCTTGCACAGAGTGGACGCCCGCCAAGTTCAGCGAGTGATTGTTGCAGGGGACGTGCCAGTGGGTTGATGTCCAGAATCATTCGCTGCACACCACTGTGGACACCAGGCATTGTAGCCGCATTATCATATCCTTGGCCTCGCATTACCTGAATATCAAGATGGTCATCCCTCAACTTGGCCAGTATCTTATTCGTCAGTGCTTCAGCATTCTTCTCTCCGAACTCAGTAAAGCTGATAAATGTCTCCTTAACCTCGACCTTTCCTCCTGAGATGTTGACGTATCTCAAAACTTGTGCCATCTGGTCGACGTGAGCCATGTCCGGAGTGCTATCAACTATGATTGAGTAGTACTTTGCCTCACAGACTTCATCCAGGATAACTGCCAATACGTGACGACCCAGAATGGAGATGAACTCATTCTGGGTGGCTGCCGAGAGATATGACATGGTGTTTGGTTGGGCTTGAATGGGAGTGAGGTGTTTCCGGACCACCACATCGTAGTTGCCAAGGAACTTTACCAGCTCCAGGAAGTTGCCGGTGTTTTTGGTGGATGAGAGAATCTCTCGGTGACCTCGGAATGCGAGGTTTTGCCTGCAGAGTTAGCAAATGCAGTCCAGAATGTGTTTCAGAATCTCCCGCCACCTGGCCGCAACATGGTTAACCTCTTCTTGGTTTGCACAGTCAATCGTCGCTCCCATCTCCAGGTGCATGCCTCGTGACCCAGTGTCTCTTCATGGACGCCAATACGAAGATTGAGCTTTATCCAGTTCTTGAATCCAGATGATCTTCCAAAGGTGCTTGTTCTGGTGCCGAACAGACAACAACAAAAACACTGCACACAATCTAAGGATGGCGAATACATAAGTCACGAGCGGAGTAGCTGCTCCCTGTTGCCTAGCAACTTGTAAAACCATCTACGGTTCATGCTCCTGTTCGTCTCTGGGTTGGCTGGGAAGGGACAGTCTTTGTTCTGGAAGCCCCCTCCGAACCTGTTCTACCCGTAGCTCATCTGGGACATACTGGGGCCAGGTTCCTACATCGTGGAAAATGTTCTCGCCTAGTTGCACCTCCACATAGCCGTTGTCCTCACGTACGGCCGTCGCCGGTCCGGCCACATCGGCAAGCTCAACCTCAACGTTCTCCTGTACGGCAGGCGGCGTTAGTTCCACTTATTCTCCTAACTGTTGGCGTTTGTAGCCTGCCCCACTCAGACAATCATGATTCTTCGTTGGTTTGCAGCTCATGATTTACAATGTCATTGTCGACAATTACTGTTGTTGAGAAACATATCTGTAAAATGAGCGTAAAATAGTTAAAGCGGTGGCTTGATTTTCTTACCAGTTTTGTTAGCAATCAAATGCGTGAAGAAAGAATGGTGTCTGCCGTTAAGTTTATAGTAATACTAATAACAATAACCTCTATTTATATAGCACCGTATAACCTAAAATAAAATCTGTTGGGCTTAAAATGCAATATTGATTAACATTGTTATTATTATTACTATTATCAATTAAAAAATCAATATAATATTGATGTTTATAAATACCTGGTATATTAGCGTAAATTATACTAAAATTACTCAAATGAAAAATGTTATGTAGATGGCATCTGTTTACATGATCACCATAAAAAAAATAATTTAACACAAGAAAAGTGTATTAAAAACCTTTTTGCGTAATTTTTCTTTGAAGAAAATAACTTTGTTGGATGTTTACACTCCCAGTGCTCAACATATCCAAATATTGGTGTCTGTAGCGCTATATCCAGCGAGATCGCAATATGAGGCAGAAATGGCTGAGGGGTAGAAATGCCCACGGTGACTAAGCAAATTTATGCAAGCAGCGCAATCACCGGTGGGCGATAATAAATAAATACGTAACAACATAGCAAATCTAAGCACTATAGAGTACTTGCTTGGGGAAACTTGTGACAGTATACAGTAGTCTTACTTGTATCTATGTTAAATATGTAATACAATATTATATTATATCAAATATTCATGTTTCCTTATATCAGGTAATATCATACATACAAACACTGTGCATTCGGACTTTGGACGTCAGTGCACAGTAGTAACAGTGCATAGGCCAGTTCGGCCGCCAATAGGCCTGTGCGTATTGTTGACCAGTTCAGCCACCAATAGGCCTATGCATATTGTAGACCAGTTCAGCTGCAATAGGTCTATTCCTATTGTAGACCAGTTCGGCCGCCAATATGCCTATGCGTGTTGTAGACCAGTTCAGCTGCCAATAGGCCTATGCGTATTGTAGACCAGTTCGGCCACCAATAGGCCTACGCATATTGTAGACCAGTTCTGCCGCTTGTGCGTTACGTACACCAGTATTGGCTAATGTCAATTGAGTTACATTTGATGTATTCCAACATGATTACTTCAATATTTATGTAATATAACAGCAATGTGTTCAGAATTTGTGTAGACCACAACGTATAAATATGTATGAATGTTGCTTAAGTAAAACAATCTCCCCAAAGTGCCGTCCCCCAGAAAGTCCTCTTGGGACATTTGCCTCCTTCGCCCCCCTTGTTACGCCAGTGTATATATATATATATATATATATATATATATATATATATATATATATATATATATTATAAATATTAATGTTTTCTGTTGTTCTAACCAGTTAGCTCAGAGTCAGTAACCAGTAATTAAATGTAGTAAATTAAAATACCCCTAATGGAGTGGACAACCTAATGGAGTGGACAACCTAATGGAGTGGACAACCTAATGGAGTGGACAACCTAATGGAGTGGACAACCTAATGCAGACGGCATAATACGACTGTTGATCATTTTAAATACTAAGCATAATGATTGCAAAATATACACCACTGACCTGTGACTTGTTGCAGTGGCCACTGTAAAAAACCACCCTGAAACCTTGATGTTTGTAAGATATATGGAGGGTTTGAAATTCACAAAACCAACAAATGAATTACCATTTTTTCAATTTTTTTATTAGTGAGACAGATATTGTCACATAAACTGCATTTGCATGCTTCATATGACTTAGCAAACAGTCTTGTTTGCTGTACTCACAGTTTGGTGTAGAAATGTCTTGTGATGAGGTACTAAGTACATACTCAGTTGATATACAACCACCCAGTAGTCCCTGAAGGCTGCCAGGGACTCAACATAATTGAATTCTCGCCGGTGTGAGCCCTCTAGCTTGATTGTAGCAATTATGATGAGTTGCTGACTAGACAACCTGTTCCGCAGCTGGGTTTTCAACATGTTCTTTGCTGAAAATCCACGTTCCACATTCGCAGTGTGGACTGTGAAAACCATTGCCATGGATGCCAGGATCACCAAGTTGGGGAATGTGTCCCCGTGATGTGTACTGATGATGCTCCATAACACTGGAAGCGACTCGGTGGGGTAATGCTGAGACTAACCAAAGACTTCAGCATAGCCCACTCCTCTACAGTTACAGACCTATCAATGTATGGCTCCACTCCCTGTCCATACTTATTGCTCAACATCGTAATCTCATCTTTCCCAAGCTTGACTACATCTTCCTCCGATATGGCGTTCAGTCCGCGAATGCCCAGCACATGCAATGCCTGGAGGGTGTCAACCGCAGACTCGGGAAATCATCTTTGTAGTTGCATCTGGATGTTGGTGAGGAAATCGTTAAATCCTTTCTGAAAACTTTGGATCATTTGAGGGGAATTATGAAGTTTCACTCCCTTAAACTTGCTAGCACCAGCTATGACAGGCTTAACCTGGTCCAAGTCCAGTGTCTTCCTGCAGTGCTTTGATCTGTGACTGGACACTTCATATGGTTGGGTAAACAATTGTCAAGGCATAGATCTTTTGTCTGGAACAATTAAATTATAAACACTTGTCAATAACTGAATGACAAATGTGTGTGTGCGTGTGCGTGTGCGTGTGCATGTGTGTGTCTGTGTGTGCATGTGTGTCTGCATGCATGCGTGCGTGCATGTGTGTGCATGCATATGTGTCAGTGCATGCTTGTGTGTGTGCATGCATGTATGTATTTATATGTGTGTTACGCTACTCCTTGTACCCTCTGTCGATATTAAGATGTAGGCGACATACAGTTTCTGACCTAACTATGAAAGGAGATCACCTAGAGCTACTTACAAACTAACAAGTCATCCCTTCCAGAGGATGGGTATTTTTGCTAATAAATACATTTGAGGATTAGTATTTATGAACATGAAACATATATATATATATATATATATATATATATATATATATATATATATATATATATATATATATATGCAAATGTTAATTTTGAAGTATGATATGACAAGTAACCCACATAACAAAAAGGTTGTCAATGGAAGAACTGCATCATTGTTGTTTAGTACAAAATGTAATCCTATGTTGATGGACATACATAACTAAATACCAGCCAAGATAGATGATGATGATGTGCAAACTAAGTTAGTTTCACTTATGCCATCACATAAACTGTCTTCATAAGATTAGCAATTTTAAATATAATCATACACTTTGTTCATCCTCATCAGTATTGGAATCACATCCATCATCATGTGCAGTGACACCACAAACTCAGCTGAGGTGATGGATGTGTGGAGGGCTACAGCCTTTGGGTCTCACTGCGCATTGTGGAGGTCTGATACTGAAACATTTTATTTCATAGACAAAACAAAACATTTTATTTCATAGATGAAACAAAACATTTTATTACATAGATGAAACAAAACATTTTATTTCATAGATGAAACAAAACATTTTATTTCATAGATGAAACAAAACATTTTATTACATAGATGAAACAAAACATTTTATTTCATAGATGAAACAAAACATTTTATTACATAGATGAAACAAAACATGTTATTTCATAGATGAAACAAAAGAACAAGTTAGTTGTAACATAGTTTCAGTTACACATACCCTTTACCCATGGCTATGTTGCCAGTGTCACTGTTATCGCTGTCTTCACTGCTTGAATAAATGTGGCCTTGTACTGTACATGGTTCTGCTGAATGTGGTTGGCACTGGTCGGCCTCAACCACCACTACAAATGTGCACAAAGGACTAATTCAAGTCCACACACCACCAAAGTGTTGGCATAACATATGCCTGTATTCCTTCCTTGGGGAGATCAGGATGTAAATGAGCAAATTGGTCCATGAAATGTTGGTAATTATATGAAGGGGAGTTATAGAACAACCTAGGCTGGACAATGTTGCCAAACAGATTCATCTGACGAGAGGCATGGCTATCAAGACAGTTATCCACCACGCTGCCTTGATAACCATTATAGTGTCAATGTCCATTAATATCCATTAGGTGGCGCAACAGGTGCTGAGTTTATTTGTTAAAAGAAACAAGGTGACAACCAAACCAATCCGGTTTTTAAAGTTTCGAGTGAGAAATTATCTGGCTAGTAATAGTATTATGTCTTCCACACCACAGGCACAGACTATGGCTATGGCCTATACTAGTTATGGAAACTTAACGCCAACATACATTCACATCCTACACAAACATAATTGCCTAGGGCTAGGGCCATGGTATTGCCATTGGTACTACAAAAACCTCCAGACTAGAAGTAGAACCAGTACTTGCATAGCCATATGGCATAGTAATTATTAGTATGCCGTAATGCGTACAAATGCTGATTTGCTGTTGCAGGACCTTAATAAACATCAAGTATATAATCGGTATAGCATATACATATTAAAATTGTGCGCAATAACATTAGTTCGGTTACCGTCTGGTTTTTTGGTCTTTGCTGTGCTTGTTGCCACTTCAGTGCCATTTTGCTTGCATAATCTAGATTGCCCACATTCCATCTGGTGGCGCCACTATCTGGGAAGCGTGGCTAATTCCGTGATTGGACAACTGATCAGAGACGTCAGAGGTAAATCCTTAGTGGTTGGAAGCAAATGTAAATGATTTTACAGTAATATTAGACACTGAACACCCGTTAAAAAAACCTGTATGATATAATGTAGCAAATGTCGCTCCACTGATAAAAATGTGCGATATTTAAGATATGTGACATCAGTGTCGCGCACTTTCCAAAAATATGCAACATTTGAAAAATAACCGCGGCAATATCGCAAACTCGCATCTTAGCTCCTCCAATAGGGAGTATGTTACCATGTGCTCCAATAGGAAGTATGTTGACCTGTGCTCCAATAGGGAGTGTGTTACCCTGTGCTCCAATAGGAAGTGTGTTACCCTGTGCTCCAATAGGGAGTATGTTACCCTGTGCTCCAATAGGGAGTATGTTACAATGTGCTCCAATAGGGAGTATGTTACCCTGTGCTCCAATAGGGAGTATGTTACCATGTGCTCCAATAGGAAGTGTGTTGACCTGTGCTCCAATAGGGAGTGTGTTACCCTACGCTCCAATAGGGAGTGTGTTACCCTGCGCTCCAATAGGGAGTGTGTTACCCTGTGCTCCAATAGGGAGTGTGTTACCATGTGCTCCAATAAGGAATATGTTACCATGTGCTCCAATAGGGAGTGTGTTACCCTGTCCTCCAATAGGGAGTATGTTACCATGTGCTCCAATAGGAAGTATGTTGACCTGTGCTCCAATAGGGAGTGTGTTACCCTGTGCTCCAATAGGGAGTGTGTTACCCTGTGCTCCAATAGGGAGTGTGCTACTCTGTGATGACCTGTGCTCCAATAGGGAGTGTGTTACCCTGTGCTCCAAATAGGGAGTGTGTTGACCTGTGCTCCAATAGGGAGTATGTTACCTAGTGCTCCAATAGGGAGTGTGTTACCTAATGCTCCAACAGGGAGTGTGTTACCCTGCACTCCCATAGGGAGTGCATTACCCTGTGGTCCAATAGGGAGTGTGTTACCCTGTGCTCCAATAGGGAGTGTGTTACCCTGTGCTCCAATAGGGAGTGTGTTACCCTGTGCTCCAATGGGGAGTGTGTTACCCTGTGCCCCAATAGGAAATGTGTTACCATGTATTCCAATAGGGAGTGTGTTACCCTGTGCTCGAACAGGGAGTGTGTTACCCTGTGCTCCAATAGGGAGTGTGTTACCCTGTGCTCCAATAGGGAGTATGTTGACCTGTGCTCCAATAGGGAGTGTGTTACCCTGTGCCCCAATAGGGAGTGTGTTACCCTGTGCTCCAATCGGGAGTGTGTTACCCTGTGCTCCAATAGGGAGTATATTACCATGTGTTCCAATAGGGAGTATGTTACCCTGTGCTCCAATAGGGAGTATGTTACAATGTGCTCCAATAGGGAGTATGTTACCCTGTGCTCCAATAGGGAGTATGTTACCATGTGCTCCAATAGGAAGTGTGTTGACCTGTGCTCCAATAGGGAGTGTGTTACCCTGCGCTCCAATAGGGAGTGTGTTACCCTGCGCTCCAATAGGGAGTGTGTTACCCTGTGCTCCAATAGGGAGTGTGTTACCATGTGCTCCAATAAGGAATATGTTACCATGTGCTCCAATAAGGAGTGTGTTACCCTGTGCTCCAATAGGGAGTGTGTTACCCTGTGCTCCAATAGGGAGTGTGTTACCTGTGCTCCAATAGGGAGTGTGTTACCTGTGCTCCAATAGGGAGTGTGTTACCCTGTGCTCCAACATGGAGTGTTTTACCCTGTGATCCAACATGGAGTGTTTTACCCTGTGCTCCAATAGGGAGTGTGTTTGCTTTCAACTTGAGCATGTCATTTCCTGATTTTGTCTCGATTTTAAGGCTTTAATTAATGTCTGTCACATGACTGGGATTTTTGTCTCAGGTGTTCTGAGTATTTGTATACTTTGCTCCAGTGATTAGGCTTCTGTAAGTTGTTGCAGGTTGTGCCCATTTTTCGTGACCGCCACATTTCTGACACGTTGAAAATTTCCTTGTCAGAAAATAGTTACATAGCATTGATGGGGCTGGTGTTTTGAGCCTCTGCCAGCTGTTGCATATGCAATATAGTCGCTTGTAGTTGTAAACATATTGTTTTTGATCAACAGCTCTTTTTGTAATTCTTTGTTTTTTGTGCCAGCAATGCATCATTCTAAGACATGTTCTTTTCCTTCCTGGTCATCAGGAAAATCACATCTCAATGCTTGTAGTTTCAAATGGGACATGAAATCATCAACAGATTCACTGTCAAGTTGTCAATGACTTTGTAGATAGAGCCAGGCAACACAACAGTGTGTAGCATTTCTGCTATTTTTTTATTATAATTGTATTTCCTATAGCTTTATTTATGGGTTAAACATTTAAAGTGCGACTGAATGCATCAAATTTTGCGCTGGCCAGTGTAACCGGTGTTATGTAATTTGTTTGTGGTGTGTGGTGTTTATCTTAGAGAGTGATGTATATTAAGTGGGCAGGGGCCGTAGTATTACTCGATTTAGGAGTTTTAGGTTATTTGCTTAAGGATTTAATGAGTGGTTTCTTGGTAGAGAGACAGTTATTGGTGAACTAGGGTCATGTGTTATATGAGAATCAACAAGTATAACACGAGATGGGATCCATGTGGAACATCTCAGAGATCAGATCATGGCGAAGTAAGGTTGGCACAGACAGGTAAGAACCACGTGGGAAAGTAGAAAATATCTAAACCCCCCTATGACTAGGCTGTGGACAGTGTCATAGTGTTAGCAGAAGTGATCGTACAGCTAGGCCGAGATGTGTGTTGAAAATACCTGTAAGCAAGAGGACGACACACGTCCAAAGTGTCTCAGCAGAGACGACGACAGACAGATGTCGGAGACCAGCCTTTCACCCCGCTCGATACACAAGAGAAACCATACGTGATGACGGCAGACAGATGCCGGAGACCAGCTTTTCACCCCGCTCGATACACAAGAGAAACCATATGTGATGCCTGTTGAAAGTATCGACATTTACACCACATTCACGCAGAAGTAAAACATCACAGTAGACCGAGATGTCAATAGAACAAACTGTATTAGAACAGACGACTGCTCTACATGAAAGGCAAGTCTCCATTTTGAATTTGGTCAGAATGTTCTCGGCGTACTTTTCCTGTCCCAACCAGAATGCACCATCAGACTGATGAATGCACACCCCGAGGAAGTAATGGAGTTTGCCCATGTCTTTCACCTTGACCTTCTTTGCAAAGAGCTCCTTGGTTTTCTGGACAACTTGGATCTCTTTGGATGCTATGAGAATGTCGTCGACGTAGATCGCCACAAAAACCAAACTCCCGCAGATTTTACCGATGTAGAGACACTGATCGGCAGCAGACTGAATAAACTGCATGTCGACCAGCTGCTCATATAGCACTTCATTCCAGCAACGTGGAGACTGTTTCAGGCCGTACAGAGAGCGCTTGTTTACACATGAGGTTTTGCTGACCGGAAGGCACGAAGCCTTCTGGCTGCTTCATGTATATTTCCTCATCCAGCCAGCCATTGAGGAATGCGGTCTCGACGTCCATTTGGTGGATTTCCATGTCGTATTGCGCAGCCAGACTGATGATAGTGCGGACTGATTCCCATCGGACGACTGGTGAGAATGTTTGGTTATAATCCTCACCAAAGACTTGTGTGAAGCCTTGAGCCACGAACAGCGCCTTGTACCTCTCGACTGCGCCCGACTCGTCGTGCTTTGCTTTGAACACCCACCGGCTTCCAACCAGCTTCTTATCCGGAGGGAGTGGCACTAACTCCCAGGTGCCATGGTCCATGAGTGACTTGTACTCAATCTGTGCAGCCACCTTCCACTCGTCTGCTTGCTGCGACTTCATTGCCTCTTTCCAGCTGCTAGGCTCTTGAACTTGAACGTCTGCCTCTAGAGCTTGAGCCAAAAGTCCCGTGTCACTGTATGGGAGGAACACCTGCATTTGTTCTAGTCGTTCTGCGAATTGCAACTGCGTCTCCTTCTGTATCCTCGGCGCCTGATGCGTCGTTAGCTTCACTGTTTGTGGCTGAGTTATACGTTTTGGCAGGCAGATTCTCCTCTGCTTCATCAACGACTGCTTCATCAACGACTGCGCCATTGCCCAGCTCCTGCTCTACAGTCTCTGTTGGTCGCTGTAACTGAAATTCTCCTTCTCGACCAAGAGCAGACTCGTTGAAGGTGACATTACGTCGAACTAACATCTTCTGATCGATGTTGTAGATACAATATGCTTTCGAGCACGTGCTGTAGCCGAGAAACATGCACTTTTCGATCTTGCTGTCCAGCTTGTGCCGTTTTGCCTTGGAAATATATGCATAGGCAGGACATCCAAACGTGCGCAAATGCCTCACTGAGGGCTTGTGTCCCCACCAGGCCTCGAACTGTGTTATGTTTCGCAGAGAGGACGTTGGACTGCGGTTCCGGACGTAAGCTGCATTCGCAATGGCTTCAGCCCAGAACGTCTTTGAAACATTGGCCGGCGGTAGTGAGCTGATGATGAATTCCGCGACACTTCAAGTACTGCTGGAACTCCGATCTGAGCGCTTTAAGCTTGCGCCCTGTGCCTTTCTCAAGTTCCTTGATGAGATCGCGAAACTTCTGGAACACCTCACTCTGGTGACGGATGAAGCGCACCCAGATAAATTTTTAACAATCATCCGTAAAAGTTACAAAATAACATTTGCCGCCTAACGAAACCGGGTTGATTGGGCCACAAACGTCTGCGTGTATTAAATCCAAGATGTCAGCCGAACGAGTGTCAGATATCTTCGGATACGATTGTTGGTGTGCGTTGCCTTGAGCACACGATTCACAAAAGGTCAACGTCTGAGTTGAAACAGCCATATCCTTGACAAGGTCAGAGTTCATCAGCTTCGTCATGTTCTGTTTGCACAAGTGGCCAAATTGACAATGCCACGTGTCAGCTGAGATACCCGCAAGCACACAATTCTGGGTGCTGGAAGCTGTGGACGACTCTCGTTCTGTGAACTCGACAGGCTGACTGCCACACGGTGCCTGTACAGTGCAGTTGAGAGTATAGACGCCATCTTTGAGCAAGCCCATACCAAGTAGTCTGTTCTCACAGTCGATGATTTTGGCGCCATTGCGCCCGAAAGTCACCGACTTCGTTCCGTCAACAGTGACAGATTTGACCGAGAACAACGAGCGTGATAAATCAGGAACGAACAGGCAGCTACGCATGTCCGTGGTGTGGATCATTTCATTGTCAAACTGCAATTTCACCGCAAGTGTTCTAATTCCATGTGCTGAGAACAACAACTTCAGGGGGATTCACAACTTTAAAGTTCGTTAGCCAGTCTTTGTTGTTCGTGGCACCAGAATCCATGATTACACGTTTGTCGTAAGAAGGTAGGTAGGTAGGTAAAGTCATCCCCCAGGCATTACGCCTTAGGAAGCCATGAAAGCTTATATGGCCAGTGCTTAAACCTGGTTTCTGTAGTGCGAAGCAACTTAGAGTGCAGTTATACTGACTCTCCTGGACGGGACACTAGTCCATCGCAGGTACCTTCCAAACAGTGTTTGTACTCATTTGCAGCTGAGTAGACTGAGGCAAAGTAGGGTAAACGAAATTGCCTAAGCTTCGAAAACGAACCGTACCCAGTGTGGGTCTTGAACTCACAACCCTCGAATTTAGAGTCCAACACCTTAACCACTAGGCCACGGCTGCCCCCCTGTCATAAAAAGACTCACACAGAATTGCCGATGCCAGAAACGTGGAGTGAGCGGCATGATGGGACCATTTCGTTTGGTTCTCATCTGGACTTGGACAGTCCTTCATCATGTGCCCTATACCTCCACAGCGGAAGTACTTCCAACCAGTGCACTTTGAGCACCTTCGCGCCTATTGCCGCCAAATTTTCCCCGACCACTTTGTCCACCGCAACTACGACTGCAAAACTTGCTGCGGCCACGACCCCCTGCACTGGCCACGTAAGCCCTTTCTTCATGCACTGCATCTACCTTCGACGTCTTGCGGTAATTTTCACAAAAATCACTCAGCTGTTTCATATTCAGGGCGCCTTGTGCCAGTTGTGTTGTTAGAGACGTCACTAGGGGCATGTAGAGCTTTGGAAGCAAGATAAGCATTGCCATGCATTGGTCGTCGTCTTCCACTTTCTTGCCAAGCTGTGCCAGTTGCTCGTACAGCTTGATGCGCTGATGAACCCATGGAACCGGATCCTCTTTGTCGGTCAGCTTTAATTGCGCCAGCTGATTCTGCAGATGAAAAACGTTAAAAGCAGACTTCGACTTGAAATGTTCAACCAAATTCTTCCAGATCACTGCCGGATCATCTGGCTCATTGGGTATCAAGTAGCTGAGCTTTGAAGATATCATTGGAACCAACCAGCCGCAAGCTTTCTCCTGTTTGGCCACGAATTCCTCTGTAGCACTGTCTGATGCGTCTGCACCTGTTGGCGCTATCTTGTTGCCTATTACAATGTCCCACACTTTTTCTTTCTTAAGGATGGCACATATCACTTTACGCCAGTACGACCAGTTGTCGTCAGTTAATTTCTCCATCTTGTTGATAGCCCCGTCCGCCATTGCTCACAGATATGTAACGGTTGACACTTGTGCTTGTGTCTATAGTCCGACGTTTCCAGAACAGCGCGACGTTCACTATGGTACGATTACAACCACCGAATTCCAGGCACTTCACTAGCCAGACGTAGCTAGGCCAACTTGTACACTGTAGCATACAACCACTGGCCACTAGTAATCGCTTGCCGTCACAGTCTGTTGGAGATTGTTACAAAGTTCGTTTACTTACTTTGCACAGTGGTAACTTTCTGGGCCCATAACCTGTTGAAAGTATCGACGTTTACACCACATTCACACAGAAGTAAAACATCACAGTAGACCGAGATGTCAATAGAAACAAATGTATTAGAACAGACGACTGTTCTACACGAAAGGCAGCATGGCAAGTGCAACGTAAGAACAGACAAAGACGACAGCACATCACGAAGCATTACGTCACTAAGCAGTACGCATGACTGAGCACAACCAGGTCAACAATAACAGCAGGCACTGTTGCACTGTCAATAAACTCAGGTACAAAAATGCATATTTCAACAATGCCACGTTTTCTTGTTTTCAGCACTTAGCAAAAATGTACGCATATTATCATACTCTTGAACTTCCATGGCATCTCATAAAAGACCAACCAAGATAATACATTCTCACTATTGGTGGTATTCTATGACTTTATTACTATATACATAAAGTCAACTTTCCTTTTAATTCTGTATTGCAGGTGGCACTGTTTGCTGGTGTGCTGTCCAAGAATGGGGTTAAGAAGGGTGACCGAGTTCTCATCTACATGCCAATGATCCCAGAGGCAGTCATTGCCATGTTGGCATCCGCACGCTTGGGGGCGCTGCACTCACTTGTGTTTGGTGGGTTCGCTTCGAAGGAACTTGCTACACGGATTAACCATGCAGAGGTGAGTGATGTCTTCAGTAACCTCGTGGATTTTCATTAATATTTGCTCTTTACGGTTTTGTCATCTCTGAAACATCTCCCAGGTAATTCTCATTATCTTTGTATCAAGTTATATTACAGTATTTGTATACATAATAATTCATGCAAAAATGGTGACTTTCCCATGTTAGATTGTGTATTTTGGCATTTGGAAGACTGTGATCAAGTGTATTAATAGTTTGCATGGCATGTTTTGACATTGGGAGGACTGTGATAAAGTGTATTAACCCATTAGAGCCCGCAACGGCCGCAGCCAGTCGCTCTGTCCAGTCCTGTAACGGCCGTCGCCGGCCGCATACAGGAGCCACTATTCATAAAAATCCTGGCGATTAACTACTGAACTAAGCGGTACCAAATTTTGCCATACCCTAGCGGATACATTTTGCAATAACATCAGCACGTTATGTGCATGGGTTGCCCTTTTGGAAATCTGGATTTTCATCGGTTTTGTTCACGCCATCTCGGATATTTTTATTTCTATATTTTTCATGACAAAATATGGTGTAATCTGAAAAATAACCATCACAATTTGAAATTTTTTTCAGTGGTGCAAAGCTAACACATTTTTTTCATTGGGTTGCATAGGGTTATAGCATGGGATCATTGTCAAATGTCAGTCGCAACTTTCAAAGTTTTAACAAATTTACTAATTTGTCTTTGCAAATTGTGATCAAATGTCAACATTTTATTAATATATCCTATTTCTATGTATATAGGCATGTGGAGAAATTACTATTCTTTAAAATAAACACAACTTGTAATTGTCAATATGGAATAGTTTTTTCTACAGATTTCTGAACACAAGGAGGTAAAATCGCTCGAAATTTGCCAGAAATTCTGGGAACAGGGGAACATGTTTTTATAAAAATGCTGGGGCCTAATGGGTTAATAGTTTACATCGTATGTTTTGACATTGGGAAGACTGTGATCAAGTCTATTAATAGTTTACATGGTATGTTGTGACATTGGGAGGACTGTGATCAAGTGTATTAATAGTTTTACATGGTATGTTGTGACATTGGGAGGACTCTGATAAAGTGTAATAATAGTTTTACCAGGTATGTTGTGACATTGGGAGGACTGTGATAAAGTGTATTAATAGTTTTACACTATATGTTGTGACATTGGGAGGACTGTGATAAAGTGTATTAATAGTTTACATGATATGTTGCGACATTGGGAGGACTGTGATCAAGTGTATTAATAGTTTTACATGGTATGTTGTGACATTGGGAGGACTGGGATAAAGTGTAATAATAGTTTTACATGGTATGTTGCGACATTGGGAGGACTGGGATAAAGTTTATTAATAGTTTACATGGTATGTTGTGACATTAGGAGGACTCTGATAAAGTGTATTAATAGTTTTACATGGTATGTTGTGACATTGGGAGGACTATGATAAAATGTATTAATGGTTTACATGATATGTTTTGACATTGGGAGGACTGTGATAAAGTGTATTAATAGTTTACATGGTATGTTTTGACATTGGGAAGACTCTGATAAAGTGTATTAATAGTTTTACATGGTATGCTTTGACACTGGGGGGACTGCGATAAAGTGTGTTAATAGCTAGCAGAAACAAATGTAGTTTGTGTTGTTGTACAAGTGTTCAATGAAGTTATAATGTGCTTAGAAGGCTTTGGTTTGATAAGTCTTCATAAAATTGTGTTTTGCATGCCTGCTCCAGTTCAGCAAGGACAGAAAGGTTACCTAAGGATGTAATGATTAACATGAACCATGTCAACCATCGTCAGAATGAGAAAGCCTGGCCATTTGTATTGGCAGAAGTAAAATGGGGATTCAGTTTCTCTAATTGAGCATTCAGACATGCAGACACTCCTACACAGTGCCCACATTCCACGTCAAGCAAAGCAACTTTCTTGGCAAAGATTATTGACCATAAACCATTTTCTGAAATAGTAGTGTCCTGTTGGTAGCACCATTCAAAATGCTGTATACTCCCAACAGATCTGTTCCCGTATTCTTCACCCACGACAGACCTGTTCCTTTGTGCTTCACCCCTGACAGACCTGTTCCTTTATTCTTCACCCTCAACAGAACTGTTCCTTTATTCTTCACCCCCGACAGACCTGTTCCTTTATACTTCACCCCCGACAGACCTATTCCTTTATGCTTCGACCCCTGACAGACCTGTTCCTTTATGTTTCACCCCCGACAGACCTGTTCCATTATACTTCACCCATGACAGAACTGTTCCTTTATACTTCACCTCCGACAAACCTGTTTATATTTCACCCCCGACAAACCTGTTTATATTTCACCCCCGACAAACCTGTTTCTTTATACTTCATCCCTGACAGACGTGTTCCTTTATACACTTCACCCCCAACAGATCTGTTCCTTAATACTTCACCCCCGCAGACCTGTTCCTTTATACTTCATCCCCGACAGACCTGTTTCTTTATACTTCACCCCTGACAGACCTGTTTCTTTATACTTCACCCCCGACAGACCTGTTTCTTAATACTTCACTCCCAACAAACTTGTTTCTTTATACTTCACTCCCATCAAACCTGTTCATTCAACTTTTCTTAAAACTTTCAGCTTTACTGCAATTACTGCACAAACCTGTTTGTTGACATAATTCCTCAATTGTCTATAGCCAGGTACTCATTTATACAGGGTGAACTTGGGCAACCTGGATTGAACAAATTGTCCCAGGCTTTAAAAGTGATGATTCAAACCTGGATCCCCTTGATTGCAAGTCTGATGTTCTAACTACTGCTGCATGTACTCATGGTTAAGAAGGAGATCAGTGAGATTACAAAGAGAATGATTGCAAGTCTGATGTTCTAACCACTGCTACACTCATAGTTAAGATGTTCAATGATTGCGAGTCTGATGTTCAAACCACTGCTGCAAGACCTCATGGTTAAGAAAGAGATCAATGAGATTACAAAGAGACTGATTGTGAGTCTGATGTTCAAAGCACTGCTGCCCAGCCTCATGGTTAAGAAAGAGATCAATGAGATTACAAAGAGAATCATTGCGAGTCTGATGTTCTAACCACTGCTGCACGGCCTCATGGTTAAGAAGGAGATCAATGAGATTACAAAGAGAATGATTGCAAGTCTGATCTTCAAACCACTGCTGACCAACCTAATGGTAAAGATCAACGAGATTACAAAGAGAATGATTGCAAGTGATGTTCCAACCACTACTGCATTGTCTCATAGTTAAGATGGAGATCAACGAGATTACAAAGAGAATGATTGCGAGTGATGTTCCAACCACTACTGCATTGCCTCATAGTTAAGATGGAGATCAACGAGATTACAAAGAGAATGATTGCGAGTGATGTTCCAACCACTACTGCATTGCCTCATAGTTAAGATGGAGATCAACGAGATTACAAAGAGAATGATTGCGAGTGATGTTCCAACCACTACTGCATTGCCTCATAGTTAAGATGGAGATCAACGAGATTACAAAGAGAATGATTGCGAGTTATGTTCTAACCACTACTGCATTGCCTCATAGTTAAGATGGAGATCAACGAGATTACAAATAAAATGATTGAAAAAGTATTTTCGTCCGTGCAGTGAGAGCTGATATGAGCTTTGGAGATCCTTTCAAACAATGCTATTGCTAAGATATGTTTAATTCTCTGCCAATTCAGGTTCTGCTAAAACAGCTGCAGTCAATTGCTCATAGAAGGTCAGTGTATTGATAGGAATGTTCCCTATTAAACCATTTAATTCTGCTGTCTAATTGTTTTTGTATTAAGGTTGCCTACCCAAGTTACGTTGTTTAATCTCTATCTGTTTAGTGTGAATATACTTTGAAGACTTTCCTTTTTCAGTAGTCGCATCTACAATATTATCTGCAAGAATCTCAATATAGGCCATTATTTGTGTCAATCACTGTCTTAGCCCGAGTATCACACTGGCTATAGCAACACCCTCTTTGTCCGAGTATCACACTTGCTATGCCAACACCCTCTTTGTCTGAGTATCACACTTGCTATGCCAACACTCTCTTTGCCCGAGTGTCACACTTGCTATACCAACACTGTCTTTCCCAGAGTGTCACACTTGCTATGCCAACACTCTTTGTTTGAGTCTCACACTTGCTATGCCAACTCTCTCTTTGCCTGAGTGTCACACTTGCTATACCAACACTGTCTTTCCCAGAGTGTCACACTTGCTATACCAACACTCTCTTTGCCCGAGTGTCACACTTGCTATGACAACACTTGCTATGCCAACTCTCTCTTTGCCTGAGTGTCACACTTGCTGTACCAACACTGTCTTGCTATGACAACACTTGCTATGCCAACTCTCTCTTTGCCTGAGTGTCACACTTGCTATACCAACACTGTCTTTCCCAGAGTGTCACACTTGCTATGCCATCACTGTTTTCCCAGAGTGTCACACTTGCTATACCAACACTCTCTTTGCCCAAGAGTCACACTTGCTATGCCAACTCTCTCTTTGCCCAAGTGTCACACTTGCTATACCAACACTGTCTTTCCCAGAGTGTCACACTTGCTATACCAACATTGTCTTTCTCCAAGTGTCACACTTGCTATGCCATCACTGTTTTCCCAGAGTGTCACACTTGCTATACCAACACTCTCTTTGCCCGAGTGTCACACTTGTTATACCAACACTCTCTTTGCCTGAGTATCATACTTGCTATGGCAACACTCTCTTTGCCCGAGTGTCACACTTGCTATACCAACACCCTCTTTGTCTGAGTGTCACACTTGCTGTACCAACACTCTCTTTGCCCAAGAGTCACACTTGCTGTGCCAACTCTCTCTTTGCCCAAGTGTCACACTTGCTATACCAACACTGTCTTTCCCAGAGTGTCACACTTGCTATACCAACATTGTCTTTCTCCAAGTGTCACACTTGCTATGCCATCACTGTTTTCCCAGAGTGTCACACTTGCTATACCAACACTCTCTTTGCCTGAGTATCACACTTGCTATAGCAACACTCTCTTTGCCCAAGTGTCACACTTGCTATACCAACACCCTCTTTGTCTGAGTGTCACACTTGCTGTACCAACACTCTCTTTGCTCAAGAGTCACACTTGCTATACGAACAATGTCTTTGCCCGAGTGTCACACTTGCTTTGCCAACACTGTCTTTCCTAGAGTTTCACACTTGCTATGCTAACACTGTCTTTCCTAGAGTGTCACACTTGCTATACCAACACTCTCTTTGCCTGAATGTCACGCTTGCTATTCCAATGCTCTCTTTGCCTGAGTGTCACACTTTCTATGCCAACACTCGCTTTGTCTGAGTGTCACACTTGCTATGCCATCACTGTCTTTCCCAGAGTGTCACACTTGCTATACCAACACTGTCTTTCCCAGAGTGTCACACTTGCTATACCAACACTGTCTTTCCCAGAGTTTCACACTTGCTATACCAACACTGTTTTTCCCAGAGTGTCACACTTGCTATGCCAACACTCTCTTTGCCCGAGTGTCACAAGTTAAATAACATAGTAGTTACTAGTTTGCAAATTTGTGCATGTTTATATTGTGTGACAGAAACACTACTTGACCAACTGGCCTGGACCCAGAGTTTTGAACCAGTGATTGGTCAATGTTATGTTGCCACTGTTGATGTGCACCCTACTCCACTGCACCACAACCCACTGCACCACACCCTACTGTACCCCGTTCCACTGCACCCCACCCCACTGCAACCCGCTCCAGTTCACCCCACCCCACTGCACCCTACTCCACTGCACCACACCCTACTGCACCCCATCCCACTACACCCCACCCCACTCCACTGCATCCCACCCCACCCTACTACACTGCATCCCACCCCCACTGCCATTTTGTAACAGTTTGAAGCATGTGAAATATATTTGGTTCACTATCTATAGAAAAAAGCATTTGAGTGTATTAAATGTGTAAAAATAGTGTTTCAATATTTTGTTTTCACTAGTCACCATTGATGTGTTCTTGTCATAATAATTCATCATCAATATATAGTACCAATGTCTTGAAAGATTTTAGGGATCATGCCTCAGTTAGACTTCCTGGTGTGTTACACACGAATGCAAGGCATAGTAAGTTTGGATATAGGAAGTTTTAAAAATTCATATCATCTGACATAAGTGCATTTCAGCAAGGCATTGCAACGTTTGCTGGTAGAACTTGTTGACACTGTAACAGTGCTAAGATATAACCATTCCCATAATCACTGGTTGATAGGAAAAGTGAACAGTTTGCTTGAAAAGGCAGTCAGCAGTAACAATCACATGGTACAGAGCGGATACAAAAATGGAAATTTTTTCAAAATTAGGGGGTATGGCACCAGTTTATGAGGGAGCAGGTAGCTATTTTGCACTAGAACAGTCATTGGTGATATTTGTTATGTGGCCCAGTGCATTGGCAACGTTGTGTAACAAATTTGGACAGAATAGTTGTATGTTGGTTGTGTCACTGCCACTAGAAGCATTGCATAGATCAGCATTTTCAATTCAGGTCTGGCCGCAAAGGGTATCTGGTCATGTGATGCCCCTTTGTGGTGGCGTATCGAAATCAAACTGTATGCATTGTTTCTTATCAACAAGAAGCATGAAAGCAGTCACATAAACAATAAAATTTTACAATTCTGACACATTGCAAATCACTCAAAATCTTGTTAAATGTGACAAATTGTCACTTTTTTTGTGACAAAATTGTGCCGTTTTGTTAAAAATCAAGCAATTATATAAATGTTAATTTAAAAATAAATTCATTGGTATATTTAAAGAGACAATAAGCAGGCTTCATGATCTATGATTTATCAAGTGTTAAAATGGACCTGTAATGAAACTATGTGACTGATTTTCAGCTAATATTATGGGCACGGCATTGTTTTGACTTGACTGTCAAACAAATAATAATGATGTTACAAGCTGGAGTGTGCCATAATATGTCTACATTTATGCATTGTGCCACAACTTGATATATAATTGGGACACTTTCTCAGACAAAAGTTTCACTATTTGGGATCATGCTTTGGTTAGATTTCCTGGTGTGTTGCACATGAATGTACGGCATAGTTTTAAAAAATTCACATGATCTGACATAAGTGCATTTGAGTAGGGACATTGCCATGTTTACTGGTAGAACTTGTTGACAGTGTAACTGGATTTTTAGATGATTTTAATTTTTGGCAATTTTTTGTCACCAAGCATGCGTAGCAATTCATGCACAAATTCTTAAACATTGATGGCTGTGGCAAGTGCAGGCATTTTAAAAGAGTTAGAAATATGAAATGTTGACTAAACTTGATCAGCATGTCAATGAGATAATGACAATGGCAGGTAAGAAGTTTCATAATTATCACTAGCTTGACAAGTAATGACTTATTCTAGTGGCCTGCCCTTAATTTAACTCTGCTAATTCAACTAACATTTGTATTTGGGTAAATAATTATTATATACATATATCATATACTACGTAATATACTGCTAAAGTATGTTATTTCAATGTTTAATATAGTTATAAAAATCTTGATAATCGTGTGTGGTGGCATGTGCTGGCAAACTACTGCACCACCTTTGGAGCTACAGTGAGTTCAGTAATTATTTTAAGTAATTCTAAGTAATTATACAAAGTTGAAGTTAACATAGGAGGCTAATAAACATATTCAACTTATTTTATTTCCATGTCTAATTATATTAATAATGTTGCTCTGTTCTTTATCCCTGAAGTCCAAAGTGAGGCTGGCAGTGAGGCACTGATACCAGTCATCGATTTGATCCCATTTCACTGCCATCTCCACTCCCCCATCCCTAACTCTCATTCTCCCCTCCCACTCCCGCCAAATCTCTCTTCACACAGTCCTCCCATCTCAGTCTTGGTCTTCCTCGTCTCCTTTTACCCTCCAACCATTCCTCTTCCATTGGTTTCACGTGTCGAGCCCACTTTAACCAGCTCCGCACAGCTTCCTCCTGAAACTCTCTTTCAGACCAACTTCCTCCCTCAACTGCTCCATTCTTTGTTTGCTCCACTAATTGGTTAAAAAAACCTTGTTTTCAATATCTTTAGTCCTGCATGAATGCTCCATGATTCAGTTCTTTCGTCATTTTCTGATATGATGATAATGACATCTACAAACTGATTGTCCCTGTCTATGTTGACACCTCTATTGTAACAGTCTTAACTGTTGTGTGATTTCTTCAGTACCACAGGAAGCAGTTTAGGGGAGTTGCTATTGCCTTGTCTCAAAGTTCATATTGGTGGCAAGGCATTGGGAAGGATGTCGCCATGTGGACAAAATCATGTGAAGCTTGTCAAAAAGCGAAGGTCCATGTGCACACAAAAATGCCACTTGAAAGACTACCAGCACCAGCCAGATGATTCAGTCATATCCACATCAATATCGTTGGTCCAATGAACACAGTGTGTGAAGGAAATAACACGTCACTCACCATCATTAACAGATGGACTGGCAAGCCAGAAACATTTCCAATGATGTTGCGCAGAGAAGCTGCGAATCTTAGGTGTAGGGAAAATGACACGTGACTAACAACTTACCCTAAGAGTGAAGAGAAGCTGCGAACGTAGGGTGTAGGGGAAATGAAACATGTGACTAACAACTTACCCCTAGGGTGAAGTGTTGGGTGATCATTCAAAGCACACAAGAATGGTGTGTCAGCCAGATCAATATGTGTTTGTCACATGAATGCTAACAATACTACTTTCATAGCTGACGCATTTCAAAGACAGGATCTATCTTACAATGTTACCTCAAAATCAAAAAGAGAGAAAAACACTCCATGCGAAATGTCTGAATGTGTATGTCGTAGAAGACTTAACCCAAAAGAGGGCACGCTTCTTTTGTATTGCGCGAAATATGAAGAAACAACACACTATCCTAGCTTGAGACTGTAAACCAGCTATAATTACAAAACAAATGTTCAGTTGTTGTTTGGAGTACAGGGTTTGAACAGAGAAATAACAGTTCTAGTTAGTAACATGTGTTGTCATTCAATCGATCTAGTTTAGAAATAGCAGAAGCTGTAAGCACTTAATTTGTAATATGACACTTTATTGTAAATTAACCAATTCAAATTCAGTGAACAGATTAGAGGATCTTTCTTACAATGTTACCCCAAAATTCAGCTAGTCAGTTGCTTGCATCCACACTACAATTACAAGGGTTTGCTTACGTTCTAGTTTTGCCAATGTATGTCAGTTTTAGACAATAACAGTGATATGGTATTTCCATCAGCCGAAGGTGATTGTAAGTGCAAACTGCGCTATTGAGCCAAGCAGGGTGATCAACTACAAGCCACTGCTCGACAGGGCTATTGAGTTGTCGGCCTACAAGGTGAACACCTGCATCATCTTCAACAGGCAGCATGAGAAGGTACAGTTGTCATCAACAATATTTGTTTGTATAATATTCAGCATTCTTGCAGAACATATTAATACATTTTTTTAGCACTTTATGTTGTAATGATGCTGCCATCACAAGTATTAAAATTGCCCATGTAAAGTACTTCAATGGTTGGTTTTCTAATTTCGAAAAGTCATGATTTTTGGCGTATGCACCTATAAGAGTTACTAAAACATAACTATTTGTAACTATAATTAAGGCAATCATGCCAGTGGTTGGTTTACTAACAAAACCTTGTTGAACACACAACACCTTAATTTCATGGGCCATGCCATACTGTTAGATAACACTACATCAGAAATGACCGGACTCCAACTATTAGAACACATTCTGAGTAAACCACTGGTGTGATATTCTTGATTTTAGTTGCAGAAATGTGGCCATGAAAAAACTTTTGGGTGATTAATTCAAAAGTTGCAAGTAAACAAATGCTTGGTTCCTGTTACCTAAAGCACATTATAGTAACATGATTTTGCAAAGTTCATGACTAGACCAAGCATATTCTCTTCAGAGAAACCTCATTTAAGTCAGCACTGCATAGTGTAGTTGTGACCCACCGGACTGATTCTTTGAGTTGCTAATGTATACATGTAAATAATAGTTTAGCCCCTCCACCCAACTGATATTTTGAGATGCTACTGTGTGACAATTCAGTCCCTCCACCCAACTGATGCTTTGAGATGCGACTGTGTGACACTTCAGCCCCACCCGACTGATACTTTGAGATGTTACTGTGTGACAGTTCAGCCCCACCCAACTGATACTTTGAGATGTCACTGTGTGACAGTTCATTCCCTCCACCCAACTGATATTTTTAGATGCTACTGTGTGACAGTTCAATCCCTCTACCCGACTGATACTGATACTTTGAGATGTTACTGTGTGACAGTTCAGTCCCTCCACCCAACTGATACTTTGAGATGTTACTGTGTGACAGTTCAGTCCCTCCACTCAACTGATATTTTGAGATGCTACTGTGTGACAGTTCAGTCCCTCCACTCGACTGATATTTTGACATGCTACTGTGTGACAGTTCAGTCCCTCCAAACGACTGATATTTTGAGATGCTACTGTGTGACAGTTCAGTCCCTCCACCAGACTGATACTTTGAGATGTTACTGTGTGACAGTTCAGTCCCTCCACTCAACTGATACTTTGAAATGCTACTGTGTGACAGTTCAAACCCATCCAACTGATACTTTGAGGTACTACTGTGTGACAGTTCAGTCCATCCATCCCACTGATACTTTGAGATGGTACCATGTGACAGTTCAGCCCGGCCACAATGGTGAGTGGGCGTGACAAGAACTACATGGATGAGATGTCATCAGCACAACCACATGACTGTGTGCCAGTGCCTGCGATTGACCCACTCTATCTGCTCTACACGTCTGGCACTACTGGCACACCAAAGGTGAGAGTTGCCTTTCTATCACATCCAACTCTAAGCAAATTCACTTTAGTTTTGGCTTATAGTACCATGTCCTAGGTCAGTGGTCGCCAACCTGTGGCCTGCTGGCCAACTGCAGACGGTGGAGCTATTTCCTGCGGCCAACGGACTGACAGCGACCCATGCACACAATATTGATATATAAAATTAAAAAATAGTACGTCCCACCTAGACTTTCATAGACAGATCACATAATGCAACTTGGTAATGCCATTTCCTCGCAATGAACATACAAAACATGTTTTCTCACTTCCTTTAAAGTTTAATGAATTCACTTTTGTGTACATGCAGACATGACAGAATCTTTTTTGTGTTTGAGTGATAATGTGTTGTTTTGAGTAACATTTGTCGCCTGCTAAATTGCGAACGGAGTTGTGCACTGATAAAAAAGGTTTGAGACAATGCAGGTGTCCGGGCAAGACTCTCCAATCCAGCATCTACCACGAGAGCCTGTGTGGCAAGACTCTCCAGGGCCCAATCCAGCATCTACCACGAGAGCCTGTGTGGCAAGACTCTCCAGGGCCCAATCCAGCATCTACCATGAGAACCTGTGTGGCAAGACTCTCCAGGGCCCAATCCAGCATCTACCACGAGAGCCTGTTTGGCAAGACTCTCCAGGGCCCAATCCAGCATCTACCATGAGAACCTGTGTGGCAAGACTCTCCAGGGCCCAATCCAGCATCAACCACGAGAGCCTGTGTGGCAAGACTCTCCAGGGCCCAATCCAGCATCTACCATGAAAACCTGTGTGGCAAGACTCTCCAGAGCCCAATCCAGCATCTACCACGAGAACCTGTGTGGCAAGACTCTCCAGGGCCCAATCCAGCATCTACCATGAGAGCCTGTGTGGCAAGACTCTCCAGGGCCCAATCCAGCATCCACCACGAGAACCTGTATGGCAAGTCTATGGAAATGCAGAACGTAATGGACATCGTCATGAAAATTATGAACTACGTTCACGCTCATGGTCTAAATCATAGTTCCAGCATCTTCCAGTCGAGATGAATGCAAGTCACATGCATTTCCTGACACTCATGTAAAACAAACCAGTAAATCTCGACACGTAGGCCTTCATAGCATTCATTAAGCTGCTGAGATGGGAGTTTGCTGACCGATTCATTAATCACAGGGTTCGCAGCGGGGAGTGGAAAATGAAGATGAACTTCGTGAAATGCAAGCCGTGAACACAGCTAACAGACGGACACTTGGCTGACGTACTGAGGCCCGCAGGATCAAGTCTGCAGCCGGGATCGAGTCTGGTGGTGCAACAACATCACCAGCACTAGTGTCACACGGGTCAATATGGCATCGGTGACAAACCAAGAACATGAATAATGTGTGTTTTTGAATAGGATAATGGCAGTCCAACTATTGTTCAAAATCAAACATTAATATTTGATAATGATAACAATAAGTCATATTCGTGGACGTGCTATTTACAACAGTACTTGATACCACTGATGTAACTAATTTGGCCCTCCATTCAGAAAGGTTGCTGACCCCCCTGTCCTAGATGGTTTAGTCCAGTACCAAACATACCACCTATTTCAGCTTCTAGTTGTCATAACGATGTTAAATTGTTTTTAATATTGGTGTTTTTTATAATCTTGGTAATACATGCACTGCGCCATTGTGGTCACCCTGGGACAGTCCCAAATTATTTCCATAACAGTAAAGTATAGGACATTTAGTCCAACTAATATGATCACTTATTCCCAGTCCCAGTAGCAATGACGTGCTAGAAGAATAATAGTGCCACATCATACAGTCTAGTACAATATTTGTTATACTTTCATCTACTTTCATATAATAACTACCATGTATAATGATTTTCTTCAACCACAACTATTTAGATTACTTGATCTCAACATTTCAGCCTTCATCAGGAATTCTGGGATGACTAGTTCTTCCTCTGCTCGCCAGTTGACTTGGAAAGCAGGCCGTCCCATACGTGGCTCTGTTTGTATCCCCCTCATCTCGATTCATGACTGGAGTCTTTCTGATCCATATGATCTCTTTAATCCATCTTACATTTCTGTTACGCTCTCTGTCTGCAACCTTTGTCCCATCCGATTCTATGATGTTCCTGTCTACATGGTCAGTTATTGCAGATGTATGTTCTACTGTCGCTGATACTCTCCTCTGTTCCCTGGTGAATCGTCAGGTTGTGATGTTCTCAACCTCTTGTCTTCTTTGAGTCTTATTCCAAATGTTCTCCCTGTTTAGCTGATATACATGTGGCTTTTACAAGGGACCTGCAGTATACACCATTCTGTCTTTTTACTGTTCTGTCTTCCACTTTGTCCTTTGGATGCACTTGTAATCTTGTGATGTTTTAATGAGGTCTCACAGCTGTAGTGATATCATGATGTTTTAAAATCCGTTGTACAGGTTCTGTTAGTCCTTTGACATACAGAAGAGTGACCATATCTTTGGATTTCTCTTTTCTTCTTGTCCCTTCTGACTTCTGACTCTGTTTTTTCATCATCTTTATGGTCCAACTTGGGTACGCACATCTTTCTAGTATCTTAGTGATTTGCTCCACCTCTCTGGCTCTGATACAATGTTGTAGCATCTGTCCAGTAATGTTTAGATGACCCCCAGTTTCTGATGTAATACATGAATGGGGGATTCAGACTGAGCCATGTATGGGATGGCCGGCTTGCCAAGTCAACTGGCGAGCAGAAGAAGAACTACCATCCCAGAATTCCTTATGAATGTTATTTTACCTGAACTGATGTGAACACTGTAATGAGCAAGGAGGCAGCCAGGATCGGCCTGGTCAACTCTCCCCTTATGCCACGAAGGACTCAGTGAACACGTCAAGGAATTAACAAATGTATTTGGATGTGGCATAGGCCTCCTGGCAGAAGCTCTTTATTAAGATCACACAATCGTCAGGCAGCCAAGTCATAGAAACTGCCCTGTTGTAATTGTGGTGTGTATAACAGTAATACAATAATGTAGGCTTAAGTAAAAAGTACTATAATCTGTGGCTATCAGATTGTATGTGAAACACAGAACATAAAGTCAACAAATTAGCTATATAATACAGTACGATATATTATAGTATGGTATAAGACGATAAAGTAAACAGAATAATCTATACAATAAATATTCAAAGTGACTGCTGACTAGTTTCGCCATCTGGCAGACTTACTAAACATTACAATGAAGGCTGCCAATGG
The DNA here is from genome assembly GCA_033239005.1 of Lamellibrachia satsuma. NCBI lineage: Eukaryota > Metazoa > Annelida > Polychaeta > Sabellida > Siboglinidae > Lamellibrachia > Lamellibrachia satsuma. The sequence continues at coordinate 298,772 of BSQZ01000009.1, forward strand.
CAGCTGAAACATTGAGAGTAAGTAATATAAATAGTTGTGGTTGAAGAAAATCGTTATTCATACATAAATATACCAACGTGATGAACATTTTCACGAATAACTACCCTGTTTCTTACTTCATAAAATACCCTCGGATCTCTCAATGTTATCTAGACTAGGAGCCCAGAGCTTTTATTTATGTAAACGACCCAAAGGACTACCCCCTGACATCTCAAAAACATGTTGCCGCCGGGTCAGGGGTGGTGGGTTGCCCCGAAATCACCAATCAAAGGGGGCAAAAAGTACATTTATTCACGGGAATGATGCTAAGGCTAAAAGCAGAGCCAACTGTTCCATTGGGGTTCCCTGAGCATGGAATGACTAATGCAAGCAAATTTAGGTGGGGATTCCCCCTGCCAGCAGCCCCCAAAGGGTGCAAAAAAGGGGGCATTCATCTATGGGAATGACACCGACACTAAAGACGGTCAAATCTTTCCTTGGGATTCCCTGAGTAGGGAATGACCAATGCCAACAATTGTTCCCCCTGCCAGCAACCCCCAAAGGGTGAGAATTTTTATTTTGGGAATGACACCAAAGCTAAAAGCAGTGTCAAAGCTTTCCTTGGGGTTCTATGAGTACGGAAGTACCAATGCCAACAATTTTAGGTGAGGCCTTCCCCCAGCCAGCAACCCCCAAAGGGTGAGAAAGGGATATTTTTTAAAGGAATGGCCCCAAGGGTAAATAACAGTGTCACATCTTCCATTTGGGTTCCCTGAGTACGGAATGACCAATGCCAGGAATTGTATGTAGGCTTTATCCCTACCAGCAACCTAAACCCCCCAGTCCCAATGGTTATTACTTCCATTGTAATCATTGTGGGTATATAACTTGATCTATCAATGATGATCTTGATAAGAAAGAGTCTACAGAAACACAACGTTGTTTGGTTTTGACAAATATTTTAATACTACCAAGTCATAACAAATGAACAAATCCATGAATTCGAACAACACAGCGCTGACACTACTATACTACAGCACAGTACAAAGTGATCTTGCTAAAAGGCTTTTCAGTCTCGTTCCATCCGTGGTCGGTGGTACTCGCCTCACCAGTCAGATCAGTCTGGTCGGCCCTCTTCCAGATCCTTGCACAAAGTGGGCCCTTTTAATGTGATTGACAAACATCTTGGTGCATGTGGAAGAGAGGCACAGTTAATCTTCTTTATTCTGGCCGGGGTTCCTTCTGTTTGCCACCACTCATGCGCATGAAGGCCTTGTACCGTACCTCACTGATATCAGAGGTCTTGAAATCGTACAACAGGCAGACACAAGTAGGTGACAGCTGGAACTTTGACAAGCCTAAGAAGATTGGTGAGGACATCAGTATGGGTGGACTTCACTAGAACATTTCCGGAGGAAACACTGCTTGCATAGAAGGCAATCAGGGTGTCAGGTGAGGGTGTTGGCCTCTTCGAGTCGACCTTCAAGGTAATTGGGTACTTCTGTTGGCAGCAGTTCAACTTTGTTGATCTTCATCGAATTTACCCCTATGTGATATGCATACTGTCCTATGATCGACCAGTAGTGCGGCTTATTTCATTCCTCCATAAGGAAACAGGTAAACTCTTCCCTGAATGCTCAATGTTTTAGGAGCTCCGTCCCACTCTACCACTGGGCTTTATCAGGTCCAATGATGATAAATATGTGATGATACCCTGATTGACGCAGCTTTCACTCCGAATCTGATCAATGGTGAGAGGTACTTGTCGAGTACCAAGGAGATTTGTTCACCAAACGATCCCTGGCCATGACTACACATGTTGACTTGCAGCATGGTTTCATGTATGAGGATGCCACCACCATTCATTGTTTTTATCCATCATGCCATTCCATTAAAGGAATGCCCCTTTTCTAACCCTTTGGGGGTTGCTGGCAGGGGGAAGCCCCAACCTAAAATTGCGGGCACTGATATTGTCGTACTCAGGGGGCCCTAAGGGAAGATTTGACACTGTTTTTTAGCCTTGACGTCTTTCCCATAAATAAATGCCCCTTTTTCTCACCCTTTGGGGGTTGCTGGCAGGGGGAAATTCCCACCTAAAATTGCTGGCATTAGTCATTCAATAGTTGGGGAACCCCAAGAGAAAATTTGGCACTGTTTTTAGCCTAGGCACCATTCCCATAAATGTACTTTTTTGCCCCCTTTGTTGGGTGATTTCAGGGGCAACCCCCCAGCCCAGACCCGGCAGCAACGCATTTTTGGGATGTTGGGGGCTGGTCCCTTCAGTCCATGGGGTCAAACCTTTTGGCGTCATTTACATAAATAAAAGCTCTGGGCTTCCAGTCGAACCTCATAAAAATATGAAGTCCCTGTGAAGACATTTTCAAAGTTCCCAGTGCTTGGGCTGTATATAATTAATTTGAACTTGCATAGCGGTGACTAATCTACAGTGGATTTGTTTTATTTGCACCTTGAACATTCTCCTCTGCCAGAACATTTGCTGAGCTCTCTGCGTGCTCTATAAACCTCAGCAATCGTCACCCTGACTGGCACTCAGGATACTGACACATTAGTCCAGGCTAACTCCTGTGGAGAAAGAACCACTTGTCCTCTCTGGGTGCTAGTTGTCCAGAGTTCTGTTTGGCACATCAGAATACATTGAGTTGATGATCATAGCTGATTGGCACTGTCCACTGAATCCTTCAGGCTGAAGAGTTCTTTATTGTCTTGTTGACAGAAGTTGGAGGAATGTAGTTAAGCAGTAAGACAGTCTGTCTGTCCATCATCTGGAAGTGATCGAATGCTATGTACAGGAGTGAACAAAAACAGCTGACAGGCGAGATATGCAAATGTCTCTGACTTGTTCGTAGGCCTGCCATGCCTAGTCCTTGAAGGCTAACATAGCATTGCAATTAGATTATGTAATTCCAGTAGCTCTCATGATTGTGTTTCCACGAGGCTGGCCCAGCTCGCATTGATGCTGTAAAACCTGTAATAATTGTCTAGTTGCCACGAAGATGTCAGCCAAAGGTTGAGTTGCAGACAGCATGTGTCAACAAGGATAGTTACAATATTTTAATGTTCTATTAATTGTGGTTTGCTTGTTGTTATGTCTGACTCTGCCTTGTATGTGATGCGTGAGCGAGGTATTACAGAAGAAACTGATGGAACTGTGTGTGTGTTGCAGGCTGTTGTTCGGCCCAGTGGTGGGCATGCCGTCGTTCTCAACTGGTCTATGTACAATATCTACGGCATGCAACCTCATGAGGTAGGCCGATGCCATTCAGTACATCTATACACTTACCTCATCAGGCCACATTCTACAGGTATCAGAAGGTCTATGTGCAACGTTTGTGGAATGTTGTCTTATGAGGTGGGTAGATAATGTTTATAAAATGAGTCGCATTAAGTAGAGAGAAGAGTGATTATTTATAAGATGAAATTCATGAGGTGACGACAGTATAAGACTAATCTCGTATGGTGGGTCCATTGTTCATAAGACTAGCATTATCTGTATAGTTCTGATTGATGACATTGTTATTCGTGTTATCCGTGCAGCACATGAACACTGAGCATATGTTCTCCTATGTAGCTGCTATGGTGAATACATAGTTTTATGGTTTTTTTCACATACATGCACACATGTATATATACATGTACACAAGTGTGCATGTGTGCGTATGTACACAAGCGTGCATGCATGAACGTGTACACGAGCATCCATGCATGCACTTGTACACGAGCATCATACATACACCAGACCTGCCAACCCTGAGTGTAAGGATTGTGACAAAAACCCATAAGATCTGCATAAAATCCTTACAAATTTATCCCGTCAATATTACGCAATACATCGACAAGATATATACTTTACACATCAATGGTTGACTGTCGACTTTAGAGAAAACAACACAAATTTCAACTCATCTCATTTATTCACCAAACAGCAACACAACTGATGGTGCTCCAACAATATACTCTTCCTTTTGCGACCTGATACAGCTAATTTAATCAGCAGACAGATTCTCCAGCTTGTTCTCGTATGCTGCTCCCTTTGCCAAACGACGCATCTCAGGTGTCACCTTGAAGTCGTGACACAAACTGTCAAAGTTTAACTTGCATTGCATGTACGCAGTCAAAGTTTCGGGAAGCCAGATCTGTGAAGTGGTCAGCAATGGCAGCAGGGAGGTTGTGTTCGGCCACGAAATAAGAAAACACAACCTCGGCCGTGATCACGGAGTCCGGCGTGTCGATTCCCGTCCGTTTGAAAAACATGGTCATGGGTTTCTGTTGGCGACTGGAATCGACCATCCGAACATAGAGCTTCGACTTCAAGTGTTCCCGAACATCATACACTCCCGACGCAGAAACCTTAATCTCTCTTGAACAAGGGATGCACCAAGCATAATGCTCCCCGAGCTTCGATGGAGTGATCATTCCTTCAAACATTTGCCCCCAGTCTGCCTGCTGTTTTCGCTTTTTTGCTGGCGGTGGGCGAACATCCATCTCGTTCAAAATGAAAAACTGGCCTAATTTCAAATTTGCTCACTCCAATTTGCCACACGAATTACCATTGTACTCTCGCGCCTGCGAGAGTTTACACGCTTGAGCAGCGCGCACTCTGACCTACATTGACATGTGCTTACAGCAATAATACGCTCATGGTGAATTCGGACAGCATTCTTTGGAGATATGGTCTTTGATCTATAGTGTTTTTCGTCAGATCATTTTGAATGTGAAGCGTGGTCTTTTATTCACACCTGCTCACTGTACGAAGCACACAACGCATTGTACTTCAACAGTATCTAATTAAACTTGGCATCCCATCGATGACAAGTACAGGAATAACAAATCCTTAAAGTGAAGGCTAATCCATTACTAGCTAGAACTGAGTAGCTCCGTGAAGCTAGGCATAGGAGATGACAAGTTTTTGTTTATTTTTATCTTTATATGGAAGTAAGAGTAATGTTTGACTACATCAAATGTGTATGCATATGATAGATATATGAGAAGTTTAGCAGTTCTGTGTGGTCGTTTTCATGGTTTGGTCAGAAAGTAAATAAGTTTGAAGTCAAGGTTGCTGCTCCGAACAAGCCAAATTCAAAGATGATTTTGCAGTAGTATCACTTGTTGCTAGTGGTTCGAAATCATTACATTATACTTTTTATTCTGGAAAATTTACATTGCCATCGCTTGCTATAGTAATGCAAATGAAACTATACTGAAGCATCGCATAAAAATCACTGATTGAATGTAAGCCCATATCATCAGTGACATCACAAAACCATGTGATCCCTCATCTCATCAATTTTACATGCACTTTGCGAGTTAGATGCATTACACATCTAATTTTTACTATAAATAATTTTTTGGATAGTTTTTATTTTACCATGTACATACAATACTAAACTTTGTGTACACACCAAAAAACCATTTTAGCTAGTGCCTTGTTATTCCCTTTAATTCACCCCACTTTGCCCGTGTCTTTCAGAACAGACACGAAAAGCCGTTGGTCTCTTCTTTCTGGTGTCTATGCCAGGGAAGATATGAGGAAATGGAAGAAACCTGTTGTGGACTCACATAGCCAATGGTTTCCATCTATAAACCCACACTGGCTGCATTAACTGCTGCCAAGATCTTACTCTGGTACTGGAGTAAGCACCATTCATGAGCACCTTGTCCAGGCAGATGCCCGTGCTATATGGGTGATTCTCAAATTGTGGTACACATTTTTGATTTTTTTGTCCCAGCTTTTCACATGGCGTTATATCCATTTAATAGTTATTTTGTTTGTGAATTTCGTGATTTGATTAAATTTATGATGTAAACTTAGCATAAAACATGATTCCTAAAAGCTGCCACACCAACATTAACCTTGTCCCAAGTACACCCCTGGGGTGTGATGTTATAGTTTTCACCCTAAGTGCACTCATATTTATTAACACGCAGGTAGTATAGCTACAGCAGCATATATTGACTGCACAAAATAAAATACATAAACCAAAAACACGATATACATTTTAAACCCATGTCACTCAATCCAATGTCTGCCGTGTTACCGACATGATTATATGAAACTGGTGGAAATCTGCGGAAAATTGGTGGAAATCTGTAGCTGCTAATTATACAGCAGGTGACAGTACTTGGTATATTTATATACAGACTATATATGCAGCAAGCGCTCATCCCCTGCTCATGTAAGTTATTTTGATTGCCGAAAATCATATTTCTGTGATGACCAGGATGATGTTACTAACACAACGTATCAAACTATTTGCATACTTTCATCACAATATACTAAACTCACACAAATTACACATGTGTAAAGCTGGGCAATAATGCACCCTCAGTTTTAAACTAGAGCACTAATTAGATGCAGAACTGTCCGTCGTGTTACCGTCCGCCGTGTTACTGTCAGTGTGGTAACACAACGGACACACTTGTAACACAGCGGACTAGTGCACACACATATAGCTATACTGGTATGCTGACAAAATGCTCATCTAGGTAGGCATACAATGGTCGGTTTATAACATGTTTCGTAAGTATCTCTATTTTCTCCATCTGTATATACCTTCAAACCCATTTTGGATATGGGCTGGCCTAAATATAAGATTAATTATAGTATGATGGGTTTGTCCTAGGGTATATAACGATATATCATTATATAAAGTTACCATGGCACTCAGCGCTGCTGAAAAGCAAAGAAGTTATCGCCACAGACGGGATGCTGATCTCAATCGAAAAGACATGTATCTCAAGAAACGAAAGGACTGTTGGATAAAACGGAAGCGGGACAAACAAAGCCATTCTACGAAATGAATGAGAGAGCCCAACGATGATTACGCAAGGCATGTCTGCTGGAATGTTGTAAGAACAGACACAAGAGAGTCGGGTCAATGGTAAGGAAGTACTGACTCAAATCTCTTATGCAAACCTAAATTGGCTTCCCCGCTAAATGTATTCACTTGGAAACAATGGGTTCGGCAGATGGAACTGCAAACATGTTTGCCAGAAAGCACTACGAATCACGAGGCATGAAGTATGCACAAAATGTAAGGCATTTCTACTTTCGCTATCACATCAACAGTAATTCCAGTGGAAAGAAGGAGGCAATAACCAGGATAGAGGATAAGCTACAGAGGAGGCTTTTAAGTGACACGATGATGAACCTGCATCTCAAATCTACTTCTTCCCCTAGGTCCCTTGCAAGGAGGGGACTACACCACATAATCTATTCTGTCCTCTCCACGAGTCGTCTCCATTTATCGTGATCTTCTGCCATTCTTTCCCATTCTCAGCTATTAACCTCTGAACATTCGAAATAGATATCTCTTAACACTGTCCCATCATCTTTATTTTGGTCTTCCTTTTTTCCTTCTAGCATTCTCTTCTATTTGCTCTCTTTGTCAGTCTTTCCCCACTCATTCACTTTATGTCTCCTGTCCACCACAGTCGGCTCCCCACTACCTTTATCTGGTACACTATTAGTTTTATTGTAAAAGACGTCGTCGCTGGGGTAGTCAGTTCCCTGGTTGCCGAAACCATGAACGTTGTGAAATCACTGAAGTGACACGTTCAACATCTCCCACCAGGCGCTGTTCTATAAACGACTGAAGCAGAAAATAGCATCAAATGCATGTTACACGTTGACTTTGCAAAAAATATGTCTGTAAACTTGGGGGACTTTGGAGCACCGAAAAAGCAGGTTACCCTACACACCGTGCTTCTTCTAAATTGGTTAGATAGAGGCGACATCATTTTGTCCAATATCCGACAACTTGCAACATTACCCTGCTCGTGTGTGGGGACACCTGACACCAGTCATCAATGACCTGACGAAGAGCAATCCCCAGACTGACATGTTGTCATGTTCAGCAACAGTCCAACTGCACAGTACAAGCAGAAAGGAAACTTACCTGCTTTCAAAATGGTTGGGAAACCTCACGCTCCAATTTAGTACATGAAACTTCTTTGAAGTGGCCCATGGGAAGGGATCTGCCAATGGGGTAGTCACAGCAGTCAAACGAATAGTGGACAGGCTGGTGAACACAGGTAGTGATTGCATGAATGCCAAGTTGATGTACCATATGCTGAGTGCCACCGACGCCAAAGTGAAACATTGTCTGATATCGGCAATTCTCATCGATGATGCAAATAGACTTCTCGAATATATGCCAATGCTGAAGAATACTGATAGCACAGAAATCCATAGGAGCACGTCATACAATGTCACGTCGAAAGACTGCATGTATGCTACTGTTCTCGATGTAGACTTCCCATCACCAACCCGACTGATGGCGGCACATCCAGCGAGACTCTGCACGTGGTTTCAGTGGAAGACAACCAAGCAAGAGCATGTTTGTTATCATTAAAAACACTTTCAGAATACGTTGTAATGCAGTTTGCCTTGTTGTGTACAGTATACGTAGGCCCCTCAACTATGCCTGTACTGTCATGTTACAATGCAATTATTGTCTGACGTTGTCCAAAATTGCCATAATTGTGTTAAAATCTATTCTCTTATGATTTAGGACAACTGTGGTGTAAAATTAGAGTGCTACTTACATGCTTCATAAACATGATGTGTTTCAACCTGGTCACAAACTGTCCATAACACAGCGGACACAGTCGTTCTAGGTAGACTTAATAAAGTATCTGCCATATTGTTATTAATTATATTTACCCTAGCCCGCTTACATGATATAACCCAGAATAATCAAGCCATTTGCAATAAAACAATTTTGATCAGCGACTACAAAAAACTATTTTTGTCAGAATGAATATAGTGCCACAATTTGAGAATAACCCATATAAGACAATATTATTATTATTATTTTGTGTGTATCCTTTCTAACAGACTGTGTCAGTTTAATGACACTGCTTGTTTTAGTTGGGTGGCATCTTTACTTGAAACAAGCCCTGCCTCCTGCGATTCTGTCGTATTCCTGTCATCATGTTTCAGACTTGGTTTGCTGCATCTGACCTTGGCTGGGTTGTTGGCCACTCATACATTGTGTATGCCCCGCTGATGAACTGTAACACAAGTGTCCTATACGAGGTAACAGCAGCTGCCCATACTGTATAACACCCAACTGTAACACAAGTGTCCTATACGAGGTAACAGCAGCTGCCCGTACTGTATAACACCCAACTGACACACTGCGGGGGTAGGTGGATCAATGCAGTAGATTTCAAAATCTCAGTTACACAACCCCAGAAAATATCAAAATATAAATTTTATTGTGATTATAAGATAACTTTATCTGTGTTGTTAGACTTGGTGCTGCCAGTCAATATCTCAAATTTATTTACAACATAACACTGGCAGTTGCAGTTACAGTAACATGTTGGGACACCTTGCCCTTGTGTGTGACATAACTTTGGACAATTAAAGACAAGACGCATGATGTTTTCAACTAGTGTACATAAATGTTCACATGGCATTGTGGACAGTTGCATGTAATAACTACAGAGGGTAATTCGATTGTTCATAGAAAGGGTAATAACTAGAGATGGTAATTCGATTGTTCATAGAAAGGGTAATAACTACAGAGGGTAATTTGATTGTTCATAGAAAGGGTAATAACTACAGAGGGTAATTCGATTGTTCATAGAAAGGGTAATAACTACAGAGGGTAATTCGATTGTTCATAGAAAGGGTAATAACTACAGAGGGTAATTCGATTGTTCATAGAAAAGGTAATAACTACAGAGGGTAATTCGATTGTTCATAGAAAGGGTAATAACTACAGAGGGTAATTCGATTGTTCATAGAAACGGTAATAACTACAGAGGGTAATTCGATTGTTCATAGAAACGGTAATAGTGGGGCAAATTTTTACAAAAATAAAACTGACGACCCGACCGTGGGGTCGTAGATGAACCCCTAGAAGATTGGCGCCCCAGATGCAAAGCTTCTAGGAGGAGTAGCATAACATACATACACACATATTCACGGTGGATTATAATAATATTCTAAAGATGTGTAATAATTATATTTTAACATGTTTTAATGTAAAGATGGTTTTATATTGTGTAAAATAACAATAAAATTTTTTTATTTTATTAGATTATCAGTGTTTTAGTATGATTAGTTAAAAGTTACTATAGTATCTGAACCCAAACGTGACAGGTGCATAAGTCATAGAAGACAGCTACAACTGTACATATTTTGTAGGAATGACTTATGTATATGATCAGGGCTTTTTAAGGCCTCTCATATGAGCAAAATACCTGTATGAAAGACCTGCTCAGCCTGTATAAGATTTTGTTAATCTTAATTTTTAATATGTAATATTAAATTTAAACTAGGAAAACAACAACTTAATGTAATAACAATAATCATAATGAGATCTAAAACTTCTCTGGGCACAGCAGCCAACCCCGTTTTCATAAATAGCTGTCATTCAGCTATTTGTGTGTTGTTGATCGAGGTATTGTCTGTTGTCAGTTTAAACTTGTTTTTGTTTATTTAATTTGTATTTTGTACAATAATATTGCTAAGCATATTTATGCAAAATAACAACACAAGTCCAGCGTAGATTGAAATAGGCCAAAGAATGACATTTAGATTTATTAATTAAGGAGCATGAAATTAGGCAAGCATACACCATCAAAATAAGATACATCCAGTAATCTCAGCAAGCATGCCGGCCCCCAAAAGGTGTTTACACATAATTAGTAAATCATGCCTATCAGCTACCCACTACCAGTACTATCTGTCTTATATACAATTTACATGGTATCGGTGGGGGTCACTCCGCCACTAGGTCACCCTCTGTGACCGACCCCCACCATAATTTTGTGTGAAAGAGTTAGTAATCTTTCTTTGTTTTATATAATTTTGAATTAAAACAAAAACATTTATCACAAAACACAATTGGTAGCCATCTTGAAAATTATGATTTTTATGTTTTCAAAAATGGTGACAAAAATGTGCATAATAGTGAAAAGTAATCATCAGAATTGGATAATAACAAACATGACTACATCTGGTTTTTGGGTTGATGGTAATGTCTAATGACATTTTATAGCATGGTGCAGCTGACATTTGTTTTTTCAACAATATTCTCATGGTTTGAAAATTAAATAATTGTAACACAGCAATTTTAACAGCATATTTAATTCACATATTCAATGGTTGTTGGGATATACTAATTTTGGTGCAAGCAATGCACAACACAAAGCACAATTGGAGACCATCTTAACATAAACCAGTTGTTAAAAATTGTTGCTTGTATGAAACTTTGCACTTGCCCATATGACCTGAACCTTAAAAAAACTGCTTATGGTTGCTGCTAATGCAAAGATATGATTATGTAAAATAAATGTTGATTATTTCCAAGATAATATGTGTGTGTTGTTTTTAGTGAGTGACAATGAAAAGTACATGGTCAGATGAAGTCTGCCAATAAGTAGTATTTTAGTTGTTGACACCAAGGTACATCTGGGTTCAAACAACTCTAACAGAAATTGAGTTTAACAACAGTTTAACAAGATTGCCATCCAATACAAAGGCCCAGATGGCATGTGGACAATGAAGCTATTGGCTTATCGAGAGTCCAAACATTTTTCATCTGTGTGTAACCTGCCTTCCTGAGGTATTTGTCAATTTTGTTTTTAAGCATAATTATTCACATTGCTAGCATTTACACAATCAGCAGATAATCTGTTCCCTTAATTTATTGTCCTCTGTGAGAACGAATACCCAATCTACACTGATCCTTTACTAATGTTACCTTGTGTCCTCTAGTTATACTATCATTCTTAAGTGAGAAAAAATATTTCTATCAATATTTTCATACCCATTCAGTATATTAAAAACTTCAATTTGATCTCTTCTTAACCTCTAGAATTGTTAAACCATATTCTCTGACATGTTGTTCATAACTACGATCTCTCAGTTCTGGAGCCATCTTAGTTGCTCTCCTCTGTATTCATTCAAGCATATCTATATCCTTATGATATGGTTTCCAACCTGTATACAGTATTCTAAACGAGGCCTAACTTTTGATATATGCAGAGGTATAATTAGCTCTTTTTCCTTATATGTTATATTTCTCCTAATCAACCCAAAAATGTGATTACCCTTTGAAGCTGCAACACCACACTGCTCTGAAACTTTCATATCAGCAATTATTGTTACTCCTAAGTCCTTTTCTTTTACAGTAGTACCCAGAATAGTATCTCCCATTTTATAGTTTACATTCAAGTTCCCATGTCCTGTATGTAGGCATTTTCATTTCCCAAAATTGAACAACATCTGCCATTTCTCAGACCATTTCACTAATCTGTCTAGATCATTTTGTAAATGTTGTTTATCACCATCAGTATTAACCTTTCTAAACAGTTTTGTGTCATCCGCAAATTTCAGTACGTTACTTGTTATACTGTCGTCCAAGTCATTGATATATATTAAGAATAATATAGGTCCTAATGCTGATCCTTGAGGTACCCCACTCAAAACCGATTTCCAATTTGAAACTTCTCCATCTACTACAACTTGTTGTCTTCTGTCAGTCAGCCATTGTTCTATCCAGTCATTTATGCTATCCCCGATACCATGGGCTTTTAATTTAAGTAGTAATCTTTGATGTGGCACTTTGTCAAAAGCTTTCTGAAAATCTAAGTAGATAATATCTACTGGCGATCCCACGTCTATCCACTTAGTGATTTCTTCCAAAAAACATAACATATTTGTTAAGCATGACCTCTCTTTAAGGAATCCGTGTTGAGATGAATTTAATAATTTATGCTTAACGAGGAAGTCCACCATATGGTCTTTAATTAACCTTTCTAATAATTTACAAATCACTGACGTTGAACTCACTGGTCTGTAATTCTCTGACTTATTTCTCGAACCCTTTTTAAATAATGGTATGATGTTTGCTTCTTTCCATTCAAACGGAACAACTCCCTCTTTTGATGACAAGTTGAATACTCTTGCAAGTGGTATACTGATTTGTTCTACTGTTTCCATTAGTAATTTTGGAGGAATCACATCCACTCCCGGTGATTTGTTATCCTTCATTGCCTTTATTTTCTTAGCTACCAATTCTGGAGTTACAACTAACGGACCTAAATAGTCAGATTTAGCCCCCTGAATTTAGCATCAGCAACTGGTAATGAACTAATATCTTCTTTGGTAAACACTGAACTGAAGTAACCATTTAGGTCTTCCACCATTAGAAACCCCTGTGATATTATATTTCCAGCACTGTCTTCTAGAGGTTCAACCTTGTCTTGTACGTTTTGTTTACTCCTGACATATGCATAAAAACTCTTGCTGTCATTTTTTATGTTACATGCTAGTTTTTGCTCATAGCTTCTTTTAGATTGTCTGATTTCAGTTGTAGCTGCATTAAGTACCTCTTTGTATTTTGCATAGTCTTCTTCCTTTCTGGTACGCCTATAAACCCTCCACATAGTTTGTTTTAGCATTATTTTTCTAATAGCCTCTTTTGACAAGTGTTTCTTTCTACACCGTTTTCCTTGTTTTTGGAAGGGAACAAATTTATCGATGATACTCTCAATTTCATATTTTAGAATATTCCAACATTCAATTGTCGTCTTATTCATCAGCATGTTATTCCAATCTAGCTTTGCTAAGTATTTTCTCATATCTTTGTAGTTACCTTTGTGGAAGTTTCTCTTGCACGTTTTCTTATTTTTACTTTCTGATTTTACATTGATGTCAAAATGTATTTGATTATGGTCACTATTACCCAATGGTTCAAATATTTTTACATTGTCCACTAATTCTTTTTGTGATGACAAAACTATATCTAATACATTTTCTCCCCTGGTTGGTTCTAGTACGTGCTGAGTAAGAAAGCTATCCTGGATTAAAAATAGAAATTGTTGGTCCTCAATCCCTGTGCTCTCTAGAGAATTCCATTGTATGTGTCCATGGTTAAAATCTCCCATTATGATGCATTCCCCTTTACTAACTTCTTTTATAGCGTTTTTTATTTTTGTGTTGTCCTCTTCGTTTATGTTTGGACTTCGGTAAACTAATCCAATAGTTAATTTTGAATTTCCTGAAACAATTTTGCACCAAACAGCTTCATCGCAATCTGCTTCCCTTTTTAGTTTTATTTCATAAGCCTGAATAGATTCTTTAACATATAAAATAACTCCCCTGCCCCTTCTTCCTATTCGATCTTTCCTAAACATTACATATCCTGTCAGTCCTAATTCAGCATCTGTTATATCTATGTTGGCCCATGATTCAGTTATTCCAATTATGTGAGGGTCAATATCTTCTACCATAATGTTTAATTCGTTTTTCTTATTTACTATGCTCCTTGCATTTAAACATACGCATCTATAACCTTTTTTAGAGATGTTTAGATATAGTTTTGTCCAGGCTTGTTAACAATTGCAAGTGCATTTGAATGCACATTCAAATGCCTCCATGAAATTGTAAATGCATTTGCATTTGAATGTGTACCTTAAGCATTTGCATTTGACTGCAACTCAAAAACATTTAAACATACGCATCTATAACCTTTTTCTTTTAGTTCCTGTGTTTTGTGTGTAGGCATTTACATTTCCAAAAATTGAATAACATCTGCCATTGTTCAAACCATTTAACTAATTTGTCTAGATCGTTTTGTAAACATTTATCACCATAATTTTTAACCTTTCTAAACACTTTTGTATCATCTGCAAATTTCAGTTTGCTGCTTGTTATATTATCATCAAAGTTATTGATATATATTACAGTGTATATACTAATACTGATCCTTGTGGTACCCCACTCAAAACTTATTTCCAGTTCGATACCTCCCCTTCTACTACAACACGCTGTCTTCTGTCAGTCAGCCATTTTTAATTTAAGCAGTAATCTTTTATGTGGCACTTTGTTGAAAGCTGCTGAAAATTTAAGTAAATAATATCTACTGGTGATCGTAAAATATTTGTTAAGCATGACCTCACTTTTAGGAATCCATGTTGAGATTGATTTAATAATTTATGTCTAATAAGGAAGTCCACTATATGGTCTTTAATTAATAATTTACAAATCACTGATGTCAAATTCACTTTTGACAAGTGTTTCTTTCTAGACCGTTTCCTTGTTTTTTTGAGGGAACAAATTGATACTCTCAATTTCATATGTTATTCCAGTCAAGCTTTGCTAAGCATTTTCTCATATCTTTGTTTACCTTTGTAGAAGTTTCTCCTGTATTTTTTTTCCTGATTTTACTTTGATGTCAAAATGTATTTGATTATGATCAATGTAACCCAATGGTTTATGTATTTTGACATTGTCCATTAATTCATTTTGTGAAGACAAAATCAGGCTTGTTAACAAATGCATGTCAGCACATTTGAATGCAAATGCAAATGGTTAACTTGATTCAAATGCAAATAACATTTTCCAGGAACACATTCAAATGCAAATGTTTTGGGGTCGAACTCAAATGCAAATGCAAATGTTTTGGTTACACATTTGCAAATGCTTTTGAATTAATTTCAAATGTCTTGGCTTTTTATTAACATTTTGTTTTATTTGGAAAAAAAACAGCATAATGCATTACTTACTTCAGCCTGTATGCCCACTGGGAGTATAGGCCATCGACTGTGGTCCTCCACTCTTTTCTGTTTGTGGCCATTTTCTCCGTTTCTTTCCCGGTGCATCCGATCTTCTTTCGTTCATTTTCGGTGTCTCTGCCAGGTGTTTCTCGGCCTTCCTCTTTTTCTCTTCCCTTGAGGGTTCCATGTAAGCGAATGTCATGTGATGTTTGTTGCTAGTTTCCTCAGTGTGTGTCCTATCCACCTCCGTTTTCTCTTCTTTATTTCGTTTTCTACTGGCAGTTGTTTGGTTGTAATGTATACAAACACATCATTAATTTATTTAATAAATACAATAGTACATTATTGTAACCACTAAGTACCACTACATGAACATGTAACCACTAAGTCCCACTACATGAACATATCTGTAGAGTCATACACTGAGTCACACAGTTTCAGGCCTGCAGAGGTGGTGGAAATGGGAGCGAGGAATAGACAATTGATAGTTTACTGGGAACCATGGCAGGGAATGAAAGGCTAATCATTCAGGTAGGCCAGAATGGAAGGGGAACCCAAGACAATAGACTGTCCACTGGTGGGGTCACTGGGAAGATAACCTGGTGGATAATCACAGCTACCACTAATCACTCACTCTGGTTTTAAATGCATTGTATTTACGGCTGGCATTGCTAGTAATGTTTACTCCCCTACAGAGCTATCACCCCAACCCACCCCAACAGTGCCAACACAACACAAGGGAGTCATTTGTCTGCATTGTTTCATTGAACAGGTAATCTATGAAGCCTTCAACTTATAGACAAGTTGGTCTTTTCATGTTGTATGAATAACAGCTCAGCTGTTGATTGTTGACCAAAGAGCATGTTGTGAAAGTGGATTCACAGGTCAGACAATGATTTCATAACCTGCTGAGATTATGAAATACAGAGCACTTTTTCCAATGACATGTTGTCAACTCGTGAAAATGAATCTAACAATAACAATTATTCAAAGAATTACGCATGCATTTGATTGTGCATTTGACAAATCAAATGTTTTTGAGTTGCAGTCAAATGCAAATGCTTAAGGTACGCATTCAAATGCAAATGCATTTACAATTTCATGGAGGCATTTGAATGTGCATTCAAATGCACTTGCAATTGTTAAAAACCTGAACAAAACTATATCTACACATCTCTAAAAAAGGTTATAGATTCGTATGTTTAAATGCAAGGAGCATAGTAAATAAGAAAAACGAATTAAACATTATGGTAGAAGATATTGACCCTCACATAATTGGTATAACTGAATCATGGGCCAACATAGATATAACAGATGCTGAATTAGGACTGACAGGATATGTAATGTTTAGGAAAGATCGACTAGGAAGAAGGGGCGGGGGAGTTATTTTATATGTTAAAGAATCTATTCAGGCTTATGAAATAAAACTAAAAAGGGAAGCAGATTGCGATGAAGCTGTTTGGTGCAAAATTGTTTCATGAAATTAAAAATTAACTATTGGATTAGTTTACCGAAGTCCAAACATAAACGAAGAGGACAACACAAAAATAAAAACGCTATAAAAGAAGTTAGTAAAGGGGAATGTATCATAATGGGAGATTTTAACCATGGACACATACAATGGAATTCTCTAGAGAGCACAGGGATTGAGGACCAACAATTTCTATTTTTAATCCAGGATAGCTTTCTTACTCAGCACGTACTAGAACCAACCAGGGGAGAAAATGTATTAGATATAGTTTTGTCATCACAAAAAGAATTAGTGGACAATGTAAAAATATTTGAACCATTGGGTAACAGTGACCATAATCAAATACATTTTGACATCAATGTAAAATCAGAAAGTAAAAATAAGAAAACGTGCAAGAGAAACTTCCACAAAGGTAACTACAAAGATATGAGAAAATACTTAGCAAAGCTAGATTGGAATAACATGCTGATGAATAAGACCACAATTGAATGTTGGAATATTCTAAAATATGAAATTGAGAGTATCATCGATAAATTTGTTCCCTTCCAAAAACAAGGAAAATGGTGTAGAAAGAAACACTTGTCAAAAGAGGCTATTAGAAAAATAATGCTAAAACAAACTATGTGGAGGGTTTATAGGCGTACCAGAAAGGAAGAAGACTATGCAAAATACAAAGAGGCACTTAATGCAGCTACAACTGAAATCAGACAATCTAAAAGAAGCTATGAGCAAAAACTAGCATGTAACATAAAAAATGACAGCAAGAGTTTTTATGCATATGTCAGTAGTAAACAAAACGTACAAGACAAGGTTGGACCTCTAGAAGACAGTGCTGGAAATATAATATCACAGGGGTTTTTAATGGCGGAAGACCTAAATGGTTACTTCAGTTCAGTGTTTACCAAAGAAGATATTAGTTCATTACCAGTTGCTGATGCTAAATTTCAGGGGGCTAAATCTGACTATTTATTTCCGTTAGTTGTAACTCCAGAATTGGTAGCTAAGAAAATAAAGGCAATGAAGGATAACAAATCACCGGGAGTGGATGTGATTCCTCCAAAATTACTAATGGAAACAGTAGAACAAATCAGTATACCACTTGCAAGAGTATTCAACTTGTCATTAAAAGAGGGAGTTGTTCCGTTTGAATGGAAAGAAGCAAACATCATACCATTATTTAAAAAGGGTTCGAGAAATAAGTCAAGAGAATTACAGACCAGTGAGTTTAACGTCAGTGATTTGTAAATTATTAGAAAGGTTAATTAAAGACCATATGGTGGACTTCCTCGTTAAGCATAAATGATTAAATTCATCTCAACATGGATTCCTTAAAGAGAGGTCATGCTTAACAAATATGTTATGTTTTTTGGAAGAAATCACTAAGTGGATAGACGTGGGATCGCCAGTAGATATTATCTACTTAGATTTTCAGAAAGCTTTTGACAAAGTGCCACATCAAAGATTACTACTTAAATTAAAAGCCCATGGTATCGGGGATAGCATAACTGACTGGATAGAACAATGGCTGACTGACAGAAGACAACGAGTTGTAGTAGATGGAGAAGTTTCAAATTGGAAATCGGTTTTGAGTGGGGTACCTCAAGGATCAGTATTAGGACCTATATTATTCTTAATATATATCAATGACTTGGACGACAGTATAACAAGTAACGTACTGAAATTTGTGGATGACACAAAACTGTTTAGAAAGGTTAATACTGATGGTGATAAACAACATTTACAAAACGATCTAGACAGATGAGTGAAATGGTCTGAGAAATGGCAGATGTTGTTCAATTTTGGGAAATGTAAATGCCTACATACAGGACATGGGAACTTGAATGTAAATTATAAAATGGGAGATACTGTTCTGGGTACTACTGTAAAAGAAAAGGACTTAGGAGTTACAATAAGCGCTGATACGAAAGTTTCAGAGCAGTGTGGTATTGCAGCTTCAAAGGGTAATCAAATTCTTGGATTGATTAGAAGAAACATAACATACAAGGGAAAAAAGTTAATTATACTTCTTTATAAAGCAATAGTTAGACCTCATTTAGAATACTGTATACAAGCATGGAGACCGTATCATAAGAAGGATATAGATACGCTTGAATGCATACAAAGGAGAGCAACTAAAATGATTCCAGAATTGAGAGACCTTAGTTATGAAGAACGCCTGAAAGAATGTGGTTTAACAACTCTAGAGACAAGGAGGTTAAGAGGAGATCAGATTGAAGTTTTTAAGATATTGAATGGATATGAAAATATTGATAGAAATATGTTTTTCTCACTCAAGAAGGATAGCAGAACTAGAGGACATGAGGTAAAATTAGTAAAGGATCAATGTAGATTGGACATCAGGAAGCACTCGTTCTCACAGAGGACAATAAATGAATGGAACAAATTGTCTACAGATTGTGTAACTGCTAGCAGCATGAATATGTTTAAAAACAAGGTTGACACATATCTCAGGAGGGCAGGTTATAAGTAAATGAACATTGTTGGACTCTCGGTAAGCTAATGGCTTCCTTGTCCACTTGCCATCTGGGCCTTTGGCTTGGATGGCAAATCTTGTTAAATCTTGTTAAATCTAATACATTCTACAGATATATAAATGTTTGGTCCTCACCCCCTGTACTCTCTAGAGATTTCCATTGTATGTATCTGTGGTTAAAATATCCCACTCCCCATTACACTTTTCCATAATAGACTAAGTTACTTTAAAATACTGCCTGTAATTGAATTTTAACAAAATCTGTTTCTTAATATATATCTATACTGTAATAAGTTTATGTATAATATATACGTAATAGCAATACTTATTCTAATCAGTATTCCATGATTTTTCAGACAATTCACAATTTTGGTGCACAAAATCAAACCATGGCTGCTCCAAGATTCTGCTGCTAAAATTTGTAAAAGCAAACTAAGAAATAGCACAAATAACTGTGTTTATATTATTAAAAAAAAATTTAAGATCAGCATGTTTGTGCTGAAGTGTTGATGTATGTCTGCTGTACAGGGCAAGCCAGTTGGTACACCAGGGCCGTCGGCATACTACAGAATCATCACAGATCACAAAGTGGCCGGCATGTTTGCTGCCCCGACTGCCATTAGGGCAGTGAGGAGAGAGGTAGGACACCATTAGGGCAGTGAGGAGAGAGGTAGGACACCATTAGGGCAGTGAGGAGAGAGGTAGGACACCATTAGGGCAGTGAGGAGAGAGGTAGGACACCATTAGGGCAGTGAGGAGAGAGGTAGGACACCAATGTTGCCATGTTGTCATTCCAAACAATGAACCCTTCAGTTAAACACTCAGCACAGAGTAAACTAACGTAAGAGAAAGAGCGCTTGGTGTTACTGTTTCAAGCCATTCTTTGTGGGAAGCTTTGATCATCAGTTCATATCATGAGAACATGTTTACTGTTGAGTTAATGCAAGGGAGACCACAGTAATGTTCTAGTTACATGTGGGGCACTGTGGCGTTGTGGTTAGAACATTGAACTCAATCGATAGAACCCGGGTTTGAATCCTCTTGCTGCCATTTCAGAACTTCTGTTTCATTGCTCCAGTTCACTCAGGTGTATTAATAAGTACCTGGCAACAGACAGAGGTGGGTATGTGAATGAATAGTCTTCATGCAGTAATTGCAGCATGGCTGAATGCTTCCCAGAGAAGTCAAATTGGTTTTGGAATGAACAGGTCTGCCAGGGGGTGAAGTGTAAAGGACTTTGAGCAGTCCTACAAACCAGATACTGCGCTGTATATGAACTTACCTTGTTTTACATCATGTATATATTCAGCTAATGTTATAACTGGTTGCTCTTTCTTTTGCAGGATCCTAACGGTGATGCCGGCAAAGATTTCAAATTCCCACAGTAAGCATATTGAATGTTCAGAAGAATACAGCAGACAAATTTAATAAAAATCAAAAGTGTATTCTATGTCCTGAAGATTTGTTTATCATCAAACCAAATTTCACATACACTTAACATAAGTGGCACATTTTCTGCCAACACTAGGTAAATCTACGTGTCTGGAAGCCATTTTTTTATACATCCGTTAAACAAGATTTCCATCATAAGCTGTTTTGCTTATAATAAAATGTTGAAGTCTAAAATGTGTTAATGCTTTCTTTGGAATTATAACTTATTTTTAATGGAAATGACTTGATTTACCTTAAAAGCATAGGCCATAGTGACCCCTCACTGTCCTCTGGGAAGTTGCACCCATCCATTCCATTCTATTTATGGCATGCTGCTCTGCTGTCAATAGCAGGAGCCCAGTATCATTCCTGATGTGGTCACTCCATCTCTTCAGTGGTTTTTCTCTCTTCCACTGTCCTTTGAAGTCCTGTTTGTATGCTTGCTATGTTTGTATGTTATCTCTTTGCATACCGCAAACATGCCCAAGCCACCTTAATGTTCTGTGTCTGATGACATCTGTGATAGATTCAGGGTAAAGGTGTCCTGTCTGATCTTGATATTTTATAGTCTGTCCACCCTGGTAACACCTCTAATAGCCGACAGGCAGTGCATCTCAAAAACCTCAAGTGATTTAATCTCCTGTGATCGTAGCATCCAAGCCTCCACACGATATAGGCAGTAAAAGGGCTCCATATAATCTGGTTTTCAGTCTTGTTGCAATGCTTTTGTTGGAAAATATGCCATTTCTGTGTCTACCAAAGGTGTCGATGCTACTAACCTCTTTCTCTCTCTCTCTCTCTCTCTCTCTCTCTCTCTCTCTCTCTCTCTCTCCCTCTCCCTCTCCCTCTCCCTCTCCCTCTCCCTCTCCCTCTCCCTCTTCCTCTCCCTCTCGATTAAAGAAAGCTAACTGTACAAAATGCTGGTTTCATGTTTTGCTATACACACACACACCTGGAGGCCATATATCATACCACCACAGCAAAGAGAGTAATTGGCCTGATAACTCTGCATTGTTACAGTGAGCAATCTCCTGTGATCGTAGCATCCAAGCCTCCACACGATATAGGCAGTAAAAGGGCTCCATATAATCTGGTTTTCAGTCTTGTTGCAATGCTTTTGTTGGAAAATATGCCATTTCTGTGTCTACCAAAGGTGTCGATGCTACTAACCTCTCTCTCTCTCTCTCTCTCTCTCTCTCTCTCTCTCTCTCTCTCTCTCTCTCTCTCTCCCTCTCCCTCTCCCTCTCCCTCTCCCTCTCCCTCTCCCTCTCCCTCTTTCTCTCCCTCTCGATTAAAGAAAGCTAACTGTACAAAATGCTGGTTTCATGTTTTGCTATACACACACACACCTGGAGGCCATATATCATACCACCACAGCAAAGAGAGTAATTGGCCTGATAACTCTGCATTGTTACAGTGAGCAGATATTTTTCTGAAACCTTAAAATTTTCTGCTTATAATCTTCATGTTGTTTAAATAACAGCTCAACGACTGTCTGTACATGGTCTACTGCTCTCTGGCTTTACCAACTGACCACATGTAAGGTGACTTGGTAGCACATTCGTAGTTGGAATAAGATTCTCAAAAGCATGAACCCCATAATAATATGAAGGTAAAATTATTTTCTTAAATGTGAACCCCCTCTTTTAAAAAATGTGAACCCCCTTCTCAAAAGCATGAAACCTCCCCTCTAAAGCATGAACTCCAACAATATGAAGACAATAATATTTTCATCAATGTGAACCCCCTTCTCAAAAGCATGAAACCTCTCTAAAGTGTGAACCCCCCTCTTAAAAAGCATGAACCCACCAATAAAATGAAAATAATATTATTTTCATATTATTATGAAAATAATATTTTCATATTATTGGAGGTTCTAGGTTTTGCCAGGGAAGGGGTTAACGATAATGGGGCTCACATAAAAAGGGGGTTCATATTTTTGGAAAAAAAAACTGTTCACAAAAATGGGGGTTCATGTCATGCCTGGACATAATTGTTGTGCCTTCTGCATATCTGATGTCAAAGCTGAGGTTGGTATCTACCTTGAACTCCTTGCATACACTCTTCAGGATTGCCATGACAAACTCCAGGAACAAACTGAACAAGATAGGTGATACAATACAACTCTATCTCATCTCGCTCCTATTTCCACTCTGAACTGTTCTGTCAGTTGACCATTGATGACGACTGCACATTCAACATTATCACACATAGCTTCAATTAACGATGTAATCTTTAGACCCAGCCTAATAGCCCTCAACATTTTCCACAATGCCACTTTCCAGATAGTAAAAAATGCAGCCTTGATGTCCACAAAATTGAAATACATCGCTTTGGTGCTCTATCCCTCTGATCTGTCGCACAATGAAAATAGTATCTACTGTCCCTCTGTTTATGAATCAAATATAGTCAGTTCGATTCATGGTTCCTCCATCTGGTGAAGTCCATGTTGCTTTCACAGTGTTGAAACACTGTTAGTAATGACGAGGTCATTTATGGAACAAAACTGCAGTATCTGTCATTCACATGCCCGGCCCAAACTTTTCAACAACTTCTGGTCAGGAAGAATGTTCGTCATCACCCACTTTTGCATTGAAATCTCCCTAAACCTGTAGTTCTTCACCCTTTTGGACAGCACTGATCTTTAACTGCAGCATATCCAGGAAGTCTTGGTATTATTAATCAGAGAATGGAAATATAAAAATAGATAAATTAATAATTACTTATTGATGTTGATGAAGAAGCCAACTTATGCATTATAATTTTGTGTGAAACAAACCTTCTTTGTAGTCTGTGACACCTGCGTGTGCAGTCTGTGAGACCTGAACTGATTTCTTGTTGAAATTAGACAAAACTAATTGCGACATTCACAGTGTACAAACATTTGCTGTTTCTAGCTTCCGATATTTCTTTCTGGCTGGCGAATACTGTGATCATGAGACAATGGACTATGCAGAGCAGCACTTCCGAGTCCCATGTCTAGACAACTGGTGGCAGACAGGTAACTGAAACTGTCCCGTGTCTAGACAACTAGTAGCAGACACGTAACTGAAACTGTCCCATGTCTAGACAACTGGTGGCAGACAGGTAGCTGAAACTGTCCCATGTCTAGACAACTGGTGGCAAACAGGTAACTGAAACTGTCCCATATTTAGACAGCTGGTGTCAGACACTTTATTGAAACTGTTCTGTGTCTAGTTAGTTGGTGCATACATGTAACTGAAACAGTCCTGCATCTAGACAACTGGTGGCACACAGGTAATTGGAACTGTCCTGTATCTAGACAACTGGTGGCAGACAGGTAAGTGGAACTATCCCGTGTCTAGACAACTGTTAGCAGACATGTAACTGGAAATGTCCTGTGTCTAGACAACTGGTGGCAGACAGGTAACTGGAACTGTCCATGACTGGACAACTGGTGGCAGACAGGTAACTGAAACTGTCCCGTCTCTAGACAACTGGTGGTAGACAGGTAACTGGAGCTGTCTCATGTCTAGAAAACTGGTGGCAGACACTTTATTGAAACTGTTCTGTGTCTAGTCAGTTGGTGCAGACACGTAACTGAAACTGTCCTGTGTCGAGACAACTGGTGGCAGACAGGTAACTGGAAAGTCCCATGTCTGGACAACTGGTAGCAGACAGGTAACTGAAACTGTCCCATGTCTAGACAACTGGTGGCAGACAGGTAACTGGAACTGTCCCGTGTCTAGACAACTGGTGGCAGACAGGTAACTGGAACTGTCCCGTGTTTAGACAACTGATGGCAGACAGGTAACTGAAATTGTCCTGTGTCTAGACAATTGGTGGCAGACAGGTAACTGAAACTGTCCTGTGTCTAGACAATTGGTGGCAGGCAGGTAATTGAAACTGTCCTGTGTCTAGACAACTGGTGGCAGGCAGGTAACTGAAACTGTCCTGTGTCTAGACAATTGGTGGCAGACAGGTAACTGAAACTGTCCTGTGTCTAGACAACTGTCACCTGTCTGCCTAGTCTCCTCACGTCGATGTTTTACAGCTGATGCATACGGAAGCTAATGGTGCGAAGACTCGATTTGGTGACTTAGTACAATACAATAAAATAAACTTTTATAGCACAGAAATTGTTGGGAACTAAAGCTCAGCATCACATCAAAGCTGAGCTGTTAGGCAGTCTCTCATTGATGTACAACTTCAAGTCATCAACAGTTAGATGAGCGCTCTGAGGAGCCTAGGTGGAAAAGCAAAGAGAAAGAGGTAGTTTTGCGGCGATGCTGGATCATTATTATATATTATTATATTTCCTGCTGACTGTTAATAGGAAGTGAGTTACACAGAATTGGTGTAGCAACTAAAAAAGCGATAGTTCTACATCATAACTCTGGGGACAAAGCATTGATAGAACTAGTTGATCAAAGTTGCTTGGAGTGAGCAGTGAATATAAATATGCTGGTTGCTTAGATGAGAGTGCTCGACACAATTACACAGGTTTGGAATATTATGTGAGATAGAGAAGGCCGAATAACCATCGTTGACAAACAATTTTGCAAACAGGGAACTTTTGTGATATCAATGAGAGCAACATCACAAAGGGTCAGATGTATGATTACTGTAGTTTTCTTGATTTGTCAAAGGTGACACATTTGTGGTTGTTTCAGAAACAGGTTCAGCAATAACATCGACCTGTGTTGGTTTGGGCACTGATCTGGACCCTCCCCGGGGTGTTGCTGGAAGAGCTGTACCAGGGTGGAATGGTATGGGCAGTTCCAGTTTCAAGAAACATCAACAAAAGCCAACATTATTTTATATATATATATATATATATATATATATATATATATATATATATAATATATATATATATTTTTATGCAACCAACGACGCAAGCCAGGTGTAAGGATATGAAAAGGCCAAATAAATGACGTTTATTAAGAGTATGCCTAATGGCATATTGTTCCGATTAAAAGCATGAAGTGTGGACCCTGTAACATGCGCCAAGCATGTGGCTGAGCCTCATACAAAGCCGCCTGGACACAATGCTCCCAGAGCCCACACTTCGACATAGCAATACAGTACATGTAGTGATATTCATACAACACAATACAATTCATGGCATCATCACCAGCACATTAAAACATTACCCAATACCGACAATACTCGACACAAACCTATTTGCATATACTGCATTACTGGACTACACTACTTGCTAAGATTCCTACTCTATATATTTTTGTAACCTAAAAGGTGGGGCCATAACGCCACCGTTCACCGAAAACTGTGAACACCCCCACCAATCTGCCACCCCCTTACACGCAAGTAGCAATTTAGTATTCAAGAAAACCTAATATATTTTTTGAATGCGTCTGAAGTCCACCTGCCTGCCGCCCGTATCTGCGCATCCGAATCGCCTCTTGAGGCTGCTGCAGTCGCAGCCCCAATGCGGAAGCTGTGGCCCTTAAATGCGTTGGTGTCATACCCACAGAAGCGCAGCAGCTGCTTCAGTGACGCATCAAATTCAAACCTTAACATGGGCAAACCATCAGGGTAGGCGAACAGTGGCGCCGGTACGACACCCCTGACACTGATAAATTCTCGTAAAAAACGAGCCGGATAAAGCTCTGTGCCCGGTATGCCCTTACCAGCGACTTGCAGGGAGAGGGGACCTTGCATGGCACTATGTTTAAATCGTCGAAACGATATGGTGATGAGATCGCCAGACAACAACACATCGCCTAAACTCAAACACCCACGTACCCTACAGCGAGACCGAGGCACCATCTCCCCAACCCGCAAATAAGCTTTGAAGGCAAGTACCATCATCGCCCTAAGCATTAAACACTTGTAATGTGACGAGAAAACGGTGGGCATGGCAACTACCAGACGGGAAAGAATCTGTAGGGTGACAGGCAAGCGGACATCAGGAACGGCGCCCACATTGCGTGCGCCGGCTAACAATTTAGTAACAAGAAAAGCATTAGAAGGGTCAGGAAACCCATTAACCTTGTGGAAATAAGACACAGCTGACACCGTAGACACAATGGATGATGGAGCCAAACCTAGAGCAAATAGATGCGCAATAAACAGCAATATCATATGAACTGAAACTGGCAAACACAAGGGAACACCTAACGAACCATAAAATATGTGTGTGTATTTGGGCATTTCCACACTACATTTGTACATGTTCAAACATTTTAATTAACTGACTAGAACTACCTTGATTGTTTATAGATTAAATACTTATACCTTATGAAACCCACATGCACCAGAGACACAGTTAAATGATTTTGTTAGAAGAAAGTAACTTGAAATCGGCTTTGATTAAAACTTAACATGGAAGAATATGATGACTTGATATGTCTATGCACACAATCGCCAGGTTTATGTTCTATTCAAATGATTAATATCATTAAGTGAACATAAAATAATACTCTTACTGTGTGGTTGTCACCCTTAGAAGCGATTCTCTGTTCATTGATATTGTTTTTTAATTTGATATACATTTGTAATAGCGTCTGTCAATGAAATTATGAACATGAAAGTTATAAATTTATGTATTAGAGACACAAGTTTTCATATTTGCAGTCCTTACTGTAGATAGTAAGCTAACAGTAAAACTCAACTTGGTTTGAGATAAGGAGGTTTTCATGACATGTTTAAGAACTGATTGGCTTTTATTGTATTTTATGCTTAGTAAGTCTACTGTGCACATTGTGTTTTCAGTAAAGGTTTTGCGGTCGGAAGATCACTCTGAGGCAGATGTTGAGGAGCTTGGAAGCATCGTTGTAAAGTATGTGCTACAAATTAATTTAAAGGAAACGCATGTTTTCAAGCATCACAATTGAAATTTTATTAGTTGTAGTAATGTGAGAGTGGTGTGTGACATACTGGAGAGTCTACAGCTGGGTGGGGTGTTTGTGTAAATGTGCAATTGTAGCTATGTAAGTGGTGTGTCTATAGCTGGGTGGTTTGTTTGTTTGTGTAAATGTGTAATGGTGGCTATGTAAGTGGTGTGTCTACAGCTGGGTGGTGTGATTGTGTGTGTAATGGTGGCTGTGTAAGTGGTGTGTCTACAGCTGAGTGGTGTGTTTGTGTGTGTAATGGTGGCTATGTAAGTGTGTGTCTACAGCTGGGTGGTATGTTTGTGTGTGTAATGGTGGCTGTGTAAGTGGTGTGTCTACAGCTGGGTGGTGTGTTTGTGTACATGTGTAATGATGGCTGTGTAAGTGGTGTGTCTACAGCTGGGTGGTGTGTTTCAGACTGCCTCTGCCACCTTCAGCCTTCAGCACTCTGTGGAACAATGAAGATGGTTTCAAGAAGCTTTACTTCTCTACATTTCCAGTAAGTCTCTTGGTTGTATGTAGCTATTGGCCAGAACTTATTTGGCTTCCTCAACTACAAAGCACCTCAGCACACAGGAAATGGTTTTAGTGCAACTATTAGATGAGAGGCAACTATTAGATGAGTGCAAATCATTGCACTCCTCCGGTACCTGATTAACTGTCTACTGCACTGTTGGGGTCAATTACACCAACAGACTAATCAATATATATATATATATATATATATATATATATATATATATATATATATATATATATATATATATATATATTTATATATATATTCAGCCATGATGCAATTCATTATTCATTCAAATATCCACCTCTTTCTGTAACCAGGTATCATTTATACAGAGTGAACTGTGGCAACGTTGGATGAACCAAACTGCCAAAGTTTTGAAAAGGCAGGTATAGGATTCGAACCCAGGTACTCTCGATTTATAGTCCGACGTTCTGACCACTAGGTCATCATGCCCCTGTAATGGGTGCACTCAACAAAATGAAGCAGATATTATGATCGTTTTATACGAAAATAGGTGTACCACTACTAATTGTTACCAATACTGCAAGATGATGATGCAGTGACCAACATGTCTGAAGTACCTGTACTGATGGTCAGAATGGTCATGGCGGTGGTCGTAAATCCTATGCAGCCAAACTGACCGTAAGACCACACTAGTGTGCCCCGCTATTCATCTGGAGCCTTTTGGCTCCCAACATGTCTTCCTGCGTTTTGGCACCATACACATGCATACCATGTTGACACCACAATGAGTGTTTCTGTATGGTCATGTTGACACCGCAATGGGTGTTTTTGTATGGTCATGCTAACACCACAATGAGTGTTTCTGTATGGTCATACTAACACCACAATGAGTGTTTCTGTATGGTCATACTAACACCACAATGAGTGTTTCTGTATGGTCATACTAACACCACAATGAGTGTTTCTGTATGGTCATACTAACACCACAATGAGTGTTTCTGTATGGTCATGTTGACACCACAATAAGTGTTTATGTGTGGTCATGTTTAACAAGATTTGCAATCCAAGCCAAAGGCCCAGATGGCAAGTGGACAAGGAAGCCATTGGCTTATCAAGAGTCCAACAATGTTCATCTACTTATAACCCGTCCTCCTGAGATATGTGTCAACCTTGTTTTTAAACATATTCACGCTGCTAGCAGTTACACAATCTGTAGACAATTTGTTCCATTCATTTATTGTCCTCTGTGAGAACGAGTGCTTCCTGATGTCCAATCTACATTGATCCTTTACTAATTTTACCTCATGTCCTCTAGTTCTGCTATCCTTCTTGAGTGAGAAAAACATATTTCTATCAATATTTTCATACCCATTCAATATCTTAAAAACTTCAATCTGATCTCCTCTTAACCTCCTTGTCTCTAGAGTTGTTAAACCACATTCTTTCAGGCGTTCTTCATAACTATGGTCTCTAAGTTCTGGAATCATTTTAGTTGCTCTCCTTTGTATGCGTTCAAGCGTATCTATATCCTTCTTACGATATGGTCTCCATGCTTGTATACAGTATTCTAAATGAGGTCTAACTATTGCTTTATAAAGAGGTATAATTAACTTTTTTCCCTTGTATGTTATGTTTCTTCTAATCAATCCAAGAATTTGATTACCCTTTGAAGCTGCAATACCACACTGCTCTGAAACTTTCGTATCAGCGCTCATTGTAACTCCTAAGTCCTTTTCTTTTACAGTAGTACCCAGAACAGTATAGTTTACATTCAAGTTCCCATGTCCTGTATGTAGGCATTTACATTTCCTAAAATTTAACAGCATCTGCCATTTCTCAGACCATTTCACTAATCTGTCTAGATCGTTTTGTAAATGTTGTTTATCACCATCAGTATTAACCTTTCTAAACAGTTTTGTGTCATCCGCAAATTTCAGTACGTTACTTGTTATACTGTCGTCCAAGTCATCGATAATATATATTAAGAATAATATAGGTCCTAATACTGATCCTTGAGGTACCCCACTCAAAACCGATTTCCAATTTGAAACTTCTCCATCTACTACAACTCGTTGTCTTGTGTCAGTCAGCCATTGTTCTATCCAGTCAGTTATGCTATCCCCGATACCATGGGCTTTTAATTTAAGTAGTAATCTTTGATGTGGCACTTTGTCAAAAGCTTTCTGAAAATCTAAGTAGATAATATCTACTGGCGATCCCACGTCTATCCACTTAGTGATTTCTTCCAAAAAACATAACATATTTGTTAAGCATGACCTCGCTTTAAGGAATCCATGTTGAGATGAATTTAATAATTTATGCTTAACAAGGAAGTCCACCATATGGTCTTTAATTAACCTTTCTAATGATTTACAAATCACTGACGTTAAACTCACTGGTCTGTAATTTTCTGACTTATTTCTTGAACCCTTTTTAAATAATGGTATGATGTTTGCTTCTTTCCATTCAAATGGAACAACTCCCTCTTTTAATGACAAGTTGAATACTCTTGCAAGTGGTATACTGATTTGTTCTACTGTTTCCATTAGTAATTTTGGAGGAATCCCATCCACTCCCGGTGATTTGTTATCCTTCATTGCCTTTATTTTTTTAGCTACCAATTCTGGAGTTACAACTAACAGACCTAAATAGTCAGATTTAGCCTCCTGAAATTTAGCATCAGCAACTGGTAATGAACTAATATCTTCTTTGGTAAACACTGAACTGAAGTAACCATTTAGGTCTTCCGCCATTAAAAACCCCTGTGATACTATATTTCCAGCACTGTCTTCTAGAGGTCCAACCTTGTCTTGTACGTTTTGTTTACTCCTGACATATGCATAAAAACTCTTGCTGTCATGTTTTATGTTACATGCTAGTTTTTGCTCATAGCTTCTTTTAGATTGTCTGATTTCAGTTGTAGCTGCATTAAGTGCCTCTTTGTAATTTGCATAGTCTTCTTCCTTTCTGGTACACCTATAAACCCTCCACATAGTTTGTTTTAACACTAATTTTCTAATAGCCTCTTTTGACAAGTGTTTCTTTGTACACCGTTTTCCTTGTTTTTGGAAGGGAACAAATTTATCGATGATACTTTCAATTTCATATTTTAAAATATTCCAACATTCAGTTGCGGTCTTATTCATCAGCATGTTATTCCAATCTAGCTTTGCTAAGTATTTTCTCATATCTTTGTAGTTACCTTTGTGGAATTTTCTCTTGTACGCTTTCTTATTTTTACTTTCTGATTTTACATTGATGTCAAAATGTATTTGATTATGGTCACTGTTACCCAATGGTTCAAATATTTTTACATTGTCCACTAATTCTTTTTGTGATGGCAAAACTATATCTAATATATTTTCTCCCCTGGTTGGTTCTAGCACGTGCTGAGTAAGAAAGCTATCTTGGATTAAAAATAGAAATTGTTGGTCCTCAATCCCTGTGCTCTCTAGAGAATTCCATTGTATGTGTCCATGGTTAAAATCTCCCATTATAATACAATCCCCTTTACTAACTTCCTTTATGGCGGTTTTTATTTTTGTGTTGTCCTCTTCATTTATGTTTGGACTTCGGTAGACTAATCCAACAGTTTATTTTGAATTTCCTGAAACAATTTTGCACCAAACAGCTTCATCGCAATCTGCTTCCCTTTTTAGTTTTATTTCATAAGCCTGAATAGATAACTCCCCCACCCCTTCTTCCTATTCGATCTTTCCTAAACATTACGTATCCTGTCAGTCCTAATTCAGCATCTGATATATCTGTGTTGGCCCATGATTCAGTTATACCAATTATGTGAGGGTCAATATCTTCTACCATAATGTTTAACTCGTTTTTCTTATTTACTATGCTCCTTGCATTTAAACATACGCATCTATAACCTTTTTCAGAGATGTTTTTTGGATGATTTAATATTGGTTTATCTGTGCTAGTGGCCTCTTGTTCTGCTTGAGAGACCTCTAGGTAACCCCCCTGCACTTCTAGTTTAAACAATGTTTACTTCCAAAAATATTTGCCATTGTACCCATGTTACTATCTACTGCTGCTGAAAGTTTGTCCGTGAATACTGCCGCCCCCTTTCCACTTAGATGAAGCCCATCCTTCATGTACATATCAGCCCTCCCAACAAAACTTCCCCATAAATCCACAAATCCAACTTCCTCTTCCCTACATAGCTTCTGGACTAACATGTTAATTGCCATCCCCCGACAATTTTGATATTTGTGACTCCTCCTGCCCATTACAGGTAAAATCCCTGACAGTATTACCTGCTCATCCCGCGTCTGTTATAGTGTTCTAACCAACTGCCTATATTTCCTAACTATGGCAGTTGTACCCTCCCTCTCTACGTTATTTGTCCCTACGTGTACTAAAACAGATCCACTCTTACCCGAACCTACAATGTTTTTTACCCTCTCAGTTATCGCCTCTATTTTGGCTCCAGGCAAGCAGACCACCACATCATCTCCCTTGGTTAAGACTCTGTCGGTCTTCCTAACTATCGAATCCCCCACAAACACCCTCGCTCTCTTCCTCACTCCATCTATCACTGCTGCAGAATAACTCTTCCGTTCGATCCCTTCCATCACATTCTGTCCTGACCCCTTCCCTCCTGTCTCCCCCACTTCCCACTCCTTTGCTCTTGTCTCTCCCACTCCCCTCTCTTTCACTCCAGTTGTTTTCCCTCCCGTCTCCCCCACTCCCTTCTCCTTCCCTCCTGTCTCCCCTACTCCCCTCTCCTTCACTCCGGTTCCCTTCCCTCATGTTGACACCACACCGAGTGTTTTTTTTCTCCAGGTTCTAAACAATTTTAGTTGCGCACATCAGACGGCCACATACATGGTAGCAATAATCACTGTGTTTGACAATGAAAAGAACAGTGAAGATAGATATAACAGTAAACCATAAAGAATATTAGTGAATGTAAACATAGCTTAAAATGTATATAGACTCTAAAAGTCTAGAAGATTTGATAAGTAAATTCTGAGTGGAAATTTTGAAATCTAATGCTAAAGCAGGTATGGCCCACCAGGGCCAACCTTACTGAAAATTTGGATGCCTAAAAATGTGGCTTGTGCCGGCCCCTGCAATCCCTCCTCTGGGGTATTTATACACCCAGTTTACCAAATTCAGACACCATCACTAGAGGCGCTGTGATTGCTTAAATTTTTGGTCAACTTGTTAAATCCACCCACTGTCTCAACCACTGGATAATGACATCTGCCAGCACTTCCTTACCCAGTTTGCAAGTTAAACTTTTGAACTCTTGAAGCTGGGCCAAATCCAGAATTCCCAGTGCTTGCTCTCAGTTCCCTAATTACGTTGACCTCCGAGGTCACAGCAATTTAGCAAATGTCAGGATGAAAGAGCCACACACTGTCTTCGATTAAGGGAAGACTGAAGGGTCTAAACATTACCATCTATCTTTGGCACTATATGGATTTTGTCAATATCCACTTGGGTGGTTTAAATATAAACTTTTCAAAACCTGCTTTTCTGTTGCTAATCTAGGCTTAATACACCTGTAAATCGATTAAACGCTGTGATGATTTAATGATTTAGTAACATTACCTATTAAAAACTAATTAAATCAAACTGGCATATACTTTACAAAGGGATTATTTCATTGCTCAGCTGGAAGTGCACAAGATACTGGAATTTTGTGGAAAAAAGTGGAAAATTTGACAGTTGCCCAATCTTGACTAACCACTGCTACATATCTGTAAATACACCTATTATATAGCAATGAAAGCATACATTTATTATATCATCACATTTGTCCTTAGCTCTAAATTAAATCAATCAATGTTGCATCCGACGGCCTTCGATCGCTGTCATATGTGCTTGCTGCGTCTCACCAGTGTCCATTTCTTAGAACTGTCTGGTGCTTATTGCCCAATAAATATTTCAGACCTCAGTATAATTTAAATTTGACCAGAATCTCCCACTTTTAGAACAAATTCTGAGAAAACCACCAGCATGATAATTCTTGATTGTATTGGAAATTGTTTGTTTTTGTGAACTCTTAGGTGCATTGTCCCAAGGTCATGACTATTGTTTCCTTTTAATAAAGTTACTGCAATATTACTGAAGTCAGCTGTTGACTGATTTGCCCCAGGGTTACTATGACACAATGGATGCAGGGTTCCGTGACAAACAGGGTAACATTGCCATCACAGCCAGAGTAGATGACGTCATCAACGTGGCTGGCCACAGACTGTCTACAGGACAACTCGAGGAGGTAACAACACCAAACACCCTTGAAGAAATGGGTGACACTGTTGTAGTGTTCATGCATCAAGGGATGGATGCCATGTTTATAGTGTTCATGCTTCAAAGGATGTTTGATATGTTTATAGTGTTCATGCTTCAAGGGATGGGTGACATGGTCTTTGTGTTCATGCATCAGGGGATGGGTGACATGTTTGCAGTGTTCATGCATCAAGGGATGGGTGACATGATATTTTTGTTCATGCGTGAAGGGATGGGTGACGTGGTCTTTGTGTTCATGCATCAAGGGATGGGTGACATGGTCTTTGTGTTTATGCATCAAGGGATAGGTGACATATTTAGTGTACATGCTTCAAGGGATGAGTAACATGATCTTTGTGTTCGTGTTTCAAGGGATGGGTGACATGGTCATTGTGTTCATACTTCAAGAGATATGGATTACATGGTAATTGTCATTGTGTTCATGCTTCAATGGGACATCCCTTGATATATGAACCCACAAGTAGAGTTGAAGTAGTTGTGTAGTTTTTAGACATAAACATATATACAATATTTATACATGGATGTTCTTGTTTGAAGTCTGTGGACAAATGATGATCAGGTTAGAATGATGTTGCTACGAGCAACCATTACTTGTGTGTGCTGCTCCCTGCAGGCAATGTTGGAGCATGGCGCAGTGGCTGAGGCAGCTGTCATCCCTGTGCCTGACCCACTGAAGGGACACGTACCGCTTGGTTTCTATGTCCTCAAGTCAGGTATACTGCCCTTGAATTACCTTGACAGTGGGGTCATGAATATACTTTTTTTTTATTGAATTGAATTTATTCAACATAAACATATATACACTGTACAAGGTGCAACAATGCATAAGATATCTCAATTGAACCAAAACCTAGCAATCAGGATGCTGTGAATACATAAAATCTAAACAATCAGTTTACAAATATGTTGTAAGGAAACGTATTAAGTTATAAAACTTATATTTTGCATTCCCTATTAATAATTTACAATCTTATTTCTTAAATTAAATAATCACAATTGACTAGTTTTACAGTTTTGCAACATTTACTTATAAGTTGCTAAGTATACTGGATATTAGAGTATACATAGGCACACATCAACCAATATATAGTACAATGTACAGAGATAGGCACGTATAAAAAAATACTAAATTGATGTTTATTTTCACTTGTGTGTTATGATGTTCAAGGTCATGTTGAGGTTGACTCCATATTAGGACATCGTTAAGAACATACAGTTAGATTGGATTAAAACAGCATTGATATCAAACTCACTTTATAACTGATGTCTTCTTCAGGACTATATTATATAACTACAGGTAACTCCATATCGGATATCATTTGTTTCTGGTTGTGTGCAATTATATTCCTAGTTCATGAAAAAATATGTTTATTTACACGTCAACATTCCTGTATTTTTATTTGTTTGTTTGGCTAGTACCATGTTTGTGTGGCTGGTACCATGTTGATGCTTACATTATTTATACAACTAAATAATTAAGCTTGTTCATCCTTGATGCTCTGTGCACCAGTATAGTACCAAACACTGCCAATCTTGCTGTGTTGTGCATGTAGAAAAGTAACAAATATGTGAAACTGGCCTAATTGGCATACATATTACACACTACATAGTCAATCATCAGATATGCTGATTTCTGTTTTATCTGATGATTGTTAAAGAGGTAAATAATATGGAAAACCATGACAGACCTTGTATTGTTTCAATAATGTGATGTAACATTGTGATGACTGCAGGTGTATCTGTGGATGAGGAGCAGTTGGAGACTGAGATCGTGTTGGCCGTGAGGGAACATGTTGGACCAGTCGCTAGCTTCCGCTTAGCCATTGCTATAAAGAAACTGCCAAAGACACGTTCGGGCAAAGTGGCCCGCAAAACAATGGCCAGTATGATCACACGAAAGCCGTACAATGTAAGTAACTTTCATCATGTTTCTGCATGTTCGAACGGCTTTATTGTTCTTTCTGTAAGATGCAGTTTGGTTTCTTCTTTTTTTTAGTATTTTCTTTAAGTAATATTTGGCAAGGAAGAATTTGTATTAAAGTATTTTTACCAAGTAGTTAGTGAGCATCTGTGATTCATTAGAACGTATCTTACTTAGTGGCTCCCATATCTAGATGCACGAGGCAGTCAAAGCACTCCACTTGGATCAGTCAACAGTGGACACCACTCCATCTTCTGTTAACCAGCTGTAAGTCGCAGTCGACCATCTGGCGCCAGTTCATGCTCGGCATCCTCTCCTTCTCTGAACATTATTTTGGTGTCCATCATAAGGCTTGGTGGGCAGGTCTGTTAGGTGGGAATATCATGACATGGCCAAACCAGCTCATGCATCATTTGCATATCATTGTATTGATGAGGCAGTTTAACTCACGGTCGATGATTCCTTGGTTGTTGATGAAACTGCCAAACTATGTGAAGTTATTTACTGCTTCCAATTTGTTCTGATTGATAAAAACATCTTTGGGTGGTTGTTGATGCTCCTATGTCCACGTCTTATTCACTGATGACAGGTCCCAACCCCTCAGAATATTTGCTGACTGACTCTACGAGATATTGGAGCGATAAATGCTGTCTGAGCATCTTACATGTGTAAATATATCTTGTATGAAAGACAATTATAGATGTGCATGCTCATGCTAATATGTATGGCCATGGTTGTTTGAACTAAGTCATTTGATTTAAATTGACAGTTTAAATCAATCCACAAAAATCTTATTGATTTAATTTTGTTATAAGACCAAAAAAAGTGATGTCCTTACATGTGTCTCAGCAAAGTTATGCTTTCTAGTACAAAATAAAATAAAAGACTGTCAAAACCTTGTAACTCCTAACCTCACTGTAGAGACAATTGTGTAATAACAATGGTATCCTACGAAAAATTAACCAAATGAATACTTATTATAACTTTGTGAAGTTATAATAAAGAAGAGAGGCATTATGATGCTTTGGTAGTTTCTTAATTGGTTTTTATCTTAGTTTTAGGTTTGAGCTCATACAGGGATGAAAAATGGTTTGTTTTTTATTTAAATAGATTTTTTGAGTGATTTAAGGAAATTATTTCATTACAGGCCTTGACATCAATACTGGCCCACTGGCCCGGCACCTTTTTTGAGGCTGTTGGGCCAGTTCAGGCCACACGTTTCCATATTTTGTGGGCCAACATAGTTTCAGATAGTTTTTATCCCATTAGTCACAGCCACAGGTCATTGTGTCAGTCGCTTGTCCTTGCCATCCACCCCGGCGCTACACTTAAACATAATCTTCATCTCATATGATTTTGTGTTGTTGCTTCATATAGTTCCCACCTTGTTTTGATATGTACGAGCCTCACAAAAAGTCCGCACGTCGTTGCTAGTAGCGACGTCATGCGGACTTTTTGTGAATTGTGGACACCTATGTTTTACTAGGGTTGCACCGTGTTACCAGTATAATATTGGTATATCACAGCATTTTTTTTCTACGCGATACACCTTCGAATACAGATTTCATATAAACTGACAGGTTCACGGACTGTCCGCTAGATGTCATGACAGCGCCTAACATATTTTCCAGGACCCGCTAGGGTGTGGATAGCTAAGTTTACCATAACTTTGTACTTCAGTCAAACCTTTTTTGGGGGCCAGTAACTTTTAACATCTACTGGCCCAACAGGCCACTGGGCACAAAAGCTTAATGTCAAGGCCTGTCATTATTAAATCATCATGCAATATAGTCAGTGTCAGTAGTTCACTGAATAATTTGGATTTTAATGTTCCCGCTGGACCCACACAGCATTAGATCATTTGAGTTTAACAAGATAAGATCATCATAAGATAATTTTTTGGTGGTATATATATGGTCGAATCCCATGAAACATTGACACATGATGTTTTTGAATACTGCTAATAAATGTTTAGAAACTGTCTGTGGTCTTGTACATGTAGTGCATGGTGTGATCTTTAATGCCATATACAATTGTCCATATGTGAGACATAATTTCTGCTCTGGTTCATGTATAATCTAATAGTGTCCCTTTGGCCAATTTTTGCTGTTTTTTCTTACTTTTCTTCTAATTCATTTACCTGTAAGACCAGTGTTCACAAACATAAAATACACTCATTATGATTGAACCATCAACTTTCGGTGATTTCATTGGTACCAACTTGTCAGATTTCTACGATTATTTTTCCTTTAGCAAATATTTCGTCTGCCTTACTAATCCCAAAATTAGGACTGCTGAAAATGGCAAAAACCGTTGGCACAGATAATGAATTTTGTATCTTGTTTAACCTATGATTTGTATAATAGCAATATACACTGAAAAATTGTATGACATATGAAATGAATTGATCAAAAAGAAATATCAGTTATAGTTAATCAAAACGTCTGCCTTATGAATCCATTAAGAACAATCATAACTAGCACATCATCTGAACAGATTGAGTTCAAGCAGCTCCAGTTTTATGTTAGGACCTGTTCTGCAGTGTCCATTAACAAGGTACAGAGAAAGTGGCTGGATCGTAAGTCACTGTGCTTCTCCCAAGTCTGGCGCTACGTGGGATCTTAAGTCACCTTGCTTCTCCCAAGGCTGGCTCTATGTGGGATCTTGTCACCTTGCTTCTCCCAAGTCGGGCGCTATGTGAGATCTTAAGTCACCTTGCTTCTTCCAAGGCTGGCTCTATGTTGGATCTTAAGTCACCTTGCTTCTCCCAAGTCTTGCGCTATGTGGGATCTTAATTCACCTTGCTTCTCCCAAGGCTGGCTCTATGTGGGATCTTGTCACCTTGCTTCTCCCAAGTCTGGCGCTATGTGAGATCTTAAGTCACTGTGCTTCTCCCAAGTCTGGCTCTATGTGGGATCTTAAGTCACCTTGCTTCTCACAAGGCTGGCTCTATGTGGAATCTTAAGTCACCTTGCTTCTCCCAAGGCTGGCTCTATGTGGGATCTTAAGTCACTGTGCTTCTCCCAAGTCTGGCTCTATGTGGGATCTTAAGTCACCTTGCTTCTCCCAAGTCTGGCTCTATGTGGAATCTTAAGTCACCTTGCTTCTCCCAAGGCTGGCTCTATGTGGGATCTTAAGTCACTGTGCTTCTCCCAATTCTGGCTCTATGTGGGATCTTAAGTCACCTTGCTTCTCCCAAGCCTGGCTCTGTGTGGGATCTTAAGTCACCTTGCTTTTCCCAAGGCTGGCTCTATGTGGGATCGTAAGTCACTGTGCTTCTCCCAAGTCTGGCTCTATGTGGGACCTTAAGTCACCTTGCTTCTCCCAAAGCTGGCTCTATGTGGGATCTTAAGTCACCTTGCTTTTCCCAAGGCTGGCTCTATGTGGGATCTTAAGTCACCTTGCTTCTCCCAAGGCTGGCTCTATGTGGGATCTTAAGGCACTGTGCAAACAGAAATAAAACATTGCATTACCTGGAATATTGTTTACCTAAAAGTATTGCATTGCAGTAATACACAGGCATATACACTATATATATATATATATATATATATATATTATAAATATATACACACACAAATACATATGCACAGTATATGTATGTTTATGTAGGTATGTATATGAAAAAAACATAGGTACATACATACATACATATATATATATATATAATGTTGGTGATACACGCATGTACATGTAACCTACCCTATAAGTTGTCTTCAGATCCCCGTCACCATTGAGGATGCAAGTGTGTACACCCACCTCGAGGAGGTTCTACGCAAGAAAGGCTACGATCCGCTACCTCCATCAGTAGAAAGTGGATAACTCTTGCACATACAGGCCTAAATTAGTTTGCCATGATGCTTCTGTTTTTAATAATTGTTATAATAACATAGTTAAAGTTAATTTTTTATGAAGGTATGAAATAATTATTTAAGGTATAAATATTTAATTAGTGGAATGTAAAATGTATTTTGAAAAAGGGTTAAGTTGTATGTATTGCTTTATTTTCCATTTTGCTACTAAACTAATAATATGTGTAGTATCGATAAATGCATACTCTGGTTTTTTTATTTTCATATGTAAATTTTGGGTCATTAACATAAGTTGTGTGCCATAATCAATGTGGTTTATAACATTAATAAACATTACCAGGTAGTAACACACTATGTACATCTTACTCAAGATGTTTTTATTTTTAATAATAAAACACTATTTACAATGTTTTTACTTATTTGCTCTGCTCATGAAGAGGTAGAATATATATTTTGAAGAAATAATTATTTCTTTCCCTTCTGTTGATTTGTATTAGTGGTAACTAGAATGCCTGCCCATCCTTAGCGACCGGCTAAATCAATGCCTACCCATTCTTAGCAACCGGCTGAAACAATGCCTACCCATCCTTAGCGACCGGCTAAATCAATGCCTGCCCATTCTTAGCAACCGGCTGAAACAATGCCTGCCCATTCTTAGCAACCGGCTGAAACAATGCCTACCCATCCTTAGCAACTGGCTGAAACAATACCTGCCCATCCTTAGCAACCGGCTGAAACAATACCTGCCCATCCTTAGCGACTGGCTGAAACAGTACCTGCCCATCCTTAGCCACCAGCTGAAACAATGCATGTCCATCCTTAGGGACCAGCTGAAACAATGCCTGCCCATCCTTAGCAACTGGCTGAAACATAGCCTGCCAGTTGGTTTATCAGTCTGTCAGTGTCTCACTTCCAGCTGAAACAATGCGTAATGATTGGTCTGTCAGACCAACAGTCAAAAAAATTAGATGTCAGGAGATAATCAACTCTGCACAGCCAATTAATCCAACGGGAAGACTAATGAATACCAAAGGAAAATCATTCATTCAATATATGAAACTCGTGTTATGTTTGACTTAATTGGCCTTGTGTGCTGGGGACAATGACTCACCTAGATTTGTCTAAACAAATCTGATATATGGCACCAACATTGTTAAATTGGTTTCAATAATGATTTTGAAAGATGTAAATGATTATTATTAATTCATTGTGTAATACCTAAAGGGGTGGGCATCAGGTAAAAGTGCAGATTGACTTGCGTTCTAGTAACGTTGTAACAGGATTGTGAGAGTACATGGAACCTTCGTTGTAGTAACACTATATCAGGATTGTGAGAGTAGGGGAAGGCAGTGTTAGTTGAGCCATTTTTTTATGTATAGGGCACAATCATATTCATAATTCAAAATTGTTTTTACTCACATAAATTATGATTATTAGTAAATAATTTTATACCAAGATAATATATCTAGCATGCATATTTAATTATATATAGTTGATTCAAATAGAGTTGGTAAATGCTTTATTTGTATAACTTACGTAAGCCTTGTACAAAAAATTCATAACAACTCAGCCAACTCTAACAAGCCAACTCTAACAAGTCTACATGCTTCATTAATAAGTTAACACAGTTAATATAGACATATAGGCCAATCGCAACCAGTGTACCTAACTGCTAATATGTTGCCCTGTAGCTATCAGATGTACCAATTTGCTCGGAAAAATTAATTATTTGATGTTTTTTGGGGTACGTAACACTCGTGTTCGTTCTTTAACCGCTGCTCAACTAACCCTCCCTTGGGCCTTGGGTGGTTCAACTAGCCCCATTTCGACAAATAAGCTTATTTAATTAACTTCTCATTAATGCACGAAGTGATATAAGTGATCTTCTTCTCTGTGCATAGGTAAACCATTTGTAGATGTACAAATAATAAAGTCTGGTCACATGCTTTGATAGTTTACACACCAGCAGACATTAATCACAATTACCAAAAGTTTCAAAAAACATCAAAAACATACTTTTAGCTCACATCTTCTGGCCATTGTGACAAATGGCACTTATTATACATCAATCGTGTTCTAATAACATGTTCAATCACTGGGTGGTACTATGTAACTGTCGCTGCTGTAGTTTCCTGGGAAACGTGGGTGGCTCAACTAACCCACTGGCTCAACTAGCACTGCCTTCCCCTACATGGAACCTTCATTGTGGTAATGCTGTAACAGGATTGTGAAAGTACATGGAACCTTCATTGTAGTAACATTGTAACAGGATTGTGAGAGTACATGGAACCTTTGTTGTAGTAACATTATGTAATGTGACACAACTTCGTTCTTGCAGTGATGGTTTATCATAGCATTTAATAGATTAGCCCCACTGAGCATGGTTTTTGATAGATTAGCCGCACTGAGCATGGCGTTCTATAGATTAGCCCCACTGAGCATGGCGTTTGATAGATTAGCGCAACTGAGCATGGTGTTTGATAGATTAGCCCCACTGAGCATGGTGTTTAATAGATTAGCGCAACTGAGCATGGTGTTTAATAGATTAGCGCAACTGAGCATGGTGTTTGATAGATTAGCCCCACTGAGCATGGTGTTTAATAGATTAGCACCACTGAGCATGGCGTTTGATAGATTAGCGCAACTGAGCATGGCGTTTGATAGATTAGCGCAACTGAGCATGGTGTTTGATAGATTAGCCCCACTGAGCATGGTGTTTAATAGATTAGCCCCACTGAGCATGGTGTTTAATAGATTAGCACCACTGAGCATGGCATTTGATAGATTAGCGCAACTGAGCATGGTGTTTGATAGATTAGCCCCACTGAGCATGGTGTTTAATAGATTAGCACCACTGAGCATGGTGTTTGATAGATTAGTGCCACTGAGCATGGTGTTTGATAGATTAGCCGCACTGAGCATGGTGTTTGATAGATTAGCCCCACTGAGCATGGTGTTTGATAGATTAACCACACTGAGCATGGTGTTTGATAGATTAGTCGCACTGAGCATGGTGTTTGATAGATTAGTGCCACTGAGCATGGTGTTTGATAGATTAGCTGCACTGAGCATGGTGTTTGATAGATTAGCCCCACTGAGCATGGTGATTTATAGATTAGCCCCACTGAGCATGGTGTTTGATAGATTAGCTCCACTGAGCATGGTGTCGTTCTCTGTGATCTCTCGAAGACGTGTCAAGTCTTTGGCTCACAAGTCCCAAGTGTACTTAGTAAATGTCAGCCAAAGACTTGAGAATTCAAACTGAAACTTAAGGACACTAATAAATACCTAACCCAAATTTATCAGTGCCAGTTTGTTGATAGCAGGACAGTAGTATGGCCCCAGGGTTGAGGCCTACTTGTGTAGCTAACTGGCTACTCAGAAATTGCTTGTGCTGGTGTTGACTGTACGGGTCACAATATGAAAGCATAATTACATAGACAGTAGGGTGTCTCTGTAGTTCATGTGTGGGATATATGCACCAACTACTGCTCCAGCGCATTCACTAGTGGTCTCCACTGTCTAATGTCATCACTACATGTATATAGACAGTAGGGTGTCTGTGTAGTTCATGTGTGGGATATATGCACCAACTACTGCTCCAGCGCATTCACTAGTGGTCTCCACTGTCTAATGTCATCACTACATGTATATAGACAGTAGGGTGTCTGTACAGTTCATGTGTGGGATGTATGCACCAACTACTGCTCCAGCGCATTCACTAGTGGTCTC
The DNA here is from genome assembly GCA_033239005.1 of Lamellibrachia satsuma. Classification (NCBI taxonomy): domain Eukaryota; kingdom Metazoa; phylum Annelida; class Polychaeta; order Sabellida; family Siboglinidae; genus Lamellibrachia; species Lamellibrachia satsuma. Next base: position 342,730 of record BSQZ01000009.1, read on the forward strand.
CACTGTCTAATGTCATGACTACATAGACAGTAGGGTGTCTGTATAGTTCATGTGTGGGATGTATGCACCAACTACTGCTCCAGCGCATTCACTAGTGGTCTCCACTGTCTAATGTCATGACTACATAGACAGTAGGGTGTCTGTGTAGTTCATGTGTGAGATGTATGCACCAACTACTGCTCCAGCGCATTCACTAGTGGTCTCCCCTGTATTATGTCATGACTATATAGACAGTAGGGTGTCTTTATGGTTCATGTGTGGTATGTATGCACCAACTACTGCTCCAGCGCATTCACTAGTGGTCTCCACTGTCTAATGTCATGACTATATAGACAGAAGGGTGTCTGTATGGTTCATGTGTGGGATGTATGCACCAACTACTGCTCCACCACATTCACTAGTGGTCTCCAGTGTATTATGTCATGACTATATAGACAGTAGGGTGTCTCTGTAGTTCATGTGTGGGATGTATGCACCAACTACTGCTCCAGCGCATTCACTAGTGGTCTCCACTGTCTAATGTCATGATTATATAGACAGTAGGGTGTCTGTGTAGTTCATGTGTGGGATGTATGCACCAACTACTGCTCCACCACATTCACTAGTGGTCTCCACTGTCTAATGTCATGATTATATAGACAGTATGGTGTCTGTGTAGTTTATGTGAGATGTATGCACCAACTACTGCTCCAGCACATTCACTAGTGGTCTCCCCTGTATTATGTCATGACTATATAGACAGTGTGAGATGTATGCACCAGCTACTGCTCCAGCGCATTCACTAGTGGTCTCCACTGTATTATGTCATGACTATATAGACAGTAGGGCGTCTGTGTTCATGTGTGAGATGTATGCACCAACTACTGCTCCAGCGCATTCACTAGTGGTCTCCACTGTCTAATGTCATGATTATATAGACGACAGTAGGGCGTCTGTGTTCATGTGTGAGATGTATGCACCAACTACTGCTCCAGCGCATTCACTAGTGGTCTCCACTGTATTATGTCATGACTATATAGACAGTAGGGTGTCTGTATAGTTCATGTGTGAGATGTATGCACCAACTACTGCTCCAGTGCATTCACTAGTGGTCTCCACTGTATTATGTCATGACTATATAGACAGTAGGGTGTTTGTATAGTTTATGTGTGGGATGTTTGCACCAACCACTGCTCCAGCGCATTCACTAGTGGCCTCCACTGTATTATTGTGTGGGATGTATGCACCAACTACTGCTCCAGCGCATTCACTAGTGGTCTCCACTGTCTAATGTCATGATTATATAGACAGTAGGGTGTCTGTGTATTTCATGTGTGGGATATATGCACCAACTACTGCTCCAGCGCATTCACTAGTGGTCTCTGCTGTCTAATGTCATGACAAATATGGAAAGAAATGTAACTGTAATTGCTCTGACACACACATTAATTTTATTTCACATCACAAGAACGAACTGAATCTTTCTGCTACTAAAACAACAGTTAACAACACACAACAATATATATATATATATATATATATATATATATATATATATATATAAATACATTTCTCAACCATTACAGTTATGTTTGTGAATATATAATGCACTGGTCTTAATAAATAATACAAAAAAAACAACAGCACCTGACATTCTGACCACAGGGCAACGGCAGGTCAAGAAGAACCATAGTTACATGGACGGAATTCATCATAAACCTCACTAAATACTCTTACCGAATGTTCTAGTAATAAAAGCCACATTATGATACCCATTGCAAGATCACACTTCCCCAAACATGCAAGAAAAATCCTGCCTACATTTTGCATTCACTAAACTGGTGTAGCCTCATAGTTTTTCTTTTTAAAATCATTTACATATTAGACTGTTTTCAGCCAAACTAGTAAATGCAAAACATTGGTGACAGCCACCAATGAAATCATACACATGAACAGCATGATTCTGGCACATGAGTGCCATGCTACTGAGGTAACAATTAGGGGAGTCCTGCTTTCTGCATTTACTAAAGCAGTCTCTTGCTCAACCAAACTCATTTCTCAATCATGAGATTCATGAAATTATATTTTTCCCAAAATGAATATGCCCCATTCCTCATTAAACACATGGTTGATTTGTTTATCTTCATCACTTGGTTATATTTTGTTGATATTGTTACGACCAGTTCACTTGACATGATGGCTGCATTACATGGTACACCTCACAAACACATAGCAAGCACTGGTGCAACCAAGCCTACAACCTACACAATCAACACATTAAACATGACAAATCATTATCAATTAATGCCATACAAGGGATGCATTCAAGATTCAAAAGCCAAAGATGTACATCAGAAACAGTAATAATTTCGCATGGAAAAGCACTAATTGCACAATGAAAGCTAAATCTAACAAATGTCTTGATCATCCATTGCTTCCGTGCCAGTATGTCTGACTACCCACAACATACAGACCTGTCTTCATATATGAGTCTGCAAATCTTGTTTCACTGAAACATGGTCTGGTGTTACGAAACTGGTGACCCTAAATTTATACATAAAATATAATCACCAAGCGACTAATTTTAAAAACCATTATATTATGTAAGAATAAATTTTTCACAGATTGAAAATAACATTTCTTATTTAAACAAATCTACAAAGAATTGCATTGATTGTATTAATTTGCCTAACGTGATTTTAAGAAATTGGACAAACATTTATATATTCTGTAGTCCTCAAAAAGTTTTCATTTGTAGCATTATCAACAGTGTCGAGAATCTGGTGTAAATCTTTGTATGTTCATTGATGGTTGAAGTAATCATGTTAATTCAATCTGTGTAACTAGGGTTAACACAAAACTACAGAACATGACATACTTGTAAATTGTATGAAGTCTGAGAATAAAGCAATTTCAAGCACTCCTTAATAGTTTATATCATTCATGTGTGCCAAAATACAGATGCAGTTTAAATGTTAACATTCAAATAACAAGCACATTATCCAGTAGATGGCACAGCAATCAACTTCTTGGTGGCTATTAATACAATAAAATTGCCTTGGTGTGAATTAATATTTGATTGCCAAAATGTGGGGTTTCACAAATGCTGGGATTCTTATGTTGACATTGGAGGAACTGTCGGTTTTGGTGTAGTTCACTGGGAATAAATGCGCAGTGTTTGTCTGCAGCCTGCTGAAAGTTCAAAGGACATTTTCTTCTTTTGAGAATTCACAATGGCTTGCAGATACATATAAAAGTGTCAAAATCAGTAGCAATAACATTGACAAAACAGCCTGGCATTGATTTGTACACCAGAAACATTGTGACATTGCTAAAGGTTCATCTGCATGTCAGCAAAGCTGTAGAAGTTGTCCACTTGGCTGGCCGCCTCTTTCCCTGTGGCACTAACAAACACGAGACCAGTTAAATCCCGCTCTGTTAACAGGGCACTGTGACAAACCTTGCAGCAGTCAGGTCCGTTGTACTCCACACCAATGACAGGACCTGGAAAGGACAATGATATGAGGCAGGCAAAGAAAACAGAGATGAGAATTGTGGGATTAAGGGAGTAGGCTGGGATAAAGAAACACCTGCCCAAAGAAGGCGAAGGACAAACTGTGATGATTGAGAAAGGGCAGGTGGAGATACGAGAGGTGGGAGATTATGGCAGATGAGTGATACTGATGGAGCAGACAGGAAGTAATGGATGTGGCCTCGCTGCAAGGGGAACAGATGAGTGATACTGATGGAGCAGATAGGAAGTAAGGGATGTGGCCTCACTGCAAGGGAACAGAAGAGTGATACTGATGGATCAGACTGGAAGTAAGGGGTATGCCCTCATTGCAAGGGGACAGAGGATTGATACTGATGGAGCAGATAGGAAGTAAGGGATGTGGCCTCACTGCAAGGGAACAGAAGAGTGATACTGATGGAGCAGACAGGAAGTAAGGGATATGCCCTCATTGCAAGGGGACAGAGGAGTGATACTGATGGAGCAGATAGGAAGTAAGGGATGTGGCCTCGATGCAAGGGAACAGATCAGTGATACTGATGGAGCAGACAGGAAGTAAGGGATATGCCCTCATTGCAAGGGGACAGAGGAATAATGTTGATGGAGCAAATAGGAAGTAAGGGATGTGTCCTTGCTGCAAGGGGAACAGATGAGTGATACTGTTGGAGCAGACAGGAAAAAAGGGATGTGGCTTCACTGCAAGGGGAACAGATGAATGATACTGTTGGAGCAGATAGGAAGTAAGGAATATGCCCTCATTGCAAGGGGACAGAGGAGTGATACTGGTGGGGCAGACAGAAAGTAAGGGATGTGCCCTCATTGCAAGGGGACAGAGGAGTGATACTGGTGGGGCAGACAAGAAGTAAGGAATATGCCCTCATTGCAAGGTGACAGAGGAGTGATACTGGTGAGGCAGACAGGAAGTAAGGAATATGCCCTCATTGCAAGGGGACAGAGGAGTGATACTGGTGGGGCAGACAGAAAGTAAGGAATATGCCCTCATTGCAAGGGGACAGAGGAGTGATACTGGTGGAGCAGACAGAAAGTAAGGGATGTGCCTTCATTGCAAGGGGACAGAGGAGTGATACTGGTAGGGCAGACAAGAAGTAAGGAATATGCCAATATGATACTGGTGGGGCAGACAAGAAGTAAGGAATATGCCCTCATTGCAAGGTGACAGAGGAGTGATACTGGTGGGGCAGACAGGAAGTAAGGAATATGCCCTCATTGCAAGGGGACAGAGGAGTGATACTGGTGGGGCAGACAGAAAGTAAGGAATATGCCCTCATTGCAAGGGGACAGAGGAGTGATACTGGTGCAGCAGATAGCAAGTAAGGGATGTGGCCTCACTGCAAGGGGAACAGATGAGTGATGCCGTTGGAGCAGATAGGAAGTAAGGGATGTGCCCTCATTGCAAGGGGACAGAGGAGTGATACTGGTGGAGCAGATAGCAAGTAAGGGATGTGGCCTCACTGCAAGGGGAAGAGATGAGTGATACTGTTGAAGCAGACAGGAAGTAAGAGATGTGCCCTCATTGCAAGGGGAACAGAGGAGTGATACTGATGAAGCAGACACAAAGTAAGGGATGTGGTTTCACTACAAGGGGAACAGATGAATGATAATGTTGGAGCAGACAGGAAGTAAGGGATGTGACCTCGCTGCAAGGGGAACAGATGAGTGATAATGTTGGAGCAGACAGGAAGTAAGGGATGTGGCCTCACTGCAGGGGAACAGATGAGTGATAAAGTTGGAGCAGACAGGAAGTAAGGGATGTGGCCTCGCTGCAAGGGGAACAGATGAGTGATAATGTTGGAGCAGACAGGAAGTAAGGGATGTGGCCTCACTGCAGGGGAACAGATGAGTGATAATGTTGGAGCAGACAGGAAGTAAGTGAACTGGCCTCACTGCAGGGGAACAGATGAGTGATAATGTTGGAGCAGACAGGAAGTAAGGGATGTGGCCTCGCTGCAAGGGGAACAGATGAGTGATAATGTTGGAGCAGACAGGAAGTAAGGGATGTGGCCTCACTGCAGGGGGAACAGATGAGTGATAATGTTGGAGCAGACAGGAAGTAAGGGATGTGGCCTCGCTGCAAGGGGAACAGATGAGTGATAATGTTGGAGCAGACAGGAAGTAAGGGATGTGGCCTCACTGCAGGGGAACAGATGAGTGATAATGTTGGAGCAGACAGGAAGTAAGGGATGTGGCATCACTGCAGGGGGAACATACATGACAATGCAAAAAACAGTTTGTGTTTCGTATATCCAAGGTCGAATCATGACTGATATGAATGTGATAATGAAGTTCTACCACAGTACATAATGAAATCAGACACATGCTCAGCAAATTACCTACACATTTCATCATAGTTGTTCAGGAAATAATCCTGCTAATATGTTGGAAATGTTTTGATGACAACAGCAGTTCATTTGATGTCTATTATAGTGTAGTTTAACCACTTAATTAGTGCAGGTGCACCAGTACGCACTGCACTAAAGCTTGTCTTATAAACAGCAGTGCTTACCGTGTAGTACAGCTTTCTCGTAATTGTCTGATGTAAATACCCTCTGTGCGTCACTTGGATTCATCAGGACCTCTTTTGTCTGGACCATAATACACCCAGTCTGCAGTCACAACACATAACACAGCAGTCAACAAACTATATACACCAAGTCTGCAATCACAACACATAACACAGCATTCAACAAACTATACACACCCAATCTGCAAACACAACACATCAGTCAACACACATTCAGTCTGCAATCGTAACACATAAAACATCAGTCAACAAACTATACACACTCAGTCTGCAATCACAACACATAACGCAGCAGTCAAAAACTATACACATTCAGTCTGCAATCGCAACACATAACACATCAGTCAGCAAACAATACACACCCAGTCTGCAATTACAACACATAACACAGCAGTCAGCAAACTATACAATCACAACATGTACCACAGCAGTCAACACACTGTTCACACCCAGTCTGCAAACACAACACATCAGTCAACACACATTCAGTCTGCAATTGCAACACATAACACATCAGTCAACAAACTATACACACTCAGTCTGCAATCACAACACATAACACAGCAGATAAAAACTATACACATTCAGTCTGCAATCGCAACACATAACACATCAGTCAGCAAACAATACACACCCAGTCTGCAATTACAACACATAACACAGCAGTCAGCAAATTATACATACCCAGTCTGCAATTACAACACATAACACAGCAGTCAACAAACTGTACACACCCAGTCTGCAATCACAACACATAACACAGCAGTCAACAAACTATACATACCCAGTCTGCAATTACAACACATAACACAGCAGTCAACAGACTATACATACATCTAGCCTGCAATCACAACACGTGCCACAGCTGACAACACATTAAACACACCTGGTCTGCAATCAAAACAAGTACCACAGCAGACAACACACTGTACACACCCGGTCTGCAATCATAACATGTACCACAGCAGTCAACAAACTGTACACACCCAGTCTGCAATCACAATGCGTGCGACACAGCAGTCAACAGACTATACACACACCTAGCCTGCAATCACAACACGTGCCACAGCTGACAACACACTGTACACACCTGGTCTGCAATCAAAACAAGTACCACAGCAGACAACACACTATACACACCCGGTCTGCAATCACAACATGTACCACAGCAGTCAACAAACTGTACACACCCAGTCTGCAATTGCAACATGTACCACAGCAGTCAACAAACTATACACACCCTGTATGCAATCACAACACATAACACATCAGTCAACAAACTATACACACCCAGTCTGCAATCACAACACATAACACACCAGTCAGCAAACTATACAGACCCAGTCTGCATTCACAACACATAACACATCAGTCAACAAACTATACACACTCAGTCTGCAATCACAACACATAGCACAGCAGTCAACAAACTGTATACACCCAGTCTGCAATCATAACACATAACAAAGCAGTCAACAAACTGTACACACCCATTCTGCAATCACAAAACATAACACTGCAGTCAACAAACTATAAACACCCAGTCTGCAATTAAACACATAGCACAGCAGTCAACACACTATACACACCTAGTCTGCAATCACAACACAGCAGTCAATGCACTGTACACACCCAGCCTGCAATCACAACACGTGCCACAGCAGTCAACAAACTGTACACACCCAGTCTGTAATCACAACATGTACCACAGCAGTCAACAAACTGTACACACCCAGTCTGCAATCGCAACATGTACCACAGCAGTCAACAAACTATACACACCTAGTATGCAATCACAACACAACACATCAGTCAACAAACTATACACACCCAGTCTGCAATTACAACACATAACACATTAGTCAACAAACTATACACACCCAGTCTGCAATCACAACACATAACACACCAGTCAGCAAACTATACAGACCCAGTCTGCATTCACAACACATAACACATCAGTCAACAAACTATACACACCCAGTCTGCAATCACAACACATAACACAGCAGTCAACAAACTGTATACACCCAGTCTGCAATCATAACACATAACAAAGCAGTCAACAAACTGTACACACCCATTCTGCAATCACAAAACATAACACTGCAGTCAACAAACTATAAACACCCAGTCTGCAATTAAACACATAGCACAGCAGTCAACACACTATACACACCTGGTCTGCAATCACAACACAGCAGTCAATGCACTGTACACACCCAGTCTGCAATCACAACACGTACCACAGCAGTCAACAAACTGTACACACCCAATATGCAATCACAACATGTACCACAGCAGTCAACATACTGTACACACCCAATCTGCAATCACAACATGTACCACAGCAGTCAACACACTGTACACACCCAGTCTGCAATCACAACATGTACCACAGCAGGGGAACAGAGGAGTAATACTGTTGGAGCAGACAGGAAGTAAGGGATGTGGCCTCACTGCAAGGGGAACAGATGAGTGATACTGTTGGAGCAGACAGGAAGTAAGGGATGTGGCCTCGCTGCAAGGAGAACAGATGCGTGATACTGTTGGAGCAGACAGGAAGTAAGGGATGTGGCCTCACTGGAAGGCGAACAGATGAGTGATACTGTTGGAGCAGACAGGAAGTAAGGGATGTGGCCTCACTGCAGGGGGAACAGATGAGTGATAATGTTGGAGCAGACAGGAAGTGAGGGATGTCTGCAATCACATGTACCACAGCAGTCAACACACTGTACACACCCGGTCTGCAATCACAACATGTACCACAGCAGTCAACAAACTGTACACACCCAGTCTGCAATCACAACATGTACCACAGCAGTCAAAAACTATACACATTAAGTCTGCAATCGCAACACATAACACATCAGTCAGCAAACTATACACATCCAGTCTGCAATCACAACACATAACACATCAGTCAACAAACTATACACACCCAGTCTGCAATCACAACACATAACACATTAGTCAACAAACTATACACACCCAGTCTGCAATCACAACACATAACACACCAGTCAGCAAACTATACACACCCAGTCTGCAATCACAACACATACCACAGCAGACAACACACTGTATACACCTAGTCTGCAATCACAACACCTACCACAGCAGTAAGCAAACTGTACACACCCAGTCTGCAATCACAACACGTGCCACAGCAGTTAACAAACTATACACACACCCAGCCTGCAATCACAACACGTGCCACAGCAGACAACACATTGTACACACCCGGTCTGCTATCACAACACGTGCCACAGCAGTCAACAAACTATACACACACCCAGTCTGCAATCACAACCTGTACCACAGCAGTCAACAAACTGTACACACCCAGTCTGTAATCACAACACATAACACAGCAGTCAGCAAACTATACACACCCAGTGTGCAACCACAACACATAACACATCAGTCAACAACTGTACACACCCAGTCTGCAATCACAACACATAACACAGCAGTCAACAAACTATACACACACCCAGCCTGCAATCACAACACGTGCCACAGCAGTAAACAAACTGTACACACCTGGTCTGCAATCACAACACGTACCACAGCAGACAACACACTGTACACACCCAGTCTGCAATCACAAAATGTACCACAGCAGTAAATAAACTGTACACACCCAGTCTGCAATCACAAAATGTAACACAGCAGTAAATAAACTGTACACACCCAGTCTGCAATCACAACACGTGCCACAGCAGACAACACACTGTACACATCCGGTCTGCAATCACAACATGTACCACAGCAGTCAACAAACTGTACACAACCAGTCTGCAATCACAACAAATAACACATAACACACCAGTAAACACACTATACACACCCAGTCTGCAATCACAATATGTACCACAGCAGTCAACAAACTGTAAACACCCAGTCTGCAATCACAACACGTGCCACAGCAGTCAACAAACTATACACACACCCAGCCTGCAATCACAACACTTGCCACAGCAGTCAACAAACTGTGCACACCCAGCCTGCAACACAACATGTACCACAGTAGTCAACAAACTCATTCTGCATTAATACGGATTCATACATCATGTTATCAAAATTAAGAAACAGAAACACAAAAACAACACTGAGGAAACACAAAAAACCATTGAAGGTAATGGTCAATGGTAATGGTAAGTTCTTGTATTGTGTATACTCACTTGTTTGCTGTGTAATTCCTGGATGAAATGCTTCACACGATCCAACACATCTTCATCGTGAAAGAAGACGATGAGACACGGCTAAAATCAATTAAACCAGTGTCACACCAACAGTGTTCTCAGTGAGTATTGATGAAACCAGTGTCACATCAGCAGTGCTTTCAGTATACACGACTGTTAGAGTCTACTATTCAATAAAAGTATTGTATTTTATTTTACAGGTCACATTTGTTATGAACAAAATGTGAGATCAGTAAGTATACCTGACTGTTAGGAGCAGAAAAGTGAGATCATTATACATGACTGTTAGGAGCAGAAAAGTGAGATCAGTATACCTGACTATTAGGAGCAGAAAAGTGAGATCAGTATACCTGACTGTTAGGAGCAGAAAGTGAGATCAGTATACCTAACTGTTAGGAGCAGAAAAGTGAGATCAGTATACCTGACTGTTAGGAGCAGAAAGTGAGATCAGTATACCTGACTGTTAGGAGCAGAAAGTGAGATCAGTTTACCTGACAGTTTGATGCAGATAGTGAGATCAGTATACATGACTGTTAGGAGCAGAAAGTTAGATCAGTATACATGACTGTTAGGAGCAGAAAGTGAGATCATTATACATGACTGTTAGGAGCAGAAAAGTGAGATCAGTATACCTGACTGTTAGGAGCAGAAAGTGACATCAGTATACCTGACTGTTAGGAGCAGAAAGTGAGATCAGTATACCTGAATGTTAGGAGCAGAAAGTGAGATCAGTACACCTGACTGTTAGGAGCAGAAAAGTGAGATCAGTATACCTGACTGTTAGGAGCAGAAAGTGAGATCAGTATACCTGACTGTTAGGAGCAGAAAGTGAGATCAGTATGCCTGACTGTTAGGAGCAGAAAGTGAGATCAGTATACCTGACTGTTAGGAGCAGAAAAGTGAGATCAGTACACCTGACTGTTAGGAGCAGAAAGTGAGATCAGTATACCTGACTGTTAGAAGCAGAAAGTGAGATCAGTACACCTGACTGTTAGGTGCAGAAAGTGAGATCAGTATACATGACTGTTAGGAGCAGAAAGTTAGATCAGTATACATGACTGTTAGGAGCAGAAAGTGAGATCAGTATACCTGACTGTTAGGAGCAGAAAGTGAGATCAGTATACCTGACTGTTAGGAGCAGAAAAGTGAGATCAGTATACCTGACTGTTAGGAGCAGAAAGTGAGATCAGTATACCTGACTGTTAGGAGCAGAAAGTGAGATCAGTATACCTGACTGTTAGGAGCAGAAAAGTGAGATCAGTATACCTGACTGTTAGGAGCAGAAAGTGAGATCAGTATACCTGACTGTTAGGAGCAGAAAGTGAGATCAGTATGCCTGACTGTTAGGAGCAGAAAGTGAGATCAGTATACCTGACTGTTAGGAGCAGAAAAGTGAGATCAGTACACCTGACTGTTAGGAGCAGAAAGTGAGATCAGTATACCTGACTGTTAGAAGCAGAAAGTGAGATCAGTACACCTGACTGTTAGGTGCAGAAAGTGAGATCAGTATACATGACTGTTAGGAGCAGAAAGTTAGATCAGTATACATGACTGTTAGGAGCAGAAAGTGAGATCAGTATACATGACAGTTAGGAGCAGAACGTGAGATCAGTATACATGACTGTTAGGAGCAGAAAGTGAGATCAGTATACATGACTGTTAGGAGCAGAAAAGTGAGATCAGTATACCTGACTGTTAGGAGCACAAAAGTGAGATCAGTACACCTGACTATTAGGAGCAGAAAGTGAGATCAGTATAACTGACTGTTAGAAGCAGAAAGTGAGATCAGTACACCTGACTGTTAGGTGCAGAAAGTGAGATCAGTATACCTGACTGTTAGGAGCAGAAAGTGAGATCAGTATAACTGACTGTTAGAAGCAGAAAGTGAGATCAGTACACCTGACTGTTAGGTGCAGAAAGTGAGATCAGTATACCTGACTGTTAGGAACAGAAAGTTAGATCAGTAGACATGACTGTTAGGAGCAGAAAGTGAGATCAGTATACATGACAGTTAGGAGCAGAACATGAGATCAGTATACATGACTGTTAGGAGCAGAAAGTGAGATCAGTATATATGACAGTTAGGAGCAGAACTTGAGATCAGTATACATGACTGTTAGGAGCAGAAAGTGAGATCAGTATACATGACTGTTAGGAGCAGAAAGTTAGATCAGTAGACATGACTGTTAGGAGCAGAAAGTGAGATCAGTATACATGGCTGTTAGGAGCAGAAAGTGATATCAGTATACATGAGTGTTAGGAGCAGAAAAGTGAGATCAGTATACATGACTGTTAGGAGCAGAAAGTGAGATCAGTATACCTGACTGTTAGGAGCAGAAAAGTGAGATCAGTATACCTGACTGTTAGGAGCAGAAAGTGAGATCAGTATACCTGACTGTTAGGAGCAGAAAAGTGAGATCAGTATACCTGACTGTTAGGAGCAGAAAGTGAGATCAGTAAGCAAACATGGCGGCACTCACACCACACGTGGAGGCGATGCGGAGAAGAAGACAGAAGCTAGCTTTGTTCGTCTTGATTATGCTACAGAGGCTAAGGAGACGCAGAAAAGCGAACAAACAAAATCCTTCCGCCTACTGAAATCATCTAAAATTCCACAGTTACACTGTCAACATGTTCTACCAGCAAACTTGCCAACGAGATCTAGCATTGTCAGATGTTAACCGACAAGCCCCGACTTTGTCGGAATTCTCAGCACACTAGCCGACAACTGAAGATTATTTGTCCCTAGACGAAAAATCAGCTAGTGTGCTGCTGGTTTTAGAAGCAGAAATTTAATCCATACTCCACACCAAACCACCTACAATGACCCACTGCAAAGTGGCTGGCCTGGAGGCACTCAGAACCACCACCTTGGGAGAGTTGCTACAAATGAATTGCCAATATATTTATTTATTGAGCATCTACATTATCAACTCAGTCAGTGCATGAAACACCTGTTGATTCCTGTGTAGTCAGCAATATAATTTTGCTGCATTTTATGTTTCATTTCTGGATAAAAACTAGAATTGTTATACAACAGTGAGGTTGCTATCTACTCGTTTTAATGTCAGGAGTGGGGGTTATTTATTTATGTTCTAGACTAGTGTTTAATTTTTATAGTAAACTATTTTTATTTCCACAATACAACAGCAGTTTCTGTAATGTTGTAATCCACATTAAATTAGCTATTTTGTGGATTACTGAATAAAATACCTTGGTAATCCAGACTACCAGACTTTTCTCCTCTAGCTGTGATGACTTTTAAAATCAGAAATTGAGTTCAGTATACATGACTTTTAAAAGCAGAGACTGAGTTCAGTATACATGACTTTTAAAAGCAGAGACTGAGTTCAGTATACATGACTTTTAAAAGCAGAGACTGAGTTTAATATACATGACTTTTAAAAGCAGAGACTGAGTTCAGTATACATGACTTATAAAAGCAGAAATTGAATTCAGTACATGACTTTCTAAAGCAGAAATTGAGTTCAGTATACATTACTTATAAAAGCAGAAACTGAGTTCAGTATACGACTTTCAAAAGCAGAAACTGAGTTCAGTATACATGACTGTTCAGAGCTTGTAAAGCAAGCAGAAGAAAGTGACATGGGCTGCACATGATTACGCCAGACTTAGAGTTCAGTGATAAGTACCTCGCCACCTGGGTTTCTCTTTGGCCCAAGTGTTATGGGAACAACGCTCCTGCTGCGGTCAGTGCTGGATATCTGCATGTTGGCGAACTGCTCTGTCCCAGGCAAGAGAATGTAGTCATCTATGACGACATCCTGTGTGGCAAATAATGACTAGTTGTTATGTTAAAATACATAATAATATAATTATTAAACATGTGTCTCTGTGCCAGCTTTCTCGTGGACAACATTTACTGCACACACAAACATGAAAAGGCACCAATATAACGAACTTGTCAATATTACTTACAAATGTGAATAAAAACCTTAAATTGAACATTCTAATTATCATTCAAACCACATATTTTACATTGTTAAAAAAGTGGCAACCATTTAATTGTTTTCTGTTGTAACAAATAACATTTTATATGTTTAGTATAGAAAATGTTCTATTTACATGTTTAGTATGGAAAATGTTCTATTTACATGTTTAGTATGGAAAATGTTCTATTTACATGTTTAGTATGGAAAATGTTCTATTTATAAAGTGTCAATACCCAATGTGCATTAATGAAATAAGTTGTTGGCTTGAGTACATTAAAAGCCTGCCATACACATACCAACTTTTAGTCGCCAACAGTTTGTCTGCCAACAAATAATTGGCAACTACCCATCAGCCGACCATCGGCTGACCGATTTTTCAAGTGTTGTCAGCTGTTAGAGAAGATTAACTAACAACTACACTGAGTTGCCAACTGAAAAAGTAGCCACCAACATATTGACAACTGAAGAATTGGTATGCGTATGGCCAGCATAAAGCCCATCTGGCATCTAAAGTCGGTTGGCCGAGGGTTGGCCAATAGGTAGTTACTAGGTATTTGTTGGCAGACAAACTGTTGGAGAGTAAAATTGTGTACTTGTATGGCGGACTTTTAGCTCTACCAACTGCTTACAATACATAAATGGTGTTGGCGTAATGAGGCATGTGGCACTTACAGCAGGCAACAGACTGAAGTTCTTCTCGCCTGGCACTGGTGTGAAGTCATGAACATTACTCCAGTTATTGTTGTAGACACTCAAACCAGCTCGCTGGAACTGCTCTGGATGAGAAAACCCATTGTCAGTACTAACGTTTTTTCAAAGGTGTGTTGGTAGGAGATGACAATAGATTAAATAAATTTTCAATTCAGTGAAGACAAATCACATCCATGTAGTAGCTTGGTAACCTTTACATTACATGTCACCTTGAGAACAGTACATTTGTGAGAAAAAAGATTAAATAATAACTATTAAAAAGAATAATTAAGTTGTAAATAAGGGAGGTTTTCAAATACTGGGTTTGTGTACATATTTAAATACTGGGTTAGTTTGTACATATATTGGAAATATCTGTTGAAATATTTGTTGAATAGTAATGCATCAGATTTGCAATTCTTTATTAATATTAATTACCAAATCTGACTGAATTTTAATGTTACAAATACTAGTTTGGCATAAAATCCAAACAGTAAAACGTTAAAGGGAATAAAAACAAGGCACTAGCTAAAATGTTTTTTCAGTGTGTACACAAAGTATAATATTGTATGTACTATGTGCCAAAATAAAAAATTTGGAAACATATATTTATAGGTAAAATTATATGTTTAATGCATCTTAGGTCTAACTCACAAAGCACACATAAAATTCAGTCAGTGATTTCTATGCAATGTTTCAGTATAGTTTCACTCACGTTACTATGACGAGTGATAGCGATGTCAATTTTCCAGAATAAAAAGTATAATGTAATGATTTTCAAACGACTAGCGGCAAGGGATAGCGCAGAATCATCTTCGAATTTGGCTCTTTTGGAGCAGTTTAGCAATGCCAGTAGCCTTTTACTTTGATCTTATTTACTTTCTGACCGAACCATGAAAATGACCATACAGAGCTGCCAAACGTCTCCTCATATATCTACCATAGGCATACACATGTAATGTGGTCAAAATATTACTCGTACTTCCATATACAGATAAAAATTTACAAAAATAAAAACTCGCCATCTCCTATGCCTAGCTTCGCGGAGCTAGGTGTAGAAGATATAGCTAGTTTTTGTTTTTGTAATTTGCCGCATCGACTCTGTGGAACTCATTCCCTGTTAGGGCTGTAACCGCGGAATCGCATGAAGACGGGAAATGGTGATTTCCTTTATTTTGTATAACAAAAACTATATCAAAAAAAAAACCTGTAAAACATACAAAAATATTATTACTACATGCACTACTACAATGGTTACACAGGATCATTAATCAACAAAGTCAAAAACATCTATTCCCTGCATAACATTGGTACATAATTATTACCTATAGATTATCTCCGACACCAAATAACAGGTTGGCACCTGTGGTATTTGTATCTAGATTTCTATCCAGCAATACGCCATGACCGACTTAGTACCAATAAGATACATAGGTTTATAGTCTTTAAACACTGTGTCAACTCCTAAGTGGTGAAGTGTACAACAACAAATATACTCAGCTAAAAATGCAGCTACAATTAATAAAAAATTGATGTACTCCATGAATAACACAATATCAGTTATGCTTAACATCCCTTATAACATATAAAGGTACACAATCCTTGGAGACTACGATTACACAAATCAGTACTAATACCCACACACACACACATATATATATATGCAGTGTCTATAATTTGTTCCTTAAGATAGTTATGGATGACCGTCAAATGAAATGTTTCCTAACCTAATAGTAATACTTCATGACATCCCATAAAACCAAAATAACAATGCTCACCCCAACTGGGCACTGCAGGCCTAATCAAAAATGTAAAACTGTGTCAGAGCACCACTCAGTGCAACCACATCCTGCATTTTACAGGGGGTCATCTGCACCTGTAAATGATATACAATCAATTATCAGTTGTAAATTAATAAACAAAAGAGTGACTAACTACATTATTATATGTATGCTAACACAATGGTGTCACCAGAAATGTATCAAGATACCAATACTACATTAAATGATCAAACCAACTCTAGATCCCTGTTTACAAGTTACTTACACAGTTTTAAGTGCGCATGCGTCGGGGTGGTACGAGTCCGTTACATCGCTCCACACATTTCACTCAACACAACATGTTCACCAACACAACACATGACCACAATTGGTACAACAACTCAAACATAATCCACTGATCACGCAGAAACAGACAAACCAAGTGACAACAAACGCAACTAACAAAACAACGCCCTTTACCGCAACACATGAACCAAAATTTCAAAGATGGCGGACTACCACTGCCGGCGACGTCCGGGTGAGTTCTTTTCATTTTATCGCTAAGCATTTCATTAGTAAGCTTACTTTTCTTCAAGTCGCCACTGTTTGCATCTGGATCTAACTTTCTGAAAACCATGCTACAAAATGTATTCCAATTCAGATGTCCTTTTAGGAAATATTCGCCTCACCTAGTCCAGCACTCCACGCGGATTAATCTTGGGCTAACGCAGATAATCACCGTCACTCTCCTAATAGCAACGATCATTGGAACATGTCAACGCGTATCTCGATCAAATCTCAAAATTAAACCAAAATATTATGCCCTGACTTTGAATCCCCGAATTAAATTCCCACCCAAAATCAAATTCAAATCAGACATTGTTACACATATGTACCTCAGCAGACTGATAGCACTCTCAGGCGACATCCACCCAAACCCTGGCCCATATGGGCGCCCAATTCCAAATATTACCACTTCTCCATCTAGAAATGAGCAATCCATTTCTACCAACACCCAGTCTGACAGCTCCACGCTTAGTACCCCAACACTCCACACATCACAAAATGCATGCTTAATTTTCGCCCCAAACCCCCAAAACACTTCAACCCCCGAACGCCACAAGAAAACCCAAGGAAACACACTTAAAGGAATTTTGATAAATACCAACAGCGTTAAGAGCATAGAAAAAGCAACCCAACTAAAGGCAACTATTCAATATAATAATCCAGACATCATATTTCTAGTTGAAACTAAATTAGATGCAAACTATGCTACATACTCTTTCCTACCACCCAACTATGAGGCCATCAGAAAGGACAGGAATGTCCATGGCGGTGGAGTCCTTATAGCCTTCCGTGACAACATTGTAGCTGAACCCCTCCAAAATTTAAACTCAAATTGTGAAATAATTTGGACAAAAATTCACTTTGCACGAAACAAATGCATATACTTTGCATCTTATTATCGACCCCAAATGACCACTTCCAATCCCTTGAAGCTCTCCACGACTCCCTAACTAAACTATATAGATCACAAAAACTCCCCTAACGTAGTCATAGCTGGAGATTTTAACCTCCTGATATCAACTGGACAAATCACCAGACCACTAATAACAGCACTGCCAGCAAGCATAACAAACTACTAGAAATAACTAACGACTTTGGGCTGCAGAACATGGTAAACGACCCCACACGCATCGCTTCTGCCAACATTCTTGACCTCATACTCACCTCAAATCCCTCCATTATCATCAACACCCACACCACTCCTGGTATGAGCGATCACGAATCCGTGACCTTCAATGTCAACTTAAACCCAGTCCGCAACAAGAAACCCCCCCACCAAGTTTATAGTTACAAATCAGCAGACTGGGACCAACTCAAAGACGACATAGACAAACTAAATCTTGAGTACTTCGACATCGACCCCAACTCACAGGATATAGACATAAACTGGACCTTTTCATGAACGCCTGACTACCTTGATTAACAATAACATACCGAGACGATACACAAAAGCTAAAACCCACCTCCCTGGATAACACGTGAACTAATTAGAATGCAGAGAAGACGAAACAAAAGCCACAAAAAGGCAAAGCAAACTGGACTAAACAGTGACTGGGAAAAATTTAAGGAACTCCAAAGCAAGCTACTAAAGCATTAGCAAAATCCTACAAAGACTATGTTAACAACCACATTGGAGACAGCCTGAAAACTAATCCAAAACGATTCTGGTCATTTATTAAGGCAAATAAACGAGAAAACATTGGCATCCCCACACTTCGAGTAAACGACCAACCAATAATTAATGATCGAGATAAAGCAAATGCCCTAAACAACCAATTTAGCTCTGTATTTACCCAAGAAAAGCACCCCATCCCCCAAATAGCCCCCTCTACTTACCCCAACATCCCCCTCCTCGAAATTGGCATAGATGGCGTAATAAAGCAGCTGGAAAATCTAAACCAGAACAAAGCTACAGGCCCAGATGAACTCCCAGCCAGAGTCCTTAAAAACTGCAAAGCAGATAGCTCCCATCATCACCCAAATTTTCCAACAATCATACAACACAGGTAAACTTCCTAATGACTGGCTACAAGCATTAGTAACTCCCATACACAAAAAGAGCCATAAATCTGACCCAGCTAACTACAGACCCATATCACTAACCTGCATCCTCTGTAAAGTAATGGAACATATAATCCTAAGCAACATGTGGAAACACCTGCACAAGCATAACATCATTCTCCACTTCCAACACGGATTCGGTCGGGACTGTCTTGTGAATCTCAACTCATTGAGACAGTCCACGACTGGATGACTGCTATGGACAACAAGACCCAAATTGACGCAATCCTGCTTGACTTTGCTAAAGCCTTCGACAAAGTGCCTCACCCACGCCTTCTATCAAAATTGACCTCCTACGGAATCACTGGAAACACTCAAAATTGGATCAAATCTTTTCTATCCAACCGCAAACAGAGAGTCTCAGTTAACGGTGTCCTGTCGGACATCACAGATGTCACATCTGGTGTCCCACAGGGTTCAGTTCTAGGACCTGTCCTCTTCTTACTCTACATAAATGACATAAATGGGAACATCAAATCTCCTATACGCCTTTTTGCAGATGATAGTATTATATATCGTAAAATTTCTTCCAAAAACGACCACGAAATTCTCCAAACTGACCTAAACCAACTCCAAACATGGTCAGACAAATGGCAAATGGAATTTAATGTATCTAAATGCGTCCACCTTCCAATAACAAACAAAACTAAACCCAGCACACACAAGTACTCGCTTTCTGGCCAGCCATTATCCACCGTATCCAGCCACTCATACCTCGGAGTTAAATTGGATTCCAAATTAACCTGGACAAATCACGTCACTGACATAACTTCAAAATCTTGAAATGTTTAGGCATGATTAAACGAACTCTTGGCCCATGTAAACCCGAAGTTAAACAAACAGCCTACAACATGCTAATCCGGCCAAAACTTGAGTACTCTTCACCCATATGGAATCCCCACACCTTTTCACAAATTAAAAGCCTTGAAAGAGTGCAACACTCTGCTGCCAGATTTGTTAAAAATGACTACAGACGAAACACAAATCCAGCAGATCTAATTACTGCCCTTGGATGGCCAACCCTCGAACGAAGGCGCATTATCAAACAAGCCACTACCTTCTACAAAATTCTAAACAACATTATTGAGATCACCCCCCCTTCAGGTCTACTAACTCGCTCTCGAACCCGTGGACAATACATAGCCCCCAAGTGTCGTATAAATGCAATGGTCTTTTCATTTTATCCCAGAGCCATTCGCATATGGAATATGATTCCATCAAAAATTACCAACATAAAAAACCCAAAATCATTTCAAGAAGCTATTATGGAACTCCCTTTCACCACACCTCCTCACCTAAACTGCCTTTAAAACACAGTGCTCAGCGTAAATTTATCCAGGGTGTGGGTATGGAGACTGTCTATGTGTGCATGTGGCAAGGCAGCGACAGCGTCCATACACACAACCAACCTATTAAAAAATTTCGTTAAACATCCTATACATAAAATAAATAAAACTATCAAATAAAAACCATTTCAGCAACATTAATGATGAATGTACCACCCACAGCGCATGCGCACAGTCCACCACAAACTCCTGCGTTAGCCCAAGTTTGGGCTGTTTGGAGTAAACCACTTGAGACTTGAGAGACTATCTAGTGTGGCCCCAGCTTGCTCTCAAGCACTTGTCCCTTGGGAATATTTCACACACCCTACCCAGCCAGTGCCACATGGTGATTAATCACGACAACATCAAAGAGAGGGAGAGTGCTAGAGTCTGATTCTGGCTTAACTGTACAGAATGTTATATAATTATACCACACATGCACAGTCCCTGCATAATGTATTTTGTCTATAATAATACATTAACTATATGTAACAGTACTAAACATGAATAAACTTAACTTTCTAACCTGTTCTACCAGCTACTGGCTACAAGCTTTCAAAATGTCATTAAGCCCTAGCTGCTAACAAACAGCTGGTGGAGACATTCCTCCCTAACGTCCAGACAGTTCATTTGCTCCCCATCTTCTTAGCACATCAGTAATCTGAGCCACTATTAAGTAATTACAACTGAACATATGAATATGTTTACATAGAAAGATGGAAGATTCTCTAGTAGACATTTTGGTACCATTGTAAATTGAAAGAATTCATTTTCTAAGGTATAACAAAGTATTTAGAAACTTACCAAAACAGGGTTGTTGTTGTCTTGTTGACAGTGGGATCAGCCTGGCCCACTGGGACACAGCCCCTCCCCCTGACCACATGTGACCACTGTCTCTTGGGTAAATTTTGTATTTAAACAACTTAATTATTAGTAACAGGACCAGCAACGGACACAATAAATGCAATTAACCATAAGACAAATAGTTATAATAATAATAACTAATTAACTAGATTATCTATAGATTACCCAGGGTGCTGCCATATGGTGGCAAGTAATGGCACCATCAACCCTGTGCTCTTCTGGTATTATCGCGTGACCTTTGCTGGGTGACCGGTGGGGTGATGGGTGGGGCAATTATAAATTACTAAATGTCCAGTAACCATGCCGGTTACAGGGCTAAAGGTACATAATCTGTTCTTCATGTAATAATATAATGTTCTTGGTACTAGACAATTTTTTTTTAATGTAGTGCCTGCCAAAATGTAGTGCCTGCCAAAATGCGCTTAATAAGCCAGACACGTTTACATTTTGACTGTATCAGACCGAATAATATTTATGGTGCAAACCACAGCTAGACAAAACTTGCTTTGCTGAACATTAATGAGAGGCGTATTACATGATTGCGGGATTGACGCACGCATACCTTTGTTGACACCCGGCTGACAGCTAGGCACGTACGTACTGCACTGTGTTCCGTGACGAAAAGGATGAAAAAGGAGCTGGGTAGAACAAGATTGACACTGAAAGACCAAAAGGGACGTTGGGATCGCATGAACGCTGTCTTAAAACTAAAACGAGACAGTAAAAGGGCACGAGTTCTACTTGACATGTTAGTATACATTTGTTTCATCTCCGGCTATTTGTGTTAAACTCGACTCTAGGCCAGGGCAGTACTAGATATAGATCGTAGACGCACGTTTTGTTTCTGTTTCATGTATAAAGTCTATTTGTTTAAGCCCTTCATATATATTATTATTGTCAATGGCACCATTTGATTTTGAGTAGACTCAAACTTTGTGTTACGTTTCCCATTTCGCAGAATACAACTGGCGATTGTTCCATGCATAACCATGATAAAATAAAAGTTAATAAGACAGAACATTTAATGTTCTTGAGTGCCACGATCTTTCGTGATATATAGAATTATACATATACTTGGATAAGGGTCATTAATTCCATGTTAAAGCAACACTTTTAACCAATGACTAAGTCTAAGTGGCTATACTTGAGTACTATGATGTGAACAAAGGGTAAGCATCCAAAATCGCACCTGTTATTTTGACCTGTTTTTAGGTGCCTTTATAAGTTTACAAGGAACAATTCTGAAATTTAAGATGTAAACAAATTACTAGCATCTAAAATTTGAGAATGATAGGGAGGACAATGGGTATAAGTAAAAAAAATAAAAATTCCAAAAGTAATTTCTGCAGCCTGCATTTCTTTGCATGTTGCGTTACAGTACAATATCCAAATTGTTACCATCTATTTTCAGGGATACTGACAATAATCTCTCACCCCTTCTTTACAAGTCATTAAACAGTTTGTTATATAAAGGTCCTCTTATCTGAAATATAATTCCATCTTGCATTAAAAATAAATAAAATAACTTAAAAAGTGTTTTCTCATCAATAAAGGCATAATATGTTGAACGGAGATACAGCACTATAGCTGAATATTGATATCTTCCAACACATTTAGTTTCTTGTATGTACATTTAGTTATTAAATTTTCTTCTAATTTATAATATATATATATATATATATATATATATATATATATATATATATATATATATATATATATATATATATATGCTACCATTTGCCAGTCTTTGATATTCCCACATGTATGTATTACATTGTACCTGATTACTACACCACCTAATAAAATTTAAATATGTATTATTAACGTTACTGCTATTAATCTTATTCAGTGAGGACAGCGAAGACACTGCCACAGTATACAACACTTTTAAAAACACATCTCATCTCAGTAGCTTTTTATGGTATACTGGTGTGAAAATTTTTATATGCATTTATTATTATTTTATTATTACAGATATACATTTATTTTTTATTATATATTATTTATGGTAGGACTATATTTATTATTGGTATTATTTTTAATATAATTAATATGTTATTAAATTTACTTTTATATAATTAATATTTTTTTTATAATAACAATAACAATATTTTATGAGTTATTATTGCATGTATATAAAGTGCCTGTGATCAATCATGAATGATGGGACATTTCCGTTATGGCTTCAAAGGCAGAATAAATGGATTGGCAAAATATGATGTTAGTGCCGGGTGATTATTTGTAGTGTTGACATTCCGTTAAATATTTCCCAGCATGTTATAACGAAACGAAAAAATCAAATGTCATGTTAGCTGGCCCAACCACCTTAAAGAGAATAAAAACAATGATTGCTTGAAATCATATTATATTACATATTTCCATTCCCACAACACCAACAAAATTATTACAATTCAATTAATTAATAATTCGAGATAATACTCTGTTCTACCGACCTGCCTCAATTATGCATATTTTTCTCACAATTATCAGTAAGCTTCAACATGACGTCACTGATGACAAGGAAGTGCTACGAGACTGAGACTTTCCTTCATTCACCGTTGACAGCAATAGCGGTTGTTTAGAAGCGAGTGTTCTTGTGCGGCATTTGATTGTAATGCAAACAGTAGTCAGAATAAAGTAACATGTAGTTGGTTTAAGATCCTTACAAAGCCAACTTTGTTTAAATAAAACGTCAAGCCGACGATGCTCACTTTGAGAAAACTTTTAACTATGATCCGGACCAGAGAAGGTGCAGCCCTGGCTTATCCTGGTGCTAAAATCTCTTGACATGTTAGTGTGGGCACATCATCCTCCTCAGCGAGGATACAGCATTTTTTGTCAGCATTCTTTGGAGAGTTCGGCCCGCAACTCTGGTAATTTCAGCCTCAGAACACAACGGGCATAGTGAACTTGGCCAAAAGGATTGTGTAGCAAGCATATGAAGTTTAATGTGTGTCTTTCTGTGAATAAAGCATTGTATTTGTTCTCTCATTTGTTAATTGATTTATTTCCACATTAACCCGAAATTGTTACTTCGTAACTGCTTTCATAACTTTTTCTTCCTTTCGCATAAAATATGACACTATGTTTTTTCCATTTTTACACGCAGTCAATGAGATGATCATTAGAACGTATACAATTCGTTGTATCCTTAAAATTTATATCATATAATATAATATATTCTACTCTGAGGATTACAACCTTGTCGCGGTGGAGTAGCTTGTGTGCTTCAGTGATCCTGAGAGCTATGCCGGCTGGGATACGTGTATCCCTAGTAGGTTTAACCATGCTGGACTGGTCGAGGGTGAGATTCCAGACTAAGAGTGATCCCTGGTCCTCCAGGTTGGGGGTTGGGCGGCAGGCTAACAACCTGCTCCCGTAAAAAACAACAGATGTTACAGAAACATGTACAAGAAATCCAGCCTTTCTGATGGGTGATATTGGCGCTCGTTCTTCGACAGAGGATAGCATGAATGGTGATCGCCAAAGCCGTAAGGAAGCTAACACCAAGATAGAGCCGTTAGTACATCCACGAAAACAGATCAAGGTTGCGTGTTGGAATGTGAGGACGATGAACGCAGATGGTAAAACTGAGCAAATTGTAGATGAAATGAATAACTATGGCATAGACATACTGGGAATCAGCGAGAGTAGGTGGGCTGGAATAGGAAAAGTCAGACTAGAAGGAGGGGAGACCGTGTTGTATTCTGGGGTAGAAACCAGACACGAGTTTGGTGTTGGGATAATAATATCTAAGAAGAACAGGAACACACTTCTCGAATGGCATCCAGTGAACGAACGAATTATTACTGCTAGACTCTTTTCAAAACACATAAAGATGACTGTAGTGCAATGCTACGCGCCCACAAACGATGCAAGTGATGTGGATAAGGAGCACTTCTACGAAGTTTTGCACGGCATAACAACAGCAGTACCGAAACATGACATGCTTGTGGTCCTAGGAGACATGAATGCAAAGATAGGAGCGGACAATAACGGCTATGAAAACGTGATGGGAACAAACGGATGTGGAGAGATGAATGAAAATGGATTCCTATTCGCAGATTTTGTCAAACACAGAATCTTGTAATCGGTGGCAGTATATTTCCGCACAAGGACATCCACAAGTTAACGTGGATGTCACCAAATGGAGTTACCAAGAACCAAATTGATCACATCACAATTGATAGAAGATTCAGAAGATCATTGAAAGACGTAAAAGTAAGGAGAGGAGCAGATGTAGGCAGTGATCACGAACTTGTAGTAGCTAATATCTAACTTAAGCTGTGTAGACAGTCGGTGGAGAAGAGCGGAAGAAAGAGGTATGATGTTGATAAGCTTCGAGTGTATGAAACTGCTAAAGAATTCAAGATTGCACTGAGTAATAGGTTCCAGGTGTTGGAACACACTGAAAGAGTAGAAGATTGTTGGTCAGGGGTGAAGGAAGCTATTTGTGGTGCTAGCGAAGAAGTCCTTGGATTCAGAACGCACGCACAACCAGGATGGATGACAGGAAGAAGTCCTTGGATTCAGAACACACGCACAACCAGGATGGATGACAGGAAGAAGTCCTTGGATTCAGAACGCACGCACAACCAGGATGGATGACAGGAAGAAGTCCTTGGATTCAGAACACACGCACAACCAGGATGGATGACAGGAAGAAGTCCTTGGATTCAGAACACACGCACAACCAGGATGGATGACAGGAAGAAGTCCTTGGATTCAGAACGCACGCACAACCAGGATGGATGACAGGAAGAAGTTCTTGGATTCAGAACACACGCACAACCAGGATGGATGACAGGAAGAAGTCCTTGGATTCAGAACACACGCACAACCAGGATGGATGACAGGAAGAAGTCCTTGGATTCAGAATACACGCACAACCAGGATGGATGACAGGAAGAAGTTCTTGGATTCAGAACACACGCACAACCAGGATGGATGACAGGAAGAAGTCCTTGGATTCAGAACACACGCACAACCAGGATGGATGACAGGAAGAAGTCCTTGGATTCAGAACGCACGCACAACCAGGATGGATGACAGGAAGAAGCCTGGAAAAAGTAAGCGAGAGGAAAGCAATCAAGGACAAAATCAATGCTACCAAGTTGGAAAGACTAAAGACAATACTAAAGAACAAGTATATAGCCAAAGACAAAGAAGTTAAAAAGAGTGTCCGTGCAGACAAAAGGACGTATATGGATGACCTTGCAAAGCAAGCAGAGCATGCTGCAAACAGAGGTGAACAAAGAACGCTGTTTACACTGACCAAGAAAATAACTAATGAAAGCTGCAGAAAAAGTACACCGGTCAAGAACAAAGGTGGAGAAGTAATAACATCAGAAGCAGACCAGATAGAGAGATGGAGAGAACACTTCTCTGAGGTTCTGAACTCAGAGGCACCTGACGATCCTGTTGATGTTCCAAACAATGAATTATTTGACATAGACATTGACACTAATCCGCCTAATATAGAAGAAATTGAAAAAAGTATAAAAGTGTTGGGAAACGGTAAATCACCAGGAGTTGATAACATACAGGCTGAAATGTTGAAAACACAGAGTAATATGGTAGCACGAAAACTTGAGGAAGTGTTCAAATTAATATGGAAGAATGAAGAAATACCTGAAGAATGGCAGAAAGGAGTCATCATTAAATTAACTAAAAAAGGTGACCTGGAGAACTGTAATAACTGGAGTGGTGTTACGTTGTTGTCAGTTCCCAGCAAGGTGCTGGGAAGGGTGATTATAGTCAGGATAAGAGATGCGCTCGATAACAAACTGAGGAAAGAACAAGCAGGTTTCAGAAGGGGGAAAGGATGTATGCAGCAAATTTTCATATTAAGGAATATCATCGACCAGTGCCTCGAATGGAATAGCCCACTCTTCATCAACTATGTGGATTTTAGGAAAGCTTTTGATAGTATTCACAGAGAGAGTTTATGGAGAATTATGAAATACTATGGAATTCCATCCAAAATTATCAATCTTGTGAAAATGTCTTACAAAAACTTCAGATGTGCAGTTGAGCATGGAGGCAAATTGTCAAAATGGTTTCCTGTGATGTCGGGAGTGAGGCAAGGATGTGTGATGTCAGGGTTTTTGTTTGTATTGGTGATAGACTGGATTATGCGGAAAACAACTAGAAGGAAAAGAGGAATTCAATGGGGATTAGATACGATGGAGGACCTAGATTTTGCAGACGATTTAGCACTGTTATCAACATCAAGAAGAAACTTACAGCAGAAGACAAACGAGCTAGAAGTGCATGCAAAGAGAACTGGACTACACATAAACACAGCCAAAACGAAAGTGATGAAGATCAAGACTGATGATAACCAACCAATAGTAATAGGCATAGACAATGTAGAGACTGTTGATAGTTTCACTTATCTAGGCTCAGTTATGGATGCAGACAAAGGTTCAACAGCAGATATAAGCACACGCATAAAGAAAGCGAGAGCAGCCTATTATAAACTGAGGAAAGTGTGGGCATCAGGCCAATACAGAAGGAAAACGAAACTCAGAATCTACAAGAGCAATGTGATGTCAGTTCTACTATACGGAGCAGAATGCTGGAAGGTAAACCAAAATGATGGACAAAGGCTCAATACATTTCACAATAGATGTTTGCGTCGAATTCTACATATATTCTGGCCAAAAAAAATTTCAAACGAAAAACTGTATGAAGAGGTAGAAATAAGCAGGATAACAGACATCATCAAGGCTAGAAGATGGAGTTTTATTGGCCATATCCTTCGATTTGAAAATACAAATGACTGCCGTATAGTGATGAATTGGACACCTGTGGGAAAGAGAGCGATCGGAAGACCAAAAGAGACATGGCGGAGAATGGCGGAAAAAGAACGAGATGGGTTTGGGTGGACATCATGGGCAGAGGCGGCACAGAGGGCGGCTGACGGCGGAATGGCAGACTTTTGTACATGCCCTATGCGACACATGGCGCCCAAGGGATCCGTAAGCCGTAAGTAATATAATATATTACACCAAAAACTATATTATATACAGTTGAATAATTTAAATAAATGAAAATACAATTATCATAATATTTGTTTCTATATTTAAGATTTTCATGCGTTTCCCCTCATCAGGGGAAATTCTCCCCAGTTTTGTTTTTAATTATATTAAATACAGAGCAATGACAGCGATAAGAGATTATTGTATTGTGATTACAACAGAGCTACCTGTATATGGCCTTTGATCTATACAGTGTTTTTCTTCAGATAATTTTGAATGTGAAGCATGGCCTTTTATTCACACCAGCTCACTGTACGAAACAGACAAAGCAGTGTACTTCAACATTATCTAGTTAAATTTCAATCAATCAATAAATCTATCAATCGACATTTTATTTCCAACAAACACTTCAAATTCCACAATAGAATACAACACCATATTTAACATGAGTAATTATTAGTAATTGTGTGTTGGAAGGGGGTGAACACAAGTATAATACTTTTCTATGGTTCACCCCCGACCCGAGTAGTTATATATACTATTAATATATGGATATACTATTAATATATGGTACATATGAAAAATGCTAAGTTACAAATACCTAGATAATATGTCTACAACATATTATGCTTTATTATGATTGCTTTTTTAGATCTAATACATAGAGAGAATGTATAATGTATAAGTTTTTAAATCCTTGTATGCCTCTACATCCAATGATATTTTTGTGTAAAGAATTCCATAATTTCACACCATAAATAGAAATACATGTTGATTTTATGTTGGTGCTGACACGACAACTACTGAAGGTATTTTATGTTGGTGCTGACACGATAACTACTGAAGGTATCTTTCCATCTGGTACAGTGTGTTGACACATAAAGCTTAAATTTTTTCTGTAAATTACCCGGTAGTTCGTTGTGATATGCTTTAAACATAATGACCGCAGTCTTAAATTCAACTACCGTAAATTCTGTATTTGTAGCTGCGGCTTCAATTACAGTAGTGTGTAGCCGAATTGATGATGATGACGGCAAAGTTGGGGTGCGGCTTTAAATACAGTAATTTGCGAAAAAATAGCAAAGGTTGGCTCATTGGTTTGTCAGTAGTAATGGTTATTAGTGCGATAAATAACGGTTTATAATCAATGAAAAAACTATGTTAGATGCATCAATAAAACATTGTATTACAATTGCCACTGGTGTATAACAATTACATAAAACAAAAACCTGTGCCCGTAGTGTTCAAAAACTATGATCAAACATGTCAAATCATGTCATAATTAAAATACTTCAAAATCACTTTCGTTGTCGCTGTCGAAGAACGCTGCCGGTACCGGCATGGCGGCGTCATCCCACGTCTGATTACGAGTCGTCGGCATCGCTGACTGTGGCCACACGCACCGGCAAACATCTTCGAACATGATGTCATCCGTTCCATTGTTGGAGATGCGGCACTTCTTGTAGCTGTATTCAATCATGGCAGATGGAATTGCAACCCACGCCTTCACGAGCCATTATACAAGAATCTCCTTGGCCGGCGCACGACAGCGGCCACCGGGAGCTCCGTGAATAATCCAGTGCTCCCACAAGTGTCGCATCTGCTGCTTGAATGGACGATTGCTGCTAACATCAAGTGGCTGTACTGGCTGCATAATATTCCCATGATTATATAATGTGGTGTATTTATTATCACTGCATTATATTAGACTCTTTTAACAATAAAATTATACCTTATTCATTCGTTTATGATAATTAGTAGCAGTTATAACTTTTTTGCAGAACCCATTTAAATTGTTCCTAATTGTGTGCACTACGGAAATTCGTCACATGAAGCGTTTAAAATTGTCTTGGCTCAAAGCCCGGGTGCAGCTTTAAAAAGGGTTTTTGCCTGCAACAAACAGTGCGGAGGAAAGTCGGGGTTTATGTCAAAAGTCGGGGTGCGGCTTTAATTAAGGGTGCGGCTACAAATAGAGAATTTACGGTAAATCTACAAATTTCAAAATGCGCAGTTGTTTAAAAAGGATGCTGGTATGCCCTAGGTGTTTTGTGCCACCAACTAGACGACTACTCATTGCTATAATACCGTGATAAAGTAAATGCTTGTAGCATAGGTGTTACCCCATATTTCACTACATTAACGGATATATAGCAAAAACAACAAGCACTATAATATATACATTCTGTCTTGATTAATTAGACAACTTGCCTTTTACATGATTGCTGCAACTTTTGACAATTTTTATCTAACCGTGTTAATGTGATGTTTCCAGGTCAGATCGTCATCAATAAATACGCCCAGAATTTTTTTTACAAGTACTCTGGTTATTGTTTGTTATTTATGCACAAATTAATGTCAACATCGGGCAGACGGTTCTTGAATAACATATAATTGGTTTTTGACAGGTTCAGTGATAATTTGTTCACAGCAAACCATAAGCACAATTTGGCAAGTTCTCTACTTAACATATCTTGTAATTCTAGTAGCTTGCTACCAGCACAAAATATATTCGTGTCATCTACAAAAAGTATTAATTTTACTAGTTTTGATACATTCCAGATATCGTTAACATAGAGGACAAATAACCTTGGACCTAAAATAGAGCCCTGCGGGACTCCACATGTAAGATCTAATAACTCCGAGATGTACTGTCAATATTGACGGTACATATTGGCTTTTAATCCAGTCATTTGCTACTCCACGCACACAGGATGCTATGGTTTTAAATCAATCATGTGTTTTGCTATCCATAGCATTTGATATTTCTTCTATCAATTCCATTACTACGTGTGCCGTGAACATATTTGTATGAAATCCGTACTGACTTGAATTTAATATCATCAATCATTAATCAATCCCGTAACCCGTAGTGTCATTGGGGTACCACCGATGACCTTGCAACCAGCTATTTCCACTTCTTCCTATCGTCTGCCGCCCTTTGTGTCTCTGAGAAGTCCAGGCTTGTCCACTCTTTGATGTTGTCCTCCCACCTCTTCCTCTGTCTTCCTCATATTCTTGCTCCCCCTAACAGTGCCTTGCAGGATGGTCTTTGTCTTGCAGGATGTTCGTGAGACATGCCCATACCATTTTAGCTTCCGTCTCTTTCCCATCGTTAGGAGGTCTTCATAGGGCCCGATGGCTTGTTTGATTCTGTTGTGGACCTCTTCGTTGGTTACATGGTCCTTTAATTTAATATACTGTTGGCATTTACAAAGCTATCTGTTCTAGTAAGGAACAATTTTTCCAAGATTTTTGAAAATTGTAGCAAAAGAGAAATTGGATAAACTTAGCATCCCTTTGATGACAAGTACATGAATAACAAACCCTTAAAATGAAGGCTAATCCATTACTAGCTAGAACTGAGTAGATCTTGAGTATCACATCAGTCATCAAAATCACCAAGCCGACACAACATGGCAGTTGGGCCGAATTCTCCGAGGGCCGAAATCACCACCACCTGTCAGCGCTACTCCTACTACTGCAATGTTTACTTTCTGACTTAACCATGAAAACGAGCACCTAGAGCTGTCAAGCTTCTTCTCATATGTTTACCGTACATTTACACATGTCACATGGTCAAACATTACTCTTAAATCCATGTAACGATAAAACGTCTAGCTCCACGAAGCTAGGCATAGGAGATGACAAGTTTTCGTTTATTTTGATCTTTATTTGGAAGTAAGAGTAATATTTGACCAAGTCACGTGTATGCGTATGGTAGATATATGAGAAGTTTGGCAGCTCTATGTGGTAGTTTTCATGGTTCGGTCAGAAAGTAAACAAGTTTGAATTCAAAGGCTACTGGAGTCGCTAAACTGCTCTGATAGAGCCAAAGTCAAAGATGATTCTGCAGTATCACTAGAGGCTAGCAGTTCAAAATTGTAACATTATGTTTTATTCTGGAAAATTGACATTGCCATCACTCGCTATAGTAATGCGAGCGAAACTATACTGAAGCATTGTACATAAATTACTGAATGAATGTAAACCCATATCATCATTGACGTCACAAAACCACATGATCGCTCATCTCATTAACTTCAAATTTTTACATGCACTATGCGAATTAGATGCATTAAACCTCTAATTTTACATACAAATAATTTTTTCCTGATTTTTTTTATTTTGGCGCGTAGTGCCTTGTTGTTAGTCCCTTTAACTTCTAAACACAGTGTTAACATAAGTATGTAAACTAATACGAGGCACAACAACAGGCCTCAACATTAACACTGGTCCAGTGCCTTTTTTGGGGCTGTTGGGCCAGTTCAGACCACAAGTTTCCATATTTTACTGGCCCGGTGGGCCAACATAGTTTCAGATCGTTTTTATTCTATTAGTCACAGCCACAGGTCATTGTTTCAATCGCTTGTCCTTGCCATCCACCCTGGCGCTACAATTAAACACAATCTTCATCTCATCTGATTTTGTGTTGTCGCTTTGTATAGTTACCATCTTGTTTTGATATGTACGAGCTTCACAAAAAAGTCCACATGACGTCGCTACTAGCGACAACGTGCTGACTTTTTGAGAATTGCGGACACCTTTATTTTACTAGGGTTGCGCTGTGTTACCAGTATAATATCAGTATATCGCAGCATTTTCTTCTGCGCGACACGTATTGGCTGTCGCGATACACCTTCGACATACAGATTTCATATAAACTGACTGGTTCACGGACTGCCTGCCAGGCATGGGTTAATTTCAATTGTTAATTTAATTAACTCAATTAAGTGAATTTAATTTAATTAATTAACTTTACCAGATTAATTTAATATTAGGGGTTAATTTAATTTAACTGACAAATTCCCAATTAACTCTCAATTAAGTGCTCATTTAACAGTTGGTTTTACTGGATAGTTCACACCCATGTTACACAGGCATTTCCAAAAGGCCTGCAGTCACTATTCAGTGGGCTGGTCATTGAAACACCTGTGGGTTGGAGGGAAGGCCTAGACAATAGAATGTCCTCTGGTAGTGTGATAAGTTGACAAATGATGGCTTCTCCAAATCTCTGTCTAAAGTAAACATGTTTGGCTGGCAACTTGCAGCCAAGTGGACCTATGCATCAGACCTATGCATTAGACTATGTGTCTATATTTTGTCTGTACATCTGCAAGTGTACATATATAACATTCAGAGAAAAGTAAAATAGCTTCAGTTTGGGATCTTTTTACAGCACCAATTGGAATCAAATGCAAGCCAATTCTAGTGATACATAAATTTTTTTTAGAAATATTTAAATGCTAGTGTATAAAGGGAAACCTAATGATTTAGCATTAAAACACTGCATAAATAACAACTTGGTGCATAGAAATTGTGTATGTAGTTACCCGGTTTTGTTAGTTTGGTGGTTGAATATAGGAGGACACTCCACACCCTGCAAATCTTCAGCCACAACTTTACATGCCTTTCAGAAAAAAACATTAATTTTAACAGGCATCTACAACTTGTGATGTGATCAAATACCCCATGAACAAATGTCTTGGTATATAAATATTGTATAAACAAAACAGTGAAAACACAATTCTTTTATACGTCAACAATAATGTTCAGATTTGCTTGATGCTAATAATAATGTTCCTCAGATGTAATAAGTAAAGTAATTCCATCAATATATATGAACACTGTACTGTTGCGACAGTAACATTTACGAACCTACTTGTGATTTTAGTACTGTTATAAAATGTGTAAATAACAATTACCATATTATTATTTCAATGATGACTTGTATCAAGTGCTTAACCTTACAAAAAACAGTGATATATGGGGCCAGTAACTTTTAACATTTACTGGCCCGACGGGCCACTGGGAACAAAAGCTTAATGGCAAGGCCTGCAACAATATTGTTCAAAACTTATGTTTCAATAGTTTTCAATTGTCAGCTTTGATTTGAGTATTGTTAATTTAATCGAAGAATTTGGGAGGTTAATTTAAATTAATTTAACTGACCTGAGAAATGTGTGAGATTAATTTAATTGGAACATTTCTGAGTTAATCGTAATTTAATTAATTAACTTTTTCAAGTTAATTGCCCCATGCCTGCTGTCTGCTAGGTGTCACGACAGCGCCTAACATACATTCCAGGACCCGCTAGGGTGCAGATAGCTAATAAGTTCACCATAACTTTGTACTTCAGTCCAAAAGTTTATATTAGAAAGAAATAAACCCAATTGTAACAATCATAGTTATATACAGTGTCAGGTCCAGCCCGTCGTATTTTTCGAGTATAACTAGCTGTAACTCATCATTCTCAAAATGCGACTTGCTGCGCCTGCGGCTTCGACAGAGGGCATATGATATGATTCTCAAACAATTCCTGCAGCAACATTGTCTGCCATAAGGAATAATGACTGAAAGCATGAAAGTAAATCACCAACGGCAAAATAAATAACGGCCAAACTTGCATCCTTCGATTTGTAATGCGATGTATTACAAAAAAATTTTTGGAGGGCCAGTAACTTTTAACATTTACTTGCCCGACGGGCCACTGGGAACAAAAGCTTAATGTCAAGGCCTGCAACAATATTGTTCAAAACTGATGTTTCAATAGTTTTCAATTGTCAGCTTTGATTTGAGTATTGCCTTAACCAGTTATGGATGGACTGTCTTACCTTCTAGCTCAGGGTAGTGATATTGAAAGCAGCCAAATTTCATGCCTGTTGAGGCTTCAATGATTGGCTGTGTTGTACAGCAGAGGAATGTGTCAAGCTTTTTACAGTCACGCGTTCGGAATTGTTGGCATGCGATCATCAGCTTGCAGTCTGTACAGTCTCGGACGAACACACTGAAACAACACTTCCGTGTCTAGTACAAACACACTGGCACATAACCAACACACTGAAGGAACACATGCATGTCTAGTGCAAGCACACTGGCACAAAACCTACACACTGAAGCAACACATGCATGTCTAGTGCAAACACACTAGCACATAACCAACACACTGAAGCAACACATGCATGTCTAGTGCAAACACACTGTCACAGATCCCGCACACATGCATATTTTTTGCAAACACGGGCACAGAACCAAGAGTCTAATCATGGAAGATGAAACATTTCATTATTCCAAGAGTTTTAGGTAAAGGGCCTAGAGTAACATACTAAAAATCCCCATAGATCCACCTTGCGCTAAACACAGAATCCAAGATGGCATCCAAGATGGCGGCAACCCATTGGTTAACTATATAATTTCAGAACCACTTATACTAGACGGCAAATGTTGGTGCCTAGGATAGGGTTTTCCACCATTCTATCCAACTAACACTACTAAGACATTCTACAATCACCAGAACATACATTTATTTCATTTTTGACTCTAATCAGGGCAAATATAAAGGGAAAAGGCAAACAAAAGATTAAATTCCCATTGGTTTATTGCTTACGACAGTGAGTAGCATAACATTCAATTCAGCATTACATACTGATATAGACAAACTGCCTCAACAAGCATTTACACTACTGCAGAATTAGCACCAGCTGTATACAGCTTTACCATCAATCCCAACGTGTCTAGGTTTCAGCCTTCCCACAATGACACTTTACAACCACCATGCACAGTAGCTTGTCTGGGGCGGGAGGCAGGTTGAACAGCAGATCGGTTTTAAGAGCTCCAATCTTCTCATGGATGTTGAGAACGTTGATACAGGTAGCAAGGCTCCATGTACACGTGTGTGCCACTGACTTGGTTCACCAGCAGGATGTCAGTGCTGGTGGTGACAACAAGCACTGGATTGGAAACCTCCTGGTCTGTTGAGACCATCAGCCTGTCCACGTCCCTCTCAGCCTGCTGGGATTGGAAAGAATAGTTTGCAATACATTGTGCAATAATTAAGATGAGGCGTGTATTGTTGGTTATGTAACTTGGGTTCCTGAGAAAGCTGTACTGAGGGTCTCGTGGTTTCATGCTGGCATCAAACAGGTAAGCTCCTGAGCCCATGCAGCCATGTTGATAACCCTGTCACTCCTCTTCGCCTTGGTGCCTGTGAATGGCACCTCAACCAGGTGTGCTGATGCAGCTCTTCCAACTTCAAAAGTATCATCCAGTTGAGATATCGATCAGACTGTTGTGGTCAGATGGGAATGGTGGATGAGTAGTGAAAATGTCTGAACTGCTTGATGTGCTTCCGAGAGAGACAAACAAATTCAGATTTCACGTCCCGGTGCTGGTCGGATGTAAATGAGTTTACACCAGCGAATTCCTCAAGCACTGCACATATCAGAATACATTTGGGCAGTGCAACTGTAAACATTGCCATGCTTCGACTGTGAGTGATGCCTCCATTCACCTTCAGCATTCTCATCAGACACTGCCCGATTTCTGCCGTAGAAGTGGCCCTCCACAGATAACCAACAGAGGAAGAGTCATCCTTCAGCTACGCATTTACCAGCTTCACCACCTCTTTGTAGCTCTCAGCCAATCAATCAGCTCCCTCAATCCATACTTCTTGTGGATAAACATTGCCAAAGCAAGTAGAGGGAGAAAATATATGACCTTGGGCTGGACGCAGCTATGATGGCCTGACCAATAGCTACACACTTCCTCCTCAGAAGGCATATTGCCTGGGTTCTGTGAGGTGGCGACACTTCTTTTTGTATTCAATGTAGGTTCCATGGTATTTTTGCCTAAAACTCTAGGACTACATGGTCTTTGTCAACAATTAATTTTGACTTTCAACAAGTTTAAAAGATGTAAATTCATAAAAGCACAATAAATGCAAGATTGCATATTGTACCAGATTAGTAATGCTCTTGAAGATATTTTTATCATTAATGTGTTTGTTTTTAAAAGGAAACCAATGTGATATGAACAAAATCAAATCATGTATTTTATACTGTCATTTGCAAATGAAATATCAATGATTTATGAAGCGCTACATCACAGCATATGTGTGAATTTTCAGAAAACTTGACAGAAAGGAAGAACTGCTGCATCTTGAAATTAAAAGATGCAAATTGCAAGTGCTGTAACACCAATATGCCAATTTAAAAAAGTGGCTAAAAAAGCTTTTAATCTCACAATTACATGAACAGCATGCCATTGTAACTACTCAGGACTGATCACATAATTAGCAGCTGGTCAATGGCACACAGTCCCTGATTCAGCATTGTCCGGGAGATGTCATCTTCTATGATGTGCTCCACACGGTGCATGCATTTGCAGTCAAGATGACATCTTTGAAGAATCTGTAATAGTAAGTCAATAATCACTCTATCATGTATGAAATGATGTACAGTGGATAAAGAAATTGTATTGTATGTAGTTTTACAATTGCATTGCATTTTCTGCTACCTTTTCACAGCTATTGTTTATCAGTGTAAATATAAATAAAGCACTACCAGCCATTCTACGAATTGGCCACTTTCACTTTTTGAAACAGATACACATTTTAGAGTAACCTTAAGAAATGTTATTTACATTACACACGCCACATTGCAATGACCAGTCTGAAGTAATAGTATGTGTGTGAATATCATTTATTCGTACGCAATAGTTTACGTACAATTGAATAAAACAAAAATCATTGGCAGCCTGATTAACAAGTGCAGAGTGCGTTAATCATGTTGTTAACATCATTTTTTGTAAAACCGGGTAGGTCAATCTCGTTATTGGATACACGCAATAATTCGAGTATGCACCAAGCGATTCCTGTCTGCTCTGGCTGACTGAAAAGACATTGTCTACGTACGTGGTTCACGTTAATATCTAGTACATATATTGCGTACCTATGCCGAATAACCGCTATATTTCGGCCAATTGGTGATTGAGCTGAGTTTATAGCCCGCCTAACGAAGTGCCTAACAATGGCGTTGCGGCTAGTCAACATTAAATCCACAAACTTGCAAAATCACTTCACCAATTGAATGGATATGTGACAGGTGTTAATTAATTGTCCTAAAAGTGCTGTATGTGTCATATAACTGACGTTTAAGATGCGCCTGAAGCCTTTGTTCCAATTCACGCAAAAATCGTTGAACCCTTTATCATGTAATGCCCATAGAGTTGAGCCATAATGGGTGCTACAATAAGACTGAAATAGACGAATATAACAATCAATAGGCACTTTGAAGTGGCCCACAAACCAGTTAACACTCGCGATAAAATAACCTTTTTTTGCATTTATATCATTCGAGTCTGAAAGCTTGTGATCGACTACGTTACCAAGGTGTTTTACTTTCGTCGCCCAAGTAACATTGTTCCTGTTTCCTGTACTCCTCACATATATTTACCATGTATTGCAGACCTTGTAGCGAAGGTGATAATAATGTGATATCGTCTGCATACGATAGTGCACCAACAAAGTGCTGAGCGATACGGCACCCGTATCCGCTGCTGGCTAATTTAGATATTAATTCATCGTAGTATACAGCGAACAGTATCGGTGATATAACCGCCCCTTGCTTCACGACGTTGCGTACATAAAAACTTCTAGATTTGTAACGTTCCCACTGTGCACACATACATTGTCTGATGTATCCGTCAAGAATGAATCTAACAATTATGCTAGGTACATTGCGTTTAACCATCAAATTGAACAGCTTTCCGTAGTGAACCTTATCAAATGCTTTAGAGGCGTCTAGAAAATTGCTGTATACGCAACTGTTTTTATTTACAAAATGATTGGCAGTTTCAATTAATATTCCACTACATAGAGTGGTAGAGTGATTCGCTTTGAATGCAAATTGCTGATCGCTAGTGCACAATACATCACTGCATTTTTTCATAAGTATAATGTCAAACAGCTTGCAAATACAATTACACAGTGCTATCCCTCTGTAGTTGTCACTTTGACTCATGTCTCCACGAGCATTTTTTGGTATTGAAATAATAGTGGATGACAATAAATCTGCAGCATTGTATCCGTGAACAAGCATGCTCGACATGAGGATCGACAATATGATTAAAAATCTCCTACTACTGTTGACCAAATGGTCTGACGATAAACTTTATTTTCCGTCTCATTTGCCTAGCTTGATATCTTTCAAGGCATCTGTGACGTCATTTACTGTGATCGAAGAATAACTTCGATCGTCAGCTGTGACACCACTCTTAATAGTTCGATATAAAGACTGTAGCTCTGCAGGCTCAGTAGGCGTACCTTGAAAAAGTGTTTCATATTTTGATGCAAAAACTTCCGAAATAGCTTCTGGATTGCACACTCCATCAACTGAATTGATCGAGGATTTCTTTCCGGATAGCATTTTTTTAGTTTCCACCCATATGTCGCGTTGTTTGTTCGTCGATACAGATTCTGCCATTTTACTTTTTCTTAACTAGCGTTCCCTTCGTTTAATGTGTCGCACAGCATAATGATAGGTAGCTCTGGTCTTACGCATGACAGCGGCCACGTGCCCATGCCTGGGTCTCCCATTGTCTACCCACAACCAGTGCCAGAACATGGCGGTTTCTCTTACGCTCTCTACCTCATCATTCCAGTAAGGGATGCCGCGGTCTCTATGACTACATTGTGGCAGCGTTTCTTGACCAGCACGTAATAACACATCAATCAATTGTTTACATACACTATCAATATCTGATCTGTGATTCTCAGATTCACACAATACGTTATTACAAAATAGAGTGTCGAGCGACATAATCGTATTTGGAATCAACTCATCAATACGGCATTTGTAGCGATCAATACTTTCATCGTCTACCTTGTGCCATGCTACTTTAACTGGTTTTTCATCAGATACATGTTCTGGTTCTTCATATGTATACCTATATGATATGTCGAACACCAGCATCACCGGGCAGTGAGTTGCTGGATTTAATGGCGTGTCATTAACGTTATTTTGACGTATGTTACCATAAACATTGTTAGAGACAACGAAGTGGTCGATACACGATTCATGGTGTAGGTTGTGATTCACGTAAGTATTGGACTTGTTGGCCATCGGATGTTGCCAACTGAGACATAACTCATTACGTTCTAAAAACGCACTCATGAATCGTGTTTGATAGGTGTCTCTCTTAAAAGAGGTATTCCAATCTGCACATATAATAATATCATCTTGCGCGTATTGCAATAATAATTCTTCAAGACAATTTATACAATTTTCATACTCTGTACTAACACTGATGTTGCTGTAATTGTCGCATGGCATGTATATACAGACAATTAGAATATATTTATGCACATTCAGCTGCATTCTAACTGCGCAGATACGCCTGTTGGAAATTCCGATAGGTTGCACAGAGTGGGATAGTGCCTTATGTCATGCGATAGCAACGCCACCTTGCGGTCTACCGGGAAGAATGCGTTCGGTGGCATCTACTCCAGATATTCCGTTAAACTGATAATCGGCATGAATATTCGTTAGTTTTGTAATATCACGATCTAGTAACCAAGTTTCTTGTAGGCATATTATATCGATTTTTGTATCACTTAGTAGGTTGTTTATAAAACCGGTACTGCTAGTAATACCATCACAGTTGGAACTAGCAATGGCTAAACTTTCAGCGTTTAGAACCAACATTATATGTTAGAATCGTTCGGCGTATTCCGTGTGTCCAGCCTTCTCCTGTGGTATTGTCTACATCCAATGCCGTGGGGCCAGAAGTCGTTATCCAACGTGCATCTGGGGTTTGGTGCAGTTACCAGGACGCGAAATGACTGCGTCCATGCTCCTTCTTTCGACATTCTTTCGATCTCCAACACGTCCACGTGTTCACTGGTTATAAATTCTCGAAGGCGTTCATCATCGATGAGTCCACGTTGAAAATGAAGAGTTCGAGCTGTCGAGGTGCGCTTTTTATAACATTGCTACTTTTCGTCCCGTAGAAAACCACCGCTTTTTTGCGCTTTATCTGCAATGACGCGGCTGGCTGTTTCTGCACTGTTTTCTTTTGATGATATTTCGGCACCTCGAACTTGTCACGTGAGGCAGCTACGGTGGACCAAGCAAGCCTGGTAGTCGCATCGGTTCGGCTCACATGCGCAATCGGTTCTACTGCAGAGGGTGCCGATGTGGCATGCGACGCGATTGATGGAGTGACGGATGGTGTCTGCAACGTCGTAGGTGGCAAGTTTACCCGAAGGTCATGTAACTCGGTACATTGCGAGTTGCTTGTTGCTGTATTTGTTACAGCTGCCAATGCCGAGTCGTGTCGTGTAACGCATTGCTGGACGCTACGCATGGCTTTTTCAAGTAGCGTGACATGCTCTAGTAGGTAGATAGGATCAACTTCGCCAGGAGTCATCCGGGGTAGGTTATCCAGTTTAGTTGCTACAAATACAGTTGTTTGCCTAACACCACGTTTGTCCATTTCCTTTACAGCGAACATAATGTCGTTTGTCTTTTTCGTGCACGCTGCCACCTATGGACAAATTTTTCCGTGCCTCAAAAGGCGGCAGGTGCTTCCCGCAGTGTTCCCACATCATTTTTTTTGCGTCGCTGATGGTGTGTGGGTCGTAAAAGTCCAATACGACAAGTTTGATGGCATTTTCTGTGCACTGCATATAGTGAAACATGATGTACGCGAGACGAGAAGTTCGTTCACTATGTGCGTCGTTTGTGCGGCTGAATTCATATCCTCCG
This sequence comes from Lamellibrachia satsuma, assembly GCA_033239005.1. NCBI lineage: Eukaryota > Metazoa > Annelida > Polychaeta > Sabellida > Siboglinidae > Lamellibrachia > Lamellibrachia satsuma. Next base: position 384,717 of record BSQZ01000009.1, read on the forward strand.
CCTGCTCTGCGCCTCGCTTGCGTTGGGTCGTGTGTTTCCCATTCGCCTGCTCGTTTGCAGCTCTTTTTTTTGTTTTTCGTTATTATTTTTTATGGCTTTGTATGCCCACTGCTGTCGTCTGGCGTAAGTGGTGGCGATTCCATGCCAGTGCTGCCATCTCGCGGGTTTGATAGTGGCACGGAGTCGCTCTGTGACTGACTTCGACGTTTCATTGTCCTCTATTGACGTTCTATTATCGCCCGACGTTCTATTATCGCCCGACAACAGTTTTGTAGATTGTCTAGCAACACTTCGTGCACTCTTAAGCTAATCATGTCATCATGAACAGTAGATGATACTTGCTGTGCATCAGTCGACGAGGGGTGCAAGCTGAATCACCCACCAGCGAGGTATACTAATCAACAACGGTGTACCGCAGTACGTCGTAACTCCAGTAGCTGCCGTGTGATATATGTATACAATACAACAGGATTGTATGTTATGTAATTGACGTCATGATTGTCAATTGTTCTAAGTTCTCAAAATATAATGTGTCTATTCATGTTTGTAGCATCAGTTGTTTCCATGTTTTTTATCAGTTGTTTCCATTTTTTTTTTCTGTGTGAAACTAAAAATAAATAACCAGTATGCAGGATTTGTAATTTACCACATTTCTTTGGTAATTTACTTTATAAGGATGTCTTCCAATATATATCGGCTAATGAAATGCTGAGCGACACGATGTATTAGAGGGGTAAAATATGATGGTCCTTCTTGATAAGCTCAAAAGAATTTTGAGTCTTCCTACAGTTAATGCTTTTCCTTTGAGGTAATAGCTTTGAAAAACAACCGCTAAATAAAACACAGCAAGGCATTATTATAAGATAAGTAATTCTGGCATGTGAAGTTTAGTGTTTTTTTACATACAATAGTCATTCGAGCTCACAAAAGTCAGCAATGCCAATGGGCAATTATAGGTGGGAGGTAAGATTGATGAGAGGTGGACTCTAAAAACTGGTGTGAGGTTGACCCCCAAGACAGGTGGGAGATGGGAAGTTGAAACCCTTGCCACACATCCTCAATATAGTGGAATTGTGTAATATAAAGCATAGTTCAAGTGTTTTTAAACTTGCCTACATAATTGTATTATAACATGCATTCAATCTATAAATCAACACAGTCAATTAGTTCCATTTGTTGAAAGTTTTCATGTGACGCCATTGCCATTCATAAAGCTTGGGTGCTGCATACAACGTACAGTAAAATCTGACAAAATGTTTAATTGGCACATACCTGGATGTTGTCGAGACCCACAAATGCATTCTCACGACGTCGCAACCAAATGTTACCGTCTGAATACAGGACGCAGAACTTACGAAAAAGATGCGCGACCTCTTGCGTTGTTGTAACTTCACACAAAAATGTACGTCATATCTACACAAATTCTATCTTAAATGTTTCAAGCAAGCAAGTGCTGGATATATGTAAGACTTCCAAACTATCCGATTTTGTAATGAGAAATATGATGCTGTTATCAATTAATCGAGGAAAAGAATGAAAGAAATAGTACACAATACGGCTGCATGCGCAGCAGGCCCAACTGTTTCCACCTGTATTGACATCACAGGGTGCCTGACCTAGATTTCACAGACTGCACTGCAGCGGTGCCAGGTGGCTACACTTAGTCTGGCTCTGATAACTAATTAACTAATATTTTGTTAGATGAATTTGTTTACTATAAGCTGCCTTGCTGGACAGTTGAAAGCCATCATTGCAATCTTACTGCAGGTAGCCTCTAACTAATGCTGCTTTGTTCTCCTCTGGTTCTACTACCTCCTTTAAGTTTGAAGAACATATTCCTAAATTTTAGACACTTCTATTTGGTCTCCTCTTAGCCTCCTGGTCTCTAGTGTTGTCAAACCACATTCTAATAAGCAACTTTCATAACTAAGGTCTCTCAATTCTGGAATCACTTTTGTTGCTCTTTGTTGTATTCTTTCTAGCCTGTCTATGTCCTTCTTATGATATGGCCTCCATGATTGTATACAATATTCCAAATGTGGTCTAACTATTGCGTTGTACAGGGGTACAATTAGCTGTTTCTCCTTATATGTGATTACTTACTTACTTACTTAATCCTTCTGGCCCCTTCAGGAGCATAGGGCATCAACCATGTTTCTCCACCTCACTCTCTTCTGGGCTAGAGCTTTGGCCTCTTGCCAGGTGACCCCCACTTTATCAAGATCTTGTAGTGTGGAGCGTCTCAAGTTGGTTTTAGGCCTTCCTTGTCTTCTCTTTCCTTGTGGGTTATAGTCCAGTGCTTGTTTGGTTGTTTTTGTTAGATCTTTTCTGAGTGTGTGGCCATTCCAGCTCCATTTTCTCCTCTTGATTGTAGTGCTTATTTCTTCCTGTTTGGTTTTCTTCCAGAGCTCTTTATTTGATATTTTGTTAGGCCACCATACCTTGAGGATGTATCGGAGGCAACTGTTGATGAAGACTTGGAGTTTGTTGTTGAGAGACTGAGTAGTTTTACACATCTCACAGCCATAGAGAAGAACTGGTTTAACGTTGGTGTTGAAAATGCGGATCTTAGTGTTTATGGATAGTTGGGAAGAGAGCCATACAGGGCGTAGGGTTCTGAAGGCATGGCGAGCTTTATTGATGCGTAGCTCCACATCTTTATCAGCTCCACCATTTGTACTGATGTTGTTCCCGAGGTAGAGTACCACTTTCTAGTGAGATGGGTTCAGAGGATCTGCTGTTGACTTTCATCACCTTTGTCTTTCCCACATTGATCTTAAGACCCAGTTGGCTGCTTTTTTCTTGAAGCCTTTCTGTTTTTTGTTGCATGTGTTTATGGGTTTCTGAGAGTAGTGCTAGATCATCTGCAAAATGCAGGTCTTGTAGTTGTGAGAACAAGTTCCACTGGATCCCAGTACGATGGTGTTCTGTGGATCTTTTCATTGTCCAGTCTATGGCTATCAGAAAGAGCAGTGGAGATAGCAAGCAGCCCTGTCGTACTCCAGTTCCAATCTGGAAGCCTTCTGAAACTTGTCCATTAAAGATGACATGACCAGTGAAACCTTCGTACATGTTCTTTAATAGGGTTACAAATTTTGTGGGTAAACCATAGTGCCTCAGGAGCTTCCATAGAACTGTCCTATCTATACTATCGAATGCTTTTTCGAAGTCCACAAAGTTTATGTAAAGGGAGCTCTGCCATTCAATGCATTGTTCAATGATAATCCTGAGTGTAGCAATGTGATCTGTGCAGGATTTATCCTTTCTAAAGCCAGCTTGTTCCTTTCTTAGCTTCTTGTCAACTGTTTCTTGTATCCTATCCAGGATGATACGGCAGAGAATTTTACTGGGCACTGATAGAAACATGATCCCTCTCCAGTTCTTACATTCACTGAGGTTGCCTTTCTTGGGGGTTGTAACAAGCATACCTGTCTTCCATTCAGTTGGTATTCCCTCTTTATCCCAGATCTCATTTAGCACGCTGTATAAAACTTCTGTGGTGGCCCCAATATCAGCTTTTAAGACATCAGATGGTATATTGTCAATTCCTGGTGCTTTGCCTAGCTTCAGCTTTTTGACGGCTCTCTTGATCTCCTCTTTGGATATCCTACCACAATTAATGTTAAGGTCTTCAGTTGCTTCCTCAATGTCTGGGATTGAATCTGGTGGAGGCCTATTCAAGATATCTTGGAAATATTCTTTCCAGCGTTGTAACTGTAGAGATTCCTTAGTGAGAAGGTTTCCCTGTTTGTCCCTGATGGGGCGACTAGTGCTCTTGTTCTTCCCGGCTAGCTGTCTGGTGATCTTGTATAACTCTCTGGAGTTGTTTTGCCTAGCTGCGATCTCAGCCTCGTTTGCTAGTTTTTCGACATATGTTTTCTTGTCCCTCTTTGTCTTCTTTTTAACTGTTTTGTTTCTTTCCTGGTATTCCTGCTGCAGTTTTTATTTCCTTGTGTCATCTGCTTCCTTGTTGAGTTTCATTTTAGTCTCCCTCCTTGCCTCAATAGCTTCCCAGGTGTCGTCTGTAATCCAGTCCTTCCTCCTAGCTTCCCAGCAGCCTAGGACTTGTTCACAGGTGTCGGAAATTGCATTCTTGCATCTTGTCCACTTTTCATCAATGTTTTTTCCCTCTTCCAATGCTTGGAACCTGTTCTGTAGTGTGATTCCCAGTTCCTGTCGTATTTTAGTATTTTGAAGTTTTCTTATCTCAAACCTTCTTTGTACCTTGTTATCCGTTTTCTTCTTAGCTGCTAGCTTCATCCTAAATTCACCCACAAGGAGGTGGTGGTCGGAGTTAATGTCAGCTCCTTTTTTCACTCTGACATCTAGAAGCACTCTCCTCCATTTCTTGGTGATTGCTATGTGGTCAATTTGGTTTTCCTTCTGTAAATCTGGGGATATCCATGTGGCTTTGTGTGTAGGCTTGTGTGGAAAGAGGGTTCCTCCGATTATCAGTACAGAAATCTGCAAACAGGAGACCGTTCTCATTCATCTGTCCCAGACCTTCTTTCCCCATTGTGCCTTTCCAATTGTCATTATCCTTTCCAATCTTGGCATTCATATCCCCCATAACAACTTGGATATCCCTCTTCGGTAGTTTTTGGGTGACTGTTTGTAGATGTTGGTAGAATGTCTCTTTCTCTTCAAATTCAGCAGAGTTGGTTGGTGCATAGCAATGTATAATGGTGATGTTCTGACCTTTTGATGTAAACCTGGCTGTGATGATTCTCTCCGAGACTAGTTCCCATTCGATGAGACTTTTTGTTGCATCCTTTGAGAGGAGCAGCCCTACTCCATGTGTGTGCGCATCTTCTTCTCTCTCATTCCCAGAGTACAAGTAAGTTTCTCCAGAGCTAGTTGTAACCTTCCCAAAGGTGTTCCATCTGCTTTCACAGACTCCAATGATGCTCAGCTGGTATCTTCTCATTTCTTTGGCGAGCTGTGCCAGTTTTCCTGCCTGGTACAGTGTCCTGACATTCCAACATCCAATTCTAATTTTTGACTTGAGCTGTAGCAGACTCTTCCTCCCTTGGGCTTCCTGTCGGCTTTCACCCAAGGGATTCATACGCACCCTTCCAGGACAGCCTGCTTTGCTCAGATCGAGGTGTGGTTGAGTATTCATGGTTTCGGTTTCTGTAATCGATTTCAATAACAACTGAGTGGGTGATTAGCCCAAGCCGCTGTGCCCACAAGTTTTCTGCAGTGGTCGTAGACCATTTTCCTCCCGGGCTCCATGATCAAGAGATGTAGCTGGACTGTGCTTTGTCTGACTACTCGCCCTAGACCTGTCCGGTATGGTTGGACCTGCCAGGAGTTGCCTCCCACCGGTATAGCTCATAGGGGGTCATTGGGGTACACAAGCCTCCTTACCACGACAAGGTAACAGTCCACAAGGAAGCCTTATATGTGATAGTTCTCCTAATTAGCCCTAGAATTTGATTACCTTTTGAAGCAGCAATCCCACATTGCTCTGAAACTTTCATGTCAACACTAAATGTTACTCCTAAGTCCGTTTCTTTTGCGGTTCTACCTAGTACAGTATCCCCCATTTTAAATTCTTCATGTTTCCATGTCCAATGTGTATGCATTTACATTTCCCAAAAATTAATAACATTTGCAATTTTTCTGACCATTTAACCAATTTATCTAGATCATCCTGTAAACTATATTTATCTGTATGATTTGTAACCTTTCTGAATATGTTTGTGTCATTTGCAAATTTCAGTACTTTGTTAGATATGTCATCTTCATCTTTATATATATTAAAAATAGTATAGGCCCTAATACTGATCCCTGTGGTTTGAAATCTCACCACCCACTATTACTCTCTGTCTTCTGTGTGTAAGCCACTTTTCTAACTAGTTGCTTACATCATTACCATGGGCTTTTAGTTTAAGTAACAGTCTTTGATGTGGCACTTTATCGAAAGCTTTCTGAAAATCTAAGTAGACAACATGCACTGGTGATCCATCATCTACCTACTTTGTAATTTCTTCAAAAAAAATTAGAGATTGGTTAGACTTTAGAGCTTTTAGGAACCCATGTTGAGATGTATTTATTAATTTGTTTTACAAGGAATTCCACCATGTGGTCTCTAATTAGTGTTTCTAGTAATTTGCATACAACTGATTTTAAACTCACTGGGCTGTAATTTTCTGACTTGTTCCTGGTTCCTCGATCCCTTCTTAAATAGTAGTGTAATGTTTGCTTCTTTCCATTCTGAAGGAACTATTCCTTCTTCTAGTGCCACTTTTGCAAGTGGTGTACTAATTGGTTCCTAGACATGTCGAGTACGGAAACAATCCTGTGTTAGAAGTAAAAACTGATGGTCGTCACCCCCAGCACTCTCCAGTGTTTTCCATTGTATATGGCCATGGTTAAAATCACCCATGATAACACATTCCCTCTTACTCACCTCCCTTATAGCCTTTAGTAGTTTTATATTTCTCTTGTCCTATGTTTGAACTATGATAAACTACTCCTATTGCTAATGTTGAGTTCTTGGTAACTATGATAAACTACTCCTATTGCTAATGTTGAGTTCTTTGTAAATATGATAAACTACTCTATTGCTAATGTTGAGTTCTTGGTAACTATAATAAACTACTCCTATTGCTAATGTTGAGTTCTTGGTAACTATGACAAAGATGCTACACAACATCACACCCATAAAAGCATTGCCCATCTGATCACACCCACAAAAGCATTGCCCATCTGATCACACCCATCAAAGCAATGCCCATCTGATCTCACCCACCAAAGCAATGCCCATTTGATCACACCCACCAAAGCAATATCCATTTGATAACACCCACCAAAACAATGCCCATCTGATCACACCCACGAAAGCAATGTCCATCTGATCACACCCAGCTAAGCAATGCCCATCTGATCATACCCAGCTAAGTAATGCCCACCTGATCATACCCATCAAAGCAATGCCCATCTGATCACACTCACCAAAGCAATGCTCATCTGATTGCATAAAGCTAATCAGAGCCAGGTGAAACACACCAGTCCAATCAGTGGAGATATGAAAGGGAAGTGGCTACTTTGCAATAAATCGATTCTTTGTGCTGGCTCAGACTGTACTAGAGTGTTGTAAGGATCTAAATGCAGCTTACCTGGTCTTGATGGGTCCAAGGAAGATGCGACAGTTGATGCAGTCATCTACACTGATAGTGGCTGAGTGGTCAAACACATATATGTTGCAATCCTGAAAATTACATTTTATTAATTCTTATAATGTAGGATCATTATAGGCCGAATGTTATCTGCTTCAAGTGAAATGTATGTGTGTGTCGCAGCTCTTGCAGAGGATTGGTGGATGACTCTCAGATGATTGACACAACTTCATTCCTGTTTCAGAAGCGATGTTTGTTCACCTCCTATATGCAAGCAAGCTGCTGTCTCCTATATCAGTCGCCCCTCGCCAGCTGTGTGCTAGCTGCTGTCTCCTACATCAGTTGCCCCTCGCCAGCTGTGTGCTAGCTGCTGTCTCCTATATCAATCGCCCCTCGCCAGCTGTGTGCTAGCTGCTGTCTCCTATATCATTCGCCCCTCGCCAGCTGTGTGCAAGCTGCTGTCTCCTATATCAGTCGCCCCTCGCCAGCTGTGTGCTAGCTGCTGTCTCCTATATCATTCGCCCCTCGCCAGCTGTGTGCAAGCTGCTGTCTCCTATATCAGTCGCCCCTCGCCAGCTGTGTGCTAGTTGCTGTCTCCTATATCAGTCGCCCCTCGCCAGCTGTGTGCTAGCTGCTGTGTCCTATATCAGTCGCCCCTCGCCAGCTGTGTGCTAGCTGCTGTCTCCTATATCAGTCGCCCCTCGCCAGCTGTATGCTAGCTACTGTCTCCTATATCAGTCGCCCCTCACCAGTTGTGTGCTAGCTGCTGTCTCCTATATCAGTCGCCCCTCGTCAGCTGTGTGCTAGTTGCTGTCTCCTATATCAGTCGCCCCTCGCCAGCTGTGTGCTAGCTGCTGTCTCATCCAACGTATCCACTACTCTATAAAATGACCATGTTTCTGTGCATAATCATTCAATTCAAAGCTCATCTGTAAACATAACATTAATTTGCAGAAATGTGCATAGTACTTAAACTATTTAAGCACTACAGATTTTAACATAAATGAACCGAATCAAGAGGGCTTAAATGAGTTGCAGAGGAACATTTAAACATGTCTACATAATAAGAATCATTGTTATTATTATTAATATATATTTATTACATTAAGAAAGCTAAGCAGCTAAACCATTAAAAATGTGCTCTGATAAAAAATAATACCTTACCATTGTGACAAAACAACAAAAAGATGTGACAAACAAAAGTACACACACTGTATGTCTTGATTAAGACAATAAAGTTGAATGAGTGTTGTGCTGACCTGGCAGTTCTGTATGATGAACTGTTGTCCATTGACAGTGCCTGGTAGCCGGCCAGCTGTCTCCCCCTTCAAGTTCTCAATGGTGAAGTCCTTAGGGTCAACTCTCTGTCTGTTGTCCCTGCAAACATCAGTGTACAGTTTCCTAACTGAACTCTATAAGCTTCACAAATAAACATTTTCCATGACAAAAATAACTATAAGATCCCTCACCAATGCCGTTATGTTCCACTTCACAGAATTTTATATATTAATAAACTGCACATAAAAATTATTCCATTTTAATGAAAATCACTTGTTTCAAATTATTTGCTTGAATAATAAAATGACTAAAATATAATAATATATAAATTATTGCTACAAAACAAATTGTACTGGAGACATTTGATTGCTTCCATTACAACAAAGTTGCAGCATCTAGCAGACAGACTGGATACTGTTTCCCCAGGTCCACTTGCAGTTTTAAAGACTCTTGGTGCAAACAATTAGTCGGCAACACAAACATTCACATTTGAAATTGCCCAAATGATGTGAAAAAGGTGGCTCTCAAAATGTCTAATAGACTATTAGTGTGCCTTTTCACCCAACGAAACAATCCCAGCATTGGCCAATTAGAGTTTTTCATTTTCAAAATGGCAGCCTCATTGGACTCAACAGGTCTCAATCCATACTGGAGACAAATGCTTGGATATCACAATGATGCATTTAAAACTGCCACAATACAAAGTGACTGTCTCCGTAAATAATATAAAAGTGACTATAAACACAAAGTAAATGTCCTCAGTATAGTGACAATGCAATCTTAGGATAGTTGTCTACTTAAGCTAGCACAAAGTGAACGTCCTTAGTAAAGCGAGTTAGATATTAACGTATTAGTCACAATTTATTTAGCAACGATTTTCAATTGTTACATTTTGTAATGCTAATGTATAATTATGAATAATCTGTGTTAACGTCTTAACTTGCAACGGGGTAGAGAGGAGTATTGCACTTCTGTTCACCCCATTTCCAACTCACTTTTGTGTATTCTTCACCAATTCACATTTGTTGCACATTTTTTAGTAATTTGTTGTTGATTGACTGATCGATTGAAGATGTAATTTTAAGATAGTCATCTACTTAAACACAAAGTGAATGTCCTCAGTTGAATGATGATACAATCTTATGATAGTCGTCCACTTGTAGCTGTGCTTATCAACAAAATATTTTCTTAATTCACTGTAACTCGTAATTTTGACAAAAGAACCAAGACATTCCAAAATGATACAATATATCAAAGGCTGTATAACTGCTTAAACAATAACTCTCAAGATTATGTTTCATAGCAGTTCTTACAAGTCAGTGTGCATCTATATACACTTCATCATAACTGCTGTAGGTGACACTTCATCATAACTGCTGTAGCTAACATTTTGTCATAACTGTTTTAGCTGACACTTCATCATATATGCTGTAGCTGATACTTCATCATAACTGCTATAGTTGACACTTCATTATAAATGTTGTAGCTGACACTTCATCATAACTGCTGTAGCTGACACTTCATCATAACAGCTGTAGCTGACACTTCATCATAACAGCTGTAGCTGAGACTTCATCATAACTGCTTTAGCTGACACTTCGTCATAACTGCTGTAGCTAACATTTTGTCATAACTGCTGTAGCTGACATTTCATCATAACTGTCATAGCTGAAACTTCATCATAACTGCTGTAGCTGAAACTTCACCATAACTGCTGTAGCTGAAACTTAATCATAACTGCTGTAGCTGACACTTAATCATAACTGATGTAGCTAACACTTCATCATCTGAAACTATGGAATATTACCTCTCAAATGATTCCACACTAGCCCCATTTAAACCAGTTTCTAAAAACAACATGTTGGTTTACCTGAACGTGGAAATTCCCTGTAGCCAACACTTCACCATAACTGCTGTAGCTGACACTTCACCATAACTGCTGTAGCTGACACTTCACCATAACTGCTGTAGCTGACACTTCACCATAACTGCTGTAGCTGACACTTCACCATAACTGCCATAGCTGACATTTCACCATAACTGCTGTAGCTGACACTTCATCATAACTGCTGTAGCCGACATTTCACCATATCTGCTGTAGCTGATATTTTTTCATAACTGTTGTAGCTTACACTTCATCATAACTGTTGTGCTCACATTTCCATCATAACTGCTATAGTCGACACTTCACTATAACTGCTGTAGCCAACATTTCACCATAACTGCCGTAGCTGATACTTTTTCATAACTGTTGTAGCTTATACTTCATCATAACTGTTGTGCTGACATTTCCATCATAACTGCTGTAGCTGACACTTCACCATAACTGCTGTAGCTGATACTTCATCATAACTACTGTAGGTGACACTTTATCATAACTGCTGCAGCCAACAATTCATCATAACTGCTGTAGCCAACATTTCACTATAACTGCTGTAGCTGACACTTTGTCATAACTGCCGTAGCTGACACTTCACCATAACTGCTGTAGCTGACACTTCATCATGATAGCTGTAGCTGAGACTTCATCATAACTTCCGTAGCCAACACTTCACCATAACTGCTGTAGTTGATATTTTGCCATAGCTGTTGTGCCTGACATTTCCTTCATCACTGTTGTAGCCAACACTTCATCATAATTGCTGTAGCTGACACTTCATCATAACTGATGTTGCTGATACTTTTGTCTGTCATAACTGATGTAGCTGAAAATTTGTCAAAATTTACTTAGTGCCAGAAATGGACACATTTCTGAAGTCGAAACTATGCATTATTTCGCTGTGACAAAGCTTTGGCAATTTTCATGTAGCCAAGAGTTCTTAATCAATGGTAACTTAACACAAAACAAGCAATTAATAGCTGATAAATTTAATGAGTATTTCACGAATGTTGGATCAGAATTAGCTAATGAAATACCATTCGTCACAGAAAAGCCTAACGATTATCTTGATGGAATTTATAAAAACTCTGTTTTTAGCACCTGCAACCACAGATGAGATAAGGATACTTATAAAGAAATTGAAAAATTGTAGTTCCGGCTGGGATGGCATAAAACCAAATATTATCAAACAGACTTACTCTGGTATGATTGGGCCATTATGCCACATTATAAATTTATCATTTGATAAAGGATATGTACCAGATCAACTAAAAATAGCTAACGTAGTGCCCATTTTTAAGAAAGGTGATGCTACACTAATTAAAAACTATAGACCTATTTCTATATTACCAGTATTTTCAGAGATTGTTGAAAGATTAATATATAATAGATTAAATAAATATATAGTTAAACACAATATTTTGTCAAACTCCCAGTTTGGATTTAAAAAAGGATATTCAACGTATATGGCTCTAACAATATTAATTGACAAAATAACCAGTGCAATGGACAAAAAAGAACATGTAATTGGATTATTTTTAGATTTTGCTAAAGCATTTGATACTGTTAACCATGATCTTTATTAAGAAAACTTGATCATTATGGAATCAGAGGAATAGTGGTTTCAAAGTTATTTGTATGGAAGACAACAAACAGTAAAATTTAATGGAATCAATTCTGTTCTTAAAAATATAACATGTGGAGTACCACCAGGGTCAATATTAGGACCCTTACTTTTCCTTATATATATATATATAAATGATTTAGGTGCTGTTTCTCAGATCACCTTTCCCATTATGTATGCAGATGATACTAACATCTTTATCCAAGGGAAAGATTTGCAAAAAATGGAAAAAGATTTAAATATTGAAATAAAAAAGCTATCACTTTGGCTCAAAACTAATAAACTCTCACTGAATATAAAAAAAACATGTACAATGACCTTTAGCTGTACTCCCAGTATAAGAAACAGATGTAATGACATATACATAGATGGAATAGGAATAGACACTGTTAATCATACGCAATTTTGGGGAGTGATAATAGATAATAAAATCAACTGTAGTAACCATATAAAGTACATATGTAATAAAATTTCTAAGAGCATAGGCATTATCAAAAAGGTAAAGAGCAAACTGAACAAGAAGACATTGGTTAACCTATATTATACATTTATTTACCCATATATTACTTATTGTAATGTAGTATGGGGAAGAGCCCCAACAATATATTTATCTAAAATTTATATATTGCAGAAAAGAATAATACGAATAATTAGTCATGTTGGATTTAGAAACCACACACAGTTTTTATTCAAGACATATCAAATTATGAACATTTATCAACTAAACAAATATATAAGCTGTGTGCTAATGTATAAACATAATAGGGGTATGTTACCAAATATATTTAATGACATGCTTACACATCATACTACTTTACACAGTTATAACATGAGACAAGAAACAGTTTATAAAATACCATACTGTAAAACCAACACCAGACAAAATACACTGGCATATGTTGGTCCCAAATTATGGAATACTATTTTTAAAAAGAACCACTTGGATGATTGTACGTCTACTTATATTTTTAAAAAGACAGTGAAACACTACATATGGGGAACCTACGAACAAGACTACTCTAGTCAATTGTGATATACCAGTATAATTTAGTATAATAGTCCTATGTATTATTATATGTTAATGACTTATTTGTGGTAACCTTTTTTATCATATCTTATAACAAACAAGTTATTGATTATACAAATGTGGTATACTTGTATTAGGAATCACTTGTGAACTTTTTTTTTTTTTTTTTAAAGAATAGACATCGTGGCGCATAATATATTTAATTTATAATTGAAAAAGGAAACATAAGCAATTTGCTTCTTTTCCATTGTCTTAAATGTGTTTAGTAGATGATCGGCTGATTGATTGTTTGTATATGAATTTATGTTATTTGAGACAATAAACATTATTATTATATTATTATTAATTGAGTTCATGTTGCCATAGTTCACTCAGCTGTATAAACGAGTACCTGGCTACAGACAGGTGGATATGTGAACGAAGTCTTCGCTAGGTTTTCACGCAGTAATGGAAAACAAAAAAACTTCTCTTGGAAACATTCAGCATGGCTGAATGTTTCCAAGAGAAGTTTGGATACTACGCTATATAAGAACATACCTTTACATGTGTCCATAATGCGTACCTGTTCATAATGACTGCCAGTCTATTAAAACATATTTTCACTATCCCAAAGTAGTCCACCTGGGTATAATAAATACCCTGGTTATAATGGGTGATTTGTTGTACAATGTATTCATCAGACTTCACCCGGTTATGATGTTGGCGTTGACCAGAAAATGAGAACCACAAGCAGCTGTAGGAATCCACTGGTGCATCACTGATTGTATACCTGCCAACCTCTGAATTTAAAAATCCAGGAGATTATGTTGAAAAAAATTGTGAGCGAAGCAAGCCCCCTACTGTATGGGGTCTGGGGCCAGCCAAAAGCCAAACAATTATAGATACTCTGTGATGCTTTCTAAGCCTCTCCTAAACCCAAAATGTGACATACATATTAGGGTGGGGCATTGTTTTTATAAAAAAGGGCACCTCCTCACAGGCATATATATGTATATATATATATACATATATATATATATATATATATATATATATATATATATATATATATATATATATATATATATATATATCAGCCGTATTGTCCCGTGGTTGGGCGAAGGCCTCAGCATGTTGTTTCCAAGTTTGCCTATCTTGTGCTTTTCTCTGCCAGGTGGTTTCATTCCAATACTCATCCAAATTGTCTCTCCACCGTTTTGCTGGTCTTCCTCGTAACCTCTTCCTTCAGTATGGTTTCCAGGTGGTAATGCGCTTTGTCCATCTGTCATCTTTGAGTCGGCTGATGTATCCTGCCCAAGACCATTTCATTCTTCTGGTTGTTTTTATCATGTCTGTGACTCCTGTCTTTGCTCTCACCCAGGTGTTTGTCTTTCTGTCATGGTATGTTATATTAAGCATACTCCTCTCCATTTTTGTCTGCGCGGCCGCTAGCTTTTTCTGAGCACTGTATGTCATAGCTGGCAGTACACACGAGTTGTAAACCTTTCTTTTTAGACAGATAGCAAAGTTACTTTTTAAAATGTTGCGACGTTTTGCATATGCTGTCCAGCCAGCTGTGATTCGTCATAGGATTTCCTTGTCTTGGCTCTTGTCCCTAAGGCTGAAGCATTGGCCTAAGTATACGTAACTCTCCACTTTCTCTATCCGAGTGTTATTAACGTATATTGGGGTGTTGTCTTCCACCATTATTTTTGTTTTTGAGATGTTCATCCTCAAGCCGCTTAGGTTAGTTTCTTTGCATAGTTCTTGTAGCATTATGTCTAGTTCTTGTGGTGTTTCGGTGCACAGGAAGATATTGTCTGAGAAGTTCAGTCTTTTGAAGATACTTTCGAGTGTTGATGTGAATAGTTTGGGTGAGATGGTATCCCCCTGTCGCACTCCTCTTTCGATGTTTATTTTCTCCCTCTCTTTGTGAAGATATACTGTCACAGAGCTGAGTTGTATGTATGCATCTTCTATCCCTTGGTCTTGGAGTGAAGACAGTATTGCCTGGGTTTGTACCGAGTCGAAAACTTTCTCATAGTCAATGAATGCTATATAGAGTGGTATGTTGAATTCACAGCACTTCTCCTTCAGTTGATTTATGACATGGATGTGGTCTGTCGTTGAGTACCCGCCTCTGAATCCTGCCTGTTCTCTGGGTTGATCATCATTTAGTATTCTCTCCAGTCTGGCTGTTAGAATCTTTGTGAATAGCTTGTAGATGTTCAATAGCAAGCATATTGGCCTATAGTTCTTTGTCTTTTTGGTTGCCTTTTTTGAAGATTATCACCATCTTTGCATTTTTCCAGGTAGTGGGGATTCATCTTTCTGATATGCATTTTGTATACAGCTTGGCTAAGGCTTTGGCGATGGTATCCTCTCCTGCCTTCAACGTTTCGATGTAGACTTGGTCATTTCGTGTTGCCTTCCCGTTTTTCATCTTCTTTAGCACGGCTTCTACTTCCCATGTTGTTACTGAAGGTACTTCTCTTGGGTCTGTGCATATTGTTACGGTTTGGTCGCTGTCATAAAGTTCGGTGTAAAACTCTTCTATTCGTTCCAAGATCTCATCCTGGTCTTGGATTTCTCTGCCCTGATTGTCTAGGAGTGTTATCAGTCTATTTTGGTCTAGGATGTGTGTTCTGCTGACCTTGTTCATGCTCTTTGATATCTCTATTGTTTTTTGTATGGTGTCTAGGTTGTGTTTTCTTATGTCTTCTTTCGCTGTCTTTTTGAGGGTCTTGCATATCTATGTGTACTCTATGCAGTCCCTAGCGGTGTTCTTTACCATTTCTCTATGTTTTTTCATTAGTGCTCTTGTTTGAGTTGATAATCTAGACTTGTCCCATTTGGTGTTTTGTTTGGCTATGCTTGTCGCCGTCTGTTGGATCATTCCTGTAATGTTTTCATTTAGAGTGTCAATATCATCCAGTTCTTGTAGAGCAGTGAACTTGTTTATATATATATATATATATATATATATATATATATATATATATATCCAGGATCTTGCATTGCCATGGGGGGGCAAATATGTGACCCTTCTCACAGCTACCATCATTGGGGTGACCACCCCTGCCCCTAAATATGCCAATGTACCCCAAAATCTCGGGCTTAGGGCATGCAGAACTATCTTTGAAATATGGTTATATCTGATGCATTCTGAGGACACATTAATGTTATTTTGGCATGAATATGATGGCTCAAAATTACAATTCTGAGGGGGGGAAACAACTTGTTACAAATTGCATGCACTTTATAATTGCAGGCTATCATGATAGACACGTTATTGCAGCCTTAGTAATTGTGGAATCATTAACAAATATACACACACAAGCACACACGCATACATGCAACCCACTTGCAAGCATGCACACATACATATAATGTTATACAATATAGCAACAGCCACTGTACAGTACTCTACATAGTCAATACAAGTATGTGGAAGCTAGCACATGTTGTGGCACTCCTGAAACCAGGGAAAGACCCATCAGTGTCAACATACTTCAGGCCAATACCACTGTTGTACCACCTATAGATACGAAAGGTACAACTTACAAGTTAAACAAAGTTGCTGTATCTTGATCATTACAATGGATTAAAGTAGTAAAGCACATATAAAAATCGAAATCTGTTGTAATACAGGCATCCGTGCATACACAAAATGCTAACACAGTGCATTTGGGTACACATTATAGCCACTTACATACACAGCCACACCCACCAAGAACAATTTTGGGTGGTAAAAGAGCCATCCCTAGACAATATCTTAAAGGTGCAAAGTCTGATCTATTCCTCATAAAATCATGTTATATATGATGTTAGACTTGATATAATCTACATTATATATATATATATATATATATATATATATATATATATATATATATATATATATATATATATATATATATATATATATATATAATGAAGATTATATCAAGTATAACATCATAATCACCAAATGTATTTAATGAACCACAATTAAAAAATATAATTTGACTGTTATCTGTTGATGAATTTCGACCTTGCCATTCAGCAGGGGCAGCCTAAAAAGCAGATCAGGGCAGACCAGGCTATATAAAAAGCACATGGTGAGGTCATGGGGTTACAATGACCACAAAAATACAATTAATAAAACAAGTACATTTCCACACTGTAGACACAATTGGGAGTAATAAATAATTTAAATAACAAGATGGCTATCCTATTTGCCTCTGTATGCCTTGTCAGCTTTCTCCGTTCAGCATTAGTAGTACTGTAAGAAGTCCTAATCTCAAACGAACTGACCCCCATTTGAGCTCAGGACTTGTTACAGTACAACTAGCGTTCCTCCCGATTCATTCATATTTTAAATTGTTCGTGGCAATCATTGGGACGAATCCACCCATTAGAAAATGTCCACAAGGCTCACCCCCTGTAGTTGAATAATCTATCTTGGAAATGAAAGCATGCTGTGTATCTGTGGCTTAGCACATGTCCAGGGCTCTGTCTACTCTAAGGATCTCTAACCAGACTGCAAACTGGTACAGCATTAGTCTGTAGCCCAGACAGTCTCACTTGAGTCAACATACTGAATTGGTAACAACTAGGCCAAGCTCTAAGCGGACTTTAACTCAGGGCTTCTTGAAAAGATACTTCCTCTGAAAGACAAGTTTGTGTGACTTCACTGCATTCAGAAAGGGAATAGTTCAAACATACACAAAACTTTGTTGACATCGATGCTTGTAAACAATTATTTGTGTTAAATTCATATAAATCAGCGATTAAAAAATTGCATTTAAATGCACCGATTCCCATTTGAACCCAAACATGTATGTAATTTATGATGGTAGAATATAGCATCATATTTTATAATACAACTATGGGGCGATTTCAGCGTTACGTGTATGACATTCAGACAACATTTGTCATCTCTAAAACTCTGTAGATCCATGTTAATTTATTGCTGACTGTTTATTTTTGTCATAGCTTTGTTCTACATGTTGTTTAATTGTTAGGGTAGTTATAATAAGTTGCTTTATTATAAGCATAATTATATGTATAGGTATACTATGCATATTCATATGATTGGTTATTTTTGTCATAAAAAATATAAATATGGCATTACGTGTGTGACACATTTTCATCATGTGAGTGACGCGTGTGAAATACACTTAGTAATGGACAGTTTTCTTAGTTGATAATGACTGTTCCCATAACAATATGACATCTCTAGTTTATGTTATAATAACACAAAATAACGAGGAAAGTTAATTGTGATAAAACAAACAGTTATGTAACATATTTATTTAGCACACCCTGGGTAATATAAACAATAAGATCTGATCCATTTCATCTTATCTTTATTCACCAAACCCACAAACAAAAAAGAATAATTATTTAAAACAGCGTATCTAGAGTGCTAACCTCATTATAGAACTTATTATCAAACATGTAATTTGCAAACAGTGTCCATTATACTGACCCACAGCTGTGTGCCAAACTGTCACCATTTCAAAGCTTAAATATGAACTTTGGAGCTTTTTTTAATTATCTCTGCTCCAGAGAATGCTCTTTTTCAGGTATACCCCTGAAGTAAATAATAAATTATATTGTTCTATGTGATGAGGAAGTAGCTTAGAGTTGTTTTTATGATAAATTATTTTCAGTTAAAAAATAAACTATTTTACAGATGATTTCTCACAAGTCCTATTTTCTTCTAAACATTCAACATTTCAATTTTTAATGCAGTGCCAGTGGTTATTCAGTATTAAATAAAATGATCTGGCAACGTAAATCAAATCAATCAATGTATCAATGTCAAATTCTGATTGCTAAATGGCCTCCATTTTACATGGAGGTCAATTTACAGGACACTGCAGGATCTGTTAGAAATTCAGATTTAAAAAAAATATGAACAGCTTAGGACACGTTTCCAAATTGTACTAATTGCATTAACTACTAATAATCACATAGATGTACAGCACAATGATAAATATACATTTTTATGCCCCTTGAATCAAACGAAGAAGAACAGTGACATCATCTGCTGCTGGACACATGCAAATTTTAAAGAGAGAATTAAGGGTTTGTTTCCCCTGGTGTGTCAATTATTATTAAATTAGTGTTGTGTTGCTCCCTTGTAACATATTAGCAACTAAATCAGAGCAATTAAAATTTGTAAAATTACATTCCGCCATCATAATTATATAGGTATTAGGTGTCACACATGTAACGTTGCAAATCAAGACATATTAAAGAGAGAATTAAGGGTATGTTTCCCTTGGTGTTTTGATTATTATTAAATTAGTGTTGTGTTGCTCCTTGCAACATATCAGCAACTAGATTATAGTATTTAAAAGACTGTGAAATTAAATTGTGCCATCATTTATAGGTATTAGGTGTCACACATGTAACGTAGCTTTACATGTGTGACACTTATATATATATTTAATATTTTATATAGTTAAATATTTCTGCATGTATTATATTTTTGTATTATATAAGTAGTCATGTGTTAATTTATAAACTATATGGAAATAAAAAATAACAAAGTTTTTTGAAATTTGCATTACATGTGTGACATCGAAATTCAACTTTTTAAAAACTAAATAACTTTTACAGTATTGTCATGCTTTATTTTTCATTTTATCGTAACATAGAGGTATTTAAGTACACCTAGTTCATTACAGTACTTAAAAAAATTTACATAAAAATGTGGTTTTGTTTCTATCTTCAAAATGGCTATTGCAATAACCGAATTAACGAAATGCATACATGTATGCAATATGGCCATTATTTCCCAATAAAAAATCATGAAATAATACTTTTTAAACATGTTCTAAAACAATGAGATAGTAGTAAATGGATAAAAAAAATTGCATTTTAATGCAGTTTTAGAAAGTCACCTCTCAGGCTTACTTTGGCTGGAACTGTCCTATTTTGACAAAACACATATATAGCGCTGCCAAACAACCAATTAATTCGGCCGCCAAAGTGATAATGCCTCCGAATTTACCAATGTTATGCCGCCAAAGCGACAAAAATTTGTCGCAAGTGACCAATCATTTCTTCAACTATTGTTTTTGCTCCCGAAGCAGTATTGCCATCAATGCGACCAGGAACCAAAGAAGGAGACCAATGTTTAATTCAAATCTATCTTACAATTTAGTAAAAGTTACTTTTTTATGGCAAGATAAGGGTTACATTGTGGTCAGATGTATTCAGGTATGGTCACCCTTAGGTCAACTGTAACACTCGCACCCAAAAACTCAAATATGAACTTCTTCCTCATAAGTGCATATCCCATTCTGGAGCATTGTCGCACTGTGGTGACTATATACGAATCATGTCGATCTCAGCCCAAGTCGCTCTTGGCCCACGTC